>CM046893.1:4251-389926 GCA_025688845.1 Cucumis hystrix | reverse complement strand
AAAAATTAATCAATGGTTCCTCTTTTTCTAAAAATTAATCAATGGTTCCTCTTTTTCTAAAAATTAATCAATGGATTAAAAAAAGAAATCGTAATATTTGATAAATATTTATGCAATTAAATTTAATGAATTTTGTGCAATTGTGTAGTTTGTCAAATTTTCTATTTTTTAAAATTTATTATAAAAAAATCATTTTTTAAATATATGATATGGAAAGCTTGAGAAAGTTTTTAAACCATATTTTTGAAAAATGTTAAGCCATATTATTGAAAAATGTCAATCAATGGAGACTATTATATATCAAATTATTTATTTAAAAATATATTTTAACTATCCATATTTTTATTGTAAAATTTCTTATTTAAAAAATTAGCTTTTACTGAAATTGAAGCAAATTACAATGTGCATTCTCTTCCCAATGTTCTATGCCTTTGAAAGTAAATTTGGCAACAATGTTCAATGACTTCTCAATTTACCTAATTTATTGTCAATTGACAATTTCGATTAACCCCATTTCCTTGTCAATTCACCTCATTTTTCCAATTCAATCTAAAATTACACCAAAAACTCTCTCCAATTATTTTTTTCCAAAATTTTTCCTAAAAGAATTTGTTTGGATGGATAATTCTTTTAATTAGAATTTCATGTGCACTTGTTGGAAGGAGGAAAACACCACAGCCACATGCATCATCCAATGAAGGGTGACCACAAGCATGACAAACATCCACGACCACAAGCATCCAAAATAGAAAGAGATTTATAAGAGAAAATGAAAACAATTAGTGAAATAAATTTCCGAAATTATTGCAAAATATTTCATTTTTTTGTGGATACGAGATTACCTGGCCCGACTCGGCCCAGCCAATCCGAATTTTGTACATATTTATAGACAATAAACAAGTAACTGCAAATCGTATGTTTTTTTTATAATCTTTTAATCCTCCCTAACATTATTTGAGAGGATGAAAACGGATTAGATTATTAATTAATAAAGAGAAAATGAAATGTGGAAGAGAACTGTGAAAGATGTTGGCTAGTGGACAGAGAGACATGTTTTGCCTACAAAATGGCAAAACAAATTCTTAGCTGTTTTCCTAAGGTAAATATTTATTTTTGTTTTTGTTTGGTTTCTATGTGATCTTTTGATTCATTCTCTTTTTTACTTTTTCTTATATATTTTTTCTTTTATTATTATTTTTTTCCTTCGTGGCCAAAGATGTTTAAACGTGTTTTTCTTTTGAATATTAGGATGTTAGTGAATTTTTTTCGTTCTTTTTTGGTTTTGGTATAATTGAATTGTTTTTCCTCTCAAAGTTTTGAGATGCGATAAAAAATAACATATGTCAAACACAAATTTTTCAAAACACATTTGAATTTAAGATCCTTAGGTCAAAAATAACCATCGAAAAAGATTACAAGCAAACAATTTGAGAGGTCAATTAAGGTACCAGCCATGTTTACTTAGTGAAAATCTAAGGGGGCGTTTGGTCCTCCGACTACGAAGGAGCGAGAGTTTTTAGCCCTCTCCATGTTTGTTAGATTCTACTTTTTTTTTTCTTTATTTCTCATTTGTTACTATTTCTCACTCTCCACTATTACTATTCCTTACTCCCCTTCACTATTCCTCACACATACTATAATAACCCACAAACTATAATAACCACATATTATAATAACTCACTCCACGCCCCCTAAATAGTTTATAAATCTTACAAAGAAAAACTAATAAGTTGGCTTCGTAATAAATAAGTTGATGCAAAAGAAAGAAATGTAGACCTACACCTCTTGGACTATGAAAATAATAAAATCGAAAATAAAAAATTAATGTTTTTACAGACAAAGTAAGTGTCACGTACATACAAATGTACGTGATCAAAAATACGTTCATATGCCAATTTATGTTCATATGATCAAACCATTTAAGCAACGAAGGATAATTTTAATTGATGATAGATATAGGTACATTTTATGTTATAATTAGATTGAATGTACTTCCCTAACAAAGAAAAGAAAAATCAAATCTAGTAAATAATAACTAATAGTTTCCGTTCAAATTTGAATTATGAGGAGAAAACTTGCTAAATAGTCACGAACAAAATAATGAAACAACAAAATGATTTTATTATGTAACCAAGATGGTACAAACTTATATACTACAATGTTATAATAATGTGACAAGAAAAACATCAATTGAAAGAGAAATGACAGTCACGAATGGTAAATACGCTTGATATAATCTGATTGTTTTGTTTGGATGAAACTTTGGATACTTGCCACATCACCATGCATGACGACTTTCCCGTCTTCCATGTAGATAGCTCCATCTGCATACTCGAGTTCTTCTAAGCGATGGGTCACCCATAATGCTGTAACATCTTCAGAATTGTGTAAAGAATTCCTAACTGCTTTGATCACCCCCATCTGATTTTAGAAAAACAAAAGGAGAAAGAAATAAGAGGATAGATGAGTTGTTTTGAAATAAGAGAATCCTACATATATTTTGTTTGTCTCCTTAATTTTAAATGGTCTATTTTAGTTCTCCCTCTTTAAAACGTTATATTTTAGTCTCCATACTTCATGTATTCATTTAGAAACTAAATTGCGCATAAAAAAAAGGCTATTTTGGTTCTTATCACTATTTGTTCGGAAACTTTGATACTCCATGCCCTTGCTCATGTAGGAATTTAAGGATTAAGTAAATGAAGAAAGCTTTGATATTACATTTAACTTCAAAACCTTGCAATAATCGGCACAGAATGTCAAAGTCCACCGTAGGGATTAAGGGACAGATGATTTATAAAATCTGCTTGTATGATATCGAATACCTGATCGTTCTCGTCAAGAAATGTGGTCAGTTCATCTAATAGAAGCACTTTACATGCTTCAGCCAAAGCACCAGCAATGGCAACTCTTTGCTTCTGACCACCACTCAGCGTTTGGACAGATCTCTGAGGAACAAGAATAAGAGATAAATTAATTCGGCAGTTCTTTACAACTTCCAATTTTGATAAGCTACAAATATATGGCTTGCCTGAAGGTAGCTAGACATGCCAACTGCACTCAGAGCTTCCAAAACTCTTGATTTAACTTCATCATTGCTCAAATTTAACTTACCGAGGCCAAATGCAACATCAGCTTCCACAGTAGGCATAACTACCTAGCAAACAAAAGAATTATTTGTTTGCATCAAATGTTTGTTACAACAACAAGCAAAAAGAAAGATGAAAAATCTTTTTTGTTTGCAAGAATAGCATATGTATTTTATCTATTCGAATTTTCTAAATCTGACAACTTCGCTCTCTGTTTCTTTACCATCTTCTAAAGATATATTTTAGGTCAAATTTCAAACCTAGTCCTTGAATTCAGTCCTGTTAACAATAAATATCAAAAGCTTCAAATACATCCCTAAACTTTTGATATTGAGTTCATACCATCAACATTGTTACTAAAATATTAACACAACTTACCAATTAAACTAACGCGTGATCATTTGTAACGACGTGACACAAGAGAATGTGTCAACTATGTAAAATAAGGGTAAAATGGCAGAAAAATCAGGTGGGAAGGACAAGCTATAACACGTGACTATTTTATCGCACTAGTCCACTCTCCCATGCTACTTGCTGCCACATCATGTTAAATGATTACTCCATTGTCCAGTCGACACGCCACATCAACACTTAAGAAGCAATGTCAACAGCAAGAATGAATTAAAATTAAATTGAAAGGAACTTATATAGTCTTGGAACTAGACACAGCTCACCATCAAAGTTCAGGGCTTGCAGGCTAAATATGTAATAAGCTAAACTTTATGCGTGAATTAGCTAATATTAAATTTCTTTTGCCTTTCGATCATTAATCATGTTAGAGTGAGCTATGAGTCATGTACTTCTTGCATTTATATCTAATAATTATAGAGCTCACACATTACTTTTGCAGTGCCTTTTCTGACAAAGTCCATTCTTCAAATCAGTGCAGTGGCATAAAATTTTGTAACTAACACAATAACGTTCGCAGCTAAAGGCTCTGATGCAAACGCACAATTACTTCAAGTGCAAAACGCACAGTTAAAACAAGAAATATTTACTTAAAAGGAGGAGCTTTGCCATAACAGTAAATTCTCTTTCAAGGTTCTAAAATTGGCTGCAATGTTATTATATACCAACTGAAGCCTGAAGGTTAAAACGATGAAGGTAACCTGATAGTCCGGATTTTGGAAGACAAAGCACTTTGGCTTCTTGACGTATACTGCACCAGATGTTGTATTCAAAAGACCAGCCAAGACCTACATAATTGAACACATCAAGTACTTGTAAATACATCATCTAGATCAATTGAGCTACAAAAGTACAGTGACACGTTAGGGCCCATTTGAAAATCGTGTTAAATTGTGTCCTCTTTTGGGATATGAAGAAATACTAATCATAAGTGGCATTGGCAATACCTGAAGAGTTGTTCCAATAAGAGCTTGGAATGTAAGAAAGCTACACTCTAAAGTTGAAGGTTCAAGACCGTAGGTTATAAACATAAAACCTAACATCCTTATTATTTCCCGAAGCTGGCATTAGAATAGGCGGAGCCTCCACAGAGATTAGTGTCGTGTCATGGCATACTTGTTTAGTTACTTCACCTTTCGCCATATTAGGCAGAATACAAGTACTTGTTTGACGAAACGCTTTCATATTAGAACAGTTTTCAAATTCGTTTTCGAAACTGTTAAATTCAAAATGGTTAGTGTATTATGCATAGTGAAATCACTATTTTTGTGCTGCTTTTCAAAAATAGTAATCAAACAAGTACGGACTCAATCTAAACAACATACAACTCCTTTGAACAAAACAAAGTAACTAAACCACAGCCATTAGGTCCAAGAAGAGCAAAGGTGAGTGAATTTTGGTAATACCTTCAAGAGGGTGGATTTTCCACAGCCATTAGGTCCAAGAAGCATCCAAAACTGTCCTGAAGGAATCCGGAGTGAGCAATCCCTAAGAATAGGCACAGATTTTCCCTGCTTCGTCGTGATCGAGAAGTTGAGATTGCGTCCCTCAATGGCTATATTCTCAGTAATATTTATCCTGCATACACAGACACAAGAATCCAACGAAATAGAAGGATGAGAAAGGAGTTAAGGGAAAGAAAAGGAGGAAGAAGAAGTGAAAAGGGAATAGCATTAAGATTATAATGATGGAACCTGGAGGGGGGATTGGAGAAGAGAGGAGAAAGAAGAGGAGGCGATGGGGCAACAAGATTGAAAGAGGAACTCCTCAAAACCATTGCTGCTGCAGAAATGGTGAAAAGAAATCCAATTGTTCAAAATGAAAACACCTTGAAGATTGAGAGTGTTGTTTGGGAGTGATCGTTGAAGCGAGGTGACGTACGAGGGTTGGCAGGCGTGGCGGCGGAAACTGATCGGCGGAGAGGTGACTGGTCGTCGTTAGCGCGCTGGAGAGAGATAGACGGGGAGCTGCCGCTTTTTCTCCTTTTTCTTCTTTTTTTTTTTTTTTTTTCTTTCTTTTTTCTAATTATACAAATTTCCTTTTTATTTTATACTTTGGTTTCAAAAATGTTCTTTTAACAAATTAAAGCTTCCATTTAAAAAAAAAATCTTTAGAAAAGGGTTAAAAAAACACTTTGTCCCTCACTAAACTAATTTATTTTTATTATTTTATGACAAAGACTATGTAATTTAAAAAAATATTGAGTTTCTAATAAGATTATCGATTTATTCATGTAAAAAGGTTTTATTAAATTTTAACACTAATTTCTACCATAAAAATTAAATTATTACGTAATAAAGTTCAGAAACTAAACGGTTGCGAAATTGAAAAATAATATACTTTCATGAAAGTTCATAAATATTGGTTTTTCTTTTTTACTCTAGAGCAATACTTAATATTAAATTAAATTAAAAATGATTGTAAGTGATAAAATCATCGAAAATATAATAAAATGTTAGATCTATCACTTATAAAATATGAAATTTTGCTACATTTTTTTAATATTTTAGTGCGTTTGTGAAAATACTTCAAATAAAATTTTATCCCAAACTAAAAATAACGTCGATAACATTTTAAACTAATTAAAACCTTGATAACAATATCACTAGTATCCAATAACTAAAAGCATAAAATATTAATCATACACGTAAAAAGAATTATTAAGATGTGATATTTTTAAAAATAGTAAAATAAATTAAAATATTTATAAGTTATAGCAAAATTTTATATTCTATCACTAATAATTTTCTATCACTATAACATGTCAATGACTATCAGTGATAAAATTTTCTATAGATTGTAAATATTTTGTAAAATCTACTATTTTTTTAAATTTTCCTATTAAGATCATTCGTTAATAATTAATTACAAGTGTCTTTGAGACATTGATGTTAGCTAATTATTCAATAATGCAATTATGTTTTACTATTTAATTAATGTGCATACAAACTTGTATTTATGGGAGTTATAGTTAAAAAATATTATTGGTGAATTATTATATCCTGAATAGTTATGTAATTTTCTAACAAAGTAAGAGCATAGATATCCTAAAATGGTGTGTTTTATGACTTTTGCACAATGCGAGTTCGAACCATAAACATTTGATATCTTTTATCTTCTAAACTAACTTTATATTTGATATTTGCAACTCTGGTACGTATTATCACAAAGTCTTGAATATAACTTGGTAAATAAGATAACTTCTAATTTGATATTATATCATCAGTTTTATCATTCTGTGATAACAACTAATTAAAGAGCAGAAAACTGGGTTGAAAAATATGGTGCTTCTTTTATTCATCTATAGGATAGCAATGGATCAAATTTATTAATATACATTGACTCATTGAGCAAGCAAGAATTTGGGTTTAAAAAAAATGAAACAGGAATGCTATTTTCACAAAGCTTACCCAACTTTGAAGTTAAGTAAACAATAATCATGACCTCTATACTCTTTTATTACACAACAAATAACATTTGTGTACCTCATTCGCTTGGAGAATCCCCAATAGGGAATGAACTATGCTGTGTTTCCTTCTTGCTAGAGACTAGCTCTTACGGAACAAAGGTCGGAGAGATTGAGAAAAATCAGCCAAAAGGATTAAAGCACGTGGCTACGAACCACTGTCAGGGTTTGAATCCCTCACCCACAACTGACCAAAAAAGGAAGGACTTTTCCCTTAGAGGTAGGAAAATCAGTTGACTATTGAATCCAACTTTGGCCATTATTTTCATTTTGGTGTCTGTAATCAATTCCAAGTTGTTCAAGAATAGTAGCGTTGTTGACATGCAATAACTAGAAATATCCATATCTCTTTACCCGTTTTCTAGATTTCATAAGTTCCACCAGCGAAGGAAGAGGCTCAGGCACAGGGACATTCATTGACCTATACAACTTTCTAAACTTGTCGTTAAATCCCTTTGAAGAACCGACACTTAAAAGATGTGAATTACTACACCCTGCTATTCTGTCATTATTAACCATCTTTCCAACGTGTGTTTCGAGAATAATGGAGACATCTTTACAATCGTCTGATAACTCTTTTTCCTTTACTCTACTTTCCTGCTCATGGACATGTTCTTCTACATCACTGTTGAATACTTCTGGCAGGTTATTGTTCGTCAACAAAACTTTTATTTCAGAAACAGGGAGCTTAGTTCCATTAGAGTAGAGTGAGGCGTTTACATCAGCTGATGGTGTATCATTCGCAAACTTCTCGTGTTGTCCTTCGCAGTGAACTTCATTTTTAGAATTTAATGATGATTTGCCGCTCAGTTTACACTTTGCATCATGAATGGACAGTTCTGCTACAATATCTCCAACTGCTTCTACAGGCTCGTTCTCAGTAGATGGATATGAAACTTCTTCTGACAACAAAGTGGCATCTTCAATGGCAAGTCTAGCTCGTCCAAATAATGTGAGAGATGGCAAGTTGCTTGAAGACAAAATGTTTAACATTTCTTGAGGAACAGGATACACTTTCACTGTTTGTGATTGAGGGTCTACGTTTCTTTGAGTGGGTGCTTCAACTATAGGAGAACAGCTCACTTCAATCACAGATGCGTCTAAATCTGAAGAACTATCCTCAGCTATACCAAAAAGCTTCCATATTAGGCCATTTGAAGTTAAACTAGAACCACTGAGTTTCTTTTTTACGTAATCCAAATCCATGGCTCGACAACCAGGAGTGGTTGAAACAACCCATTTTGGTTCTAAAATTTGCAAGGCCCATTCTAGTTCTTCCTTTGACGAGTGCATCGAATAACAAACATGCCAAATACCATGTTGATCTTTAATTGCTTCACTAATTATTTGTTTCCTTGAGTTCCAAATCTCTGACACTTCCTCACGAACATACCACTGGGTAGAGGGTCGGATTACGAGAGGTTCAGACAGAAAATTGGTCTGAGCATCTGCAAGCAGTGTTCTTGCAGTTTGACATAGTTTAGGGAATCCATCAAGTAGATGAAAACGGGAGGATGGATCTTGAGTGAGGATGTCAGGGTTTATAAGTTCAAGAGCCTTATAGCCTGCTTTCGTGGATTCATCAGCAAATATCTTTGAACCAAATGTTTGGGACACTTGTTGCAATATATCTTCCTGTCCTAGAAGATTGCAAATCAGATATACTAGCGGAGAATCAGGGTGTTTCCATATGCAATTAATAATCTGAAAAGATAAATTATCTTAAATTATATACTGGCTATATATTATAAGAATGTAAATACTTAATATTCATTCTACCAAAACAACCAATAATATACAGACGGATTAAGGTTTAAGCAGAGCACAAAACAATGAAAAGATTTTCAGCCACCATGAACTATAGAAATTTATTGTCATAAGAAAGGTGAAGTTTAAATTAAAAGAATCGTCAACAAGTTAACAAATGCCAGAGTATGACATTTTGAAGGATCCAACATAAGAAGTCTAATTGAAACATGGTTTTTGTGCACAATTAATATGGGCTCCAAACATTTGTAAAGTGGTCCAAAATGATGGTATCACCCAACAACTCAAACGAATAGATATCACATGGTGCTACTAGTTTCATGATAATAATAAAAGGAGAAAAAAAGGCAGCAGCAGCAGCAGAAGAAGAAATATGTGGAACATGAGCTGCTTCCCATTAGCATCAGGCATAAAGGAACAGGGGGAGAAGACATATCAAATAATTGAAAAGATTTAAAAAGAATTCAGAGAAATTTGCAGAAAGGAAAGCAAACTCTTATCATTTCATTATATTTGCATATGTCAAAATTAGTCATGTAGAATCTTGTATTGGAGGAAGCTGCTTAGGCAAGGTTAGGAAAAGGCCACCACAGAAACATGGTTGTTGATGATTTTAGCCTACATATCATTATTCTGCAATGAACGGAGAAGCACAGAGAAACTTGAAGTTGAAGCTCTAGAACTACAAAGCAAGTATATAGATAAAAGGGGCTTGGAAACCAAAAAGGTTATGCAGAAGATCTTACATATAGGCTATAGCTATGTGAAAGATATGCACATCCATGAACATAAAATACAAAAAGGAAATTTGTATGTTGACATGACATTAACAGACGGATTTCATGATTGAAAATCACAGGGCATTGACTTGATTCTCAAATCTCAACACGTATTAAATAACTGAACAATGTTACCTGATGTATTGATGAATGCCTGCTAGGGAATTGTTGAAAGAATCTACCAAATGTGCAGTCTAAAAAAATCAGATCCAGTTTACATCTTGGCTCTTTACCACTTTTTCCACGATACTTCTCCGGTAAGTTCTGTAGGCACTCAGGAGTTAATCTACAATCACCCGTATGCAGAACATTGCCAAAATAGCCTTCAAATAAGAACATAACAGCTCCTAGTCCATGCCAGAGAAATATATCATTTGTCAGCTTCTAAACGGTGATAACATTAAATATTCGAATGCACATAATAACCCCCACAAGATCTCTGAGAAAAAGAATGACAAGGAAAAAGGAAGAATAAGCTGAAAACAAAAGATATGTGATGAGACTCAAAATGAAGTGTAGAAGTCTTAACATAAACCTAACAAAATACTGGTCTAGATTAGCATATACAATACTAACAAATTTTAATCTAAGTATGAAATGAGAGAGCATTAAAAGTCTTGCTCAAGACATAAATTAAAGGATCTGCAGATGAATGGAAAAACAAAAAGTAAGGGATAATGTAGAGTGCAATAGCTAAAGGAGATGATCTCAAGATTTTACTTTATAGTATAGCTTCAGGGAGAAGGCAGGAATTTGAATCAGTAGGTTATATAGTCAGATTATCATTCTTGCCCCTGCCTGCACGCTGAAAAATTAAAGGAGAGATACTTAACCTTTTCCTTTGGTAACATGTACCCAAGGGCCTAAATCATAGTTCATAAATGATCCAAATAGAATTAGAATTGTCTCCCAACTCTTCCACAGCTAGCATCTAATTAGAAACAAACACGAAGGAGGCACAAACTTTGTGCTATTGAAAATTACATAGTTAATGATTTTATTGATATATGCAAGTTTAATTCTTCAAATTTCGGTGCTAATAAGATGTGAGATTTTAATATGTTAAGGGGGTGTTTGGCCTAAGGAGTGCGGGGGCGGGCGAGGGGGAGTTGTAAACTCCACAAGGAATTTCTGGGCCACATAACAAGAAAAAACATAAACTTTATGCCTTATTAACTCCTTAAATTGTGGGTCTCAACTTCACAAGTCCCCTCCTTGCCCCAAGCACCCCAAGTTTCAAACTTGTCTATATAAATGCACTTGAAAAATAAGGAAAGTATATGGAAAATAAGGAAAGCCTAAAAAAGGTTCACAGCCACATTCTTTTTTCTATAATGTTCTTCTAGAGAAACAAAAAGTTTTGTGAAGAACGTCCAGAGACAGTATGTACTCGAATTTCTCTGTCCCAATTGATAAGTTTTCTTTCTTCCTAAATGCATTTTTTTTTTCAAATGGAAAAAATAGATGAAGAACTTATGCTCTTATATGCTAAAGACGATAAGACAACTGTTGTCTACTCCACATTGATATTCATAGTTGGGCATCTAAAGCATATTATTTTTTCTTACGAGGAGTCAAGGTGAAGATCTTTAACTTTTCCTTCATGCCGGGAAAATCACAACTTATAATAGAACTAAAACAATAATGCACAAAACAGGTGCACCCTTTGATGGTAAAATTCAAATATAACTTGACCAACTGTACCTTTTCTAAGAAAAAAAATGTTATATTGTCTTTTAAGACACTCCTCTTAATTGGTGCTTCTGCTATAACTTTTTTATAATCTTCAGTCAAACAGCCAATAGTTAAATGTCAGTTTAAGTTAAAATACAACCCCAAGAAGCAGCTAATTGCTTCATTCACTCACAGCAACGAAATTTTCAATGCCATGTTAATCTTAATCCTAAAAGTGTGTAAGAACAGTAGGTCTGCTATTTGAATTTCTGATATTTCTATAATTCCAGTTGTTATTTAATAGGAGCCCACCCGAAAAATGATATGCGCACATTTAAGCCTTAATAAAATCTGTTAAATCACTTAATTAAAACAAATGAGTGGGATGGAAAAAATACCAGGGCAGTGATGTGCATCGAAAACAGTAACGGTAAAAGCTCCATCAGGATCTTTGACGACCAGCGATTGCCCCACCTCGATACATACAAACAGTGAATCATGTAGCTGCGGAAAGGAACAACAATTCCAAGTCAAATTAAGCCTCCCGAAAAAGAAAAGCAATGGGGTAGATTGATAGTGAAGAGAAACCTGAGGAAACTGCTGAAGAAGGATAGACTTGGTGAGAAAAGTAGAATAAATGGGGAAGGAAAAATGGGGGACAATCCCAGTGGTGTGATCCCTGTGAGCGTGTGTTAGAAAATGGTGGCGCTTCTGCTTGGAAGATGGGGACCATGTATCCACTGAAAAAGGGAGGCCTTGGGGCATTTCGATCGGCATCTTCGAGTTCTGAGGGGGAAATTCCGATGGGAGGGGAAGAGGAAAATGGAAGAAAGAACCCTAATTTGATTCATAACGATCCTCTCAAGCTTCCACAACAAGGAAAATTATCGAATTGGCGAAGACGGTTGAATCACCACTTTATTTATATTTTACCGCCTTTACCATTTTTCCAATACAGTTTTAAAGCATTATATATATAATGCATTTTAAAAAATAGTAAAATAAATTAAAATATTTACAAATTTTAACAAAATTGTGGATTCTAATAGTCTTATATCACTATAGTATATCAATGATTATTAGTCATAGAATTTGCTATAAGTTGTAAATATTTTGTAAAATTTGTTATTTTTGAAATTTTCATTTTCTTTGATTTATTAACTTTCTTTGCTTCGTAAATAGTTTTCACAACAACCCTAAAAAAATTAAACGTTGCTAGCATCGAGTTACACTAAAATTACCAAATTAATTTCATTTACGACTATCAAATTAAATATAGGATTTTTTTATGCACAATCTCAAGGATACCATGTCTAGAGATACTATAAAATGAAACACTTCTACCTTTAGTTATTTGATCTCGAGCCTTAATTATATCGAGATTAATAAATATATAAATTACAAGGACATACATGAAATTTATGAAAAAACGATGACACGTTATGCACTTTTATTTTATTACATGAGTCATAAATATTTTAGGTTTTTGTTACGTTTATTTAAATTACTCTATTTTTTTAAAATCCCTCTATATATTATATTCTTTTTTGTTTGTGATTATTAAGAAGAAACAAAAGAGATAATAAAAAAGGAAAGTTGGTTTGCATGAAAATAAAGGAGAAAAAAGAAAAGAAAAGAAGATGAGGAGCGGGAGAAGGTGTGGTTGAGGAAGAAGAATAATAATACGTACCCTTATTCTTCAATGCCTTATTTCATTTATAATATTCCTATTAATTAACCACATTACGCATCACATTCCATCATCAAATGTACTATTAATCAAAGCTTGGAAAACAACAACAACAACAACACAATGAAACACCTAAAATGAAAAGTATAATATTACCAATAATAATCTATTCTAATTAAATTTAGCCAAACTTAAATTCAGTTTTGAGAGGGAGCATCGGGTTGGTTTTCTGGTGCTGCATCTTGAAATGCTGCTATCTTCTTGTATTCTTCGTACAACCTTGATAGAATTGGAAACTTGGACTGCACCAATATAACAATAATATATAAATTAACCCTTTGTTAATTAACAATAGACACTCATTTTAATTTACTACTTAGCATTAATATACAGAAATAAGGATTAAAATACAGTACCATGTCAAGATTGAATGTTTCAATGGCCCGATGAAGTTGAGGTGCCAAAAACAAGTCTGCCTGCATCCAAATAATAACACAATTATTCATCATCTTAATTATCATCTCATTCATTACAAACAAGCTTGTTCCAAACACACACATACACTCATAATTAAGAAACTTTAGCTATATTCTAAGTATATATGTGTATATATTAATGGATAAATGTTGGGCATAAAAATTTGATCAATGAACTTATTAAATTACTAACCAGATAAATTTGATCTCCAGTAGCAAAATTTCCAGCTTCAACTGTTAGCAACTTTTCTAGTGCTGAAACAACACACATGCAAAATGGTTTTAGAACTAAGAGGAATCAAACTAGCTAGATCTTTATAAGACAGAAGACTGCTTTTTTTCTCATTGGAACCCCCTATGCTATCAAATAATTAAGTTAACAACACCCACACATTGTAGTTTCTTTGTTTCAGTTGTTTGCTTCTCTTTATAAATGGTTGAAGAATATTATTATGTAGAGAAAGCTAAATTTACCTAAAAAACCTTTTCCAATGATCATGTGAACCCAAGAAAGTTTCTCCTCAGTACCACATTTTTCCTCAATGTATTTCTGTAAATTGAAAAAATAGTATAATTAATATATACATTAGGATTTCAACCCTTTTAAATAATGAAATTAAAAAAAGCAAATAAGTAAAAAATTTGAAGAAGGGCATATAATTAGTTCAACAAAAAAAAATCCAAACATAGCTGTATTGCATATTGTTGAATCACTCTTACCTCAACAATTAAATTTTGAAGAGGCTGTATGCTTGAAGAAACAATATTTGCAACCTGTGAAGAAAAAAGAAAAGAATTTTTTTTTCGAAATTTTATAGACTAAATGAAACATTTATTTCAAAGTTAAAAATACGAATTACTAGTCCCATAAACACAAATTTAAAATATAAATAATACCTGGTGATTAATTGCCCTTTTAACCAGATCAGTAGGCAGCAAAGGACGCTCAGGATACTTTTCCTCCAAATACTGTATGTTTACACAGCTAATATCAATTAGTGATATCATTAGGAGCCATATTTAATTTGTAGATATGTAGGCTAATTAATCACAAATATTTTCATTATTAAACTTTTAAAATTTTGATTTTAAGAGTCTCCTAATGAGTTAAGATTCCTCTGGTAACATTTGTTGAGTTATATCTATTAATAGTACTCTCTTCATTTAAAAATGTTTCCTTTCCACATTGTGTTTCTTAACAGGTATATATGCAAAATTTAATTTAATTAGTTCACTTTTGTTAACATTTGGTTTTATAAGTTTATCATTTTGCAAAATTAGCTTAATTACTAATGAATGGGCCGGGACATGGGAGTTTAAGGACTCTATCTTAGTTAAAGCTGTCATTTTCTAAATACTCAACTAAACTGCTTTGTTTCGAAACTTAGATCTTACCTTTTATAAAAATGTAATAATAGATATAATTTGAAAATTATGAAGAAAAAAAAGACAAAAAAGAGAGAAACACAAACCATTATTATAGCAAAAGAGTCAGCAATAACAACATCTCCATCCACAAGAGTAGGTACAAAACCAACAGGATTGAGCTTTAGATATTCTGATCAGATCAATTATGTAACAACAAAGTTAATTAAAACACAAACAATAACATATATATATATATATATATAACATTAAACTTACCAGGAGCCAAATGCTCTCCCTTCAAAATATCAACAGCTTTGTACTGAAAGTTTAGTCCTGAAAAGTAACAGAAAAGAACATATGCATGAGATGATTTTGAACTACGCTTTGATCGCAATAATGCATTTGGATCACTTGATATATATCAACTTAGTGTTTGATTTAGTACAGTACTTAATTTGAACATATTTTTTCATACTGTTATAAAAAACTGGTTTGTTTTTTAATGATTAAAATAATTTTGCAGAGTGGTTTAATTAGTAATACCTTTTAGGTTGAGGGCAATTCGAACACGTTGGGCACAAGTGCTGGCCCAGAATGAGTAGAGCTTCAATGGAGATTCTTCGTCCACTGCCATAGCCGCCTTACCCTTAACAACAGAGAAGATGAAGCAAACTTTATATATGTATATAGACCAAAAAAGAAAGGAAGACGAAAATCAAATTGAATATTTGTTGCAAATTACAATAATATTGTGAGAAATCAATGTATGGATCCATTCATTGATGACTTTAACACCCACCACTGACCATAATGTCTCTTATCTTTATTACATAGTCAAGCATGTTGATGTCAGCGCTTACATCGGCATCGACGTGGATGTTTGAATGATAAATTGCATAATTTTCCAATCAAATTCAACTATTGCATAATAAAATTTGTTCTCAAAGTAAATTTCTCATAAAATTCTATTCCAAATCTAAACCAAAATTATTTACATACTATAAAATTTGGATATATTCCAAATAAAACATGCATGATACAGATATAAAAAAAATGTATTTTTTTAAAACAACTTTCAAGTTTATAAAAATATGCTCATTTAGTAATTGATATTAAGTTCAATTTTGAACGTTCACTTTCATTATTATATTGATAATTGTAATATAAATACTATATAATACACATTCCAATATGCTTGTATAATTTATGATCATTAATTAGTTCATGATTTTTTGGTCATCAAATACTTGATTATGGTGCATGTGATGCATGTGCTAATTTAAAGTTATTGAAAAGAGTATAATTGGAAGACATATCTTCTCCAACCAAGTGTCTCCAACATGAAACATAAAAAGTAGAATTAAATTCCCTTTCTTGCCTTTAAAGATTATAGAGGACATATATATATATATATATTCCAAAACAAATGATTCTTTTCCCTATGCTCTTCCCATGGCAATTTATTCTTTGCTTCTTCCCCTTTAATTTGTCCATATAAAGCCTAAGAAATAGAGAAAAAGAAGATTGGTTGATTTAGTAATATTTTGAGTATTTTGAAAAAGAAGAAGAAGAGGAAGAAGAAGAAGAATTGAAGTATTTTGTTGTTGAAAATTAATTAATAATGGATGGAAGAGGGAATCCTAATAATAATGTTCATGATCATCCTCCAAATGCGAAGTTTGAGTTCACTCCAACATGGATCATTGCTGTTGTTTCATCCATTATCGTTATCATTTCCTTCTCTCTTGAGCGTGGCCTTCATCGTCTTGGACAGGTTCTTATACATAACAACAATACCTTTCCCATTTTTTACTTCCTTTATTTCTTCATTTCTTTACGTACTTTCATCGATTTTAATTCGTTAATTTAAGGATTTTGTATTTCTAGAAATATCGATATATCGGTCGGTGGATTGAACTTTTATTGAAGTGGTTTTATATATATATCTAGTAGCATCTAAGTAGATTAATGCAAAGCAATAATACCAATAGCAAAATTTTATTAATTACAAATATGTTTAAAATGTGAGTTTTTAGCATAATGTATATATATGCCCAACATAAATGAAATTTATTTACCTTTTTGTTTAATGTGGTTCTTTCCTTGATTCAGAAGTTGAAACATAAACAGATGGATGAACTAAATCATGCATTGCTGAAACTAAAAGAAGGTTTTTTCTCAACATTATTCCCTTTTTCTTTTCTTTTTTTTTCTCAAGACTATATGTAGTTCACTCTATACAAGTCTTCTCTATAGGTTGGCCTCTAATATTTAGAGGTTATGATATTATAGCCGATATTCCTATGAGTCCAATCTCCAGATATTCAATAATCAAATAAACTTACGAACATATATATATTATCTAGCTCTCACTAAATTATGAATTACTGATATAAGATCATCACACGTTGGTATGAGAATTTCCTCTATCTTTATTGTGCAAGGTGTTTGTTCAATATTGAATGTGTAATTACAAGAGGTGCAGTTGAACGTTTTTGTTATAACTTTCTCTCTCTCTCTCTCTTTTTTTTTTTACAGAGTTAATGATTTTAGGGTTTATCTCCCTATTATTCAACGTGTTTCAAGGGGCAATCGGACGTTTTTGTATGCCCAAAGATTTTGCATACCATATGCTTCCATGTAAGAGAAGTACCGTACCCGTTGTTAATCATTTCTCATCGTCAAATTTTGTCGATCACAATTACAATATTCACCGTCATCTATTATCGGCAACTCAAGCTAATTTTCAACATTGCACACGAAAAGTAAGGGTTTGTTTGATATATACACATCTTGTGACTATTTTTATTACTGTTTTCATATATTCTTCCTAAATGAATTAGTCGTTGTGTGTTTTATGAACAGGGGAAGGTTCCTCTATTATCTTTGGAAGCATTGCATCAGCTCCATATATTCATATTTGTGTTGGCTGTTGTTCATGTCATCTTCTGTGCTACAACCATGCTTCTAGCCTCTGCAAAGGTACTAAATTCTCTCTCTCTCTCGAAACCACCATTCCATTTGAATTCATATAGATATATTATTTGTATAGATACGATTGTGGAAGAGATGGGAAGAATCTATTGATAAGCGCCAACCTACGCAATCTGAACATGGTAAATCATTATTCAAATATATCATATCATCATATGTTCATTCCAATCTCTTTTTGTCCTTTTTTACTTTCAAATATATTCAATTTTTCTTCGCTTAATTTAATTTATGGTATAGAAGTTTTCAATATATACTTGCTTTGTAGTAAAAAAAACTCAAAGTACATACACCAACATTTAAACATTAATATTTAGATCAGGTGAAGGTTTTGAAATATTTGTTTCATCACTTGAGTTATGTTAGAGTCATCGGTCAATTAATTAGTTTAATTAATTAGTTATTGAATTGCTTTCTTTTAACTTTTTTTTTTTTAATTCAATAAATTTTGTAAGTACTTTAATTTTTTGCATTACTATTTGGTAGAATGTTTTTATATAACTATATATAAATGGTAGAGAGATTTAATTATAGCCCTGCTTAATTCAATTAAACTTTTTAATTCTCTCTAATAATGTTTGTTTGTGGTTAAGATGACGAGTTTAAAAAACGAGCCGATGGCTTTTGGAAAAGGGCTGCCGTCATTGCTTGGATGGTAATTAAACACACTCTCTATTTATTTATTTTTAAAAATTTATTGGTAAAAATTTTAATTTTACTATATTTTATAAATATATATATTAGATGGCATTTGCGAAGCAGTTTCATGGATCAATCACAAAGTCGGATTACATATATCTTCGACGAGGCTTTATTAAGGTTAGATACATCCATAACCAATTTTCTTTCATTCTTTATTCTTTAGTTTTCACATTTATTTTCACATTTAAATGTTCTTATTAAGAAAAACTATCAATTTTAGACCTTAAACTTAAACATTATTGAATTTTGATTCTATATATACTTTCGATTTTGGTCAAACTGTGCATTTTCAAGCTTAATATAAAATTGATGCAGAAACATTGCCCAGGGGAACCTAAGTTTGATTTCTATGAACATATTAAAAAGACTTATCAACATGATTTCAAGAAAGTTGTTGGTATAAGGTGAGACTCTTTTATCAATAATTTGCCATTAACATTATTATCTAATTTATTAATTAAAAACAAGATAATGTTATTAATAAAAAGTTTAGTTAGAGTAAAAAATACTACAAAAGAAAAAAAAAAGGGATCTCCCGACGCACAAAATCGTCGGGAGATTCTATGCATCTTCGAACGCCGTAAAAGAAAATTTATTTAAAAAATTTGGGAGGTAGTTTCATATATTATTAAATTATGATTTTATAGAATAAATTGAACACTAAAATTAAGTGTAATATTTTAAGGCTTGAAATATTAATTAATAGCTAGAATGAAAAAAGAGTATTTTTTTTATCCCTAAACTTAATTTAAAATGACGAAAAAGACCGACTTACCTAGTGAAATTCTAATTGCATGTAATCTAATTAGAAATTAATTAACAGACATGGAATCTAATTAATTGAATCAATTAAGTTTAGGGTCTAAAAGATGCACATCTTTGTAGCTCTCGAATGTTCGTAATCTACTCACAAACTATATTCAGACCACTATTAGTGTTGACCCACTATTCTATAGATTATAATATAGACTTATAATCAGATCCGGGATCCAATGTGAAAAGGAATTGAGAGATGAAAATTGGAGAATAATCAAATATTACTATTAGCAAGTTTTTGGGTAAATTAAATTAAATACAAACTTAACATATATATATGTGTGTGTGTGTTTTGTAGTTGGTATCTTTGGGCCTTTGTTGTGCTGTTCTTGCTGCTTAATCTTGAAGGTAAATATATCATCCTATTAATAAAACCTTATTTTACTAATTAATTAATCAATCATAATATACTTTGCGTTACAATATAAACATAATTAGTATATATGTATATATATGCAGATTTCATTTTACTAACATCTTTCATATATAAAATTTTTTATTTGTAGGATGGCACACTTATTTTTGGTTGTCATTTCTACCATTAATTGTAAGTTCTTAATATTATATACTAATTTTTAAAGAAAGAGAGAAAAAAAAAAGTTAGACGTGAATCATCGTTCAATCAACAAGTATCGACACTTCATCAACGTTTAATTAGTATTTGACTTGTGATTATTAATAATTTGATGCCTTTTTAGATGCTACTTCTTGTGGGGGCAAAGTTAGAATACATAATAACACGTATGGCTCAAGAATTAAACTTGAAAACCGAAGACAAAGAAGCACAACAACTACAACAAGAACGTGATCAAAGATATTTCGATAGACAACAACACCGTAGGAATATCATTAGACATGGTAGCCACCACCATGTGGTTAATCCTTCCGATGAGTACTTTTGGTTTCATTCTCCTTCGCTTGTTCTTCATTTGATTCACTTCATTCTCTTCCAAAATTCCTTCGAGATTGCCTTTTTCTTTTGGATTTGGGTACGTAATATTTTATTTACCATTCATTAATCTCATTCTCTTGATTCACTTTTACTTACTTATTTCATACCAACATTGTCCTTACGTAAACACATATACATAAGAAACTGTACAAATATTCAAGAGAATTAAAACAAGTTAATTAGTTAGTGTCCAATCGCTCTATGTCATTATGGAGTTGAGTGTTGATCAAGTTTATAGAAATACAATTGAAAGTTGTTTCAAGATTAGAAATATAATAAATAGACGTGATTTAAATAAGTTCCAAGGACAAATTGAAATTAAAACTCTCTTAATTATTGCTTTCTTTCTAAAATAATATACTCATCTAAGCTAACGTTATTTGCAGACAACTTATGGATTTAGGTCTTGCATTATGGAGAAACATGCGTACATCATCACCAGACTCATTTTAGGGTATACACTATCACCTAACTTTTTTCAGTACGAACATTTTTCAAACATTTAGAAAATCAATTATTAAAATATACACTTACTATACTATCTAAGCTAAGAGTATATAAAATGGATATTTATGTGTAAGTAAGGTGACTAACATTATTATTTTGGTTGTACATATAGTGGGATTGTCCAAGTGCTATGCAGTTACAGCACATTGCCTTTGTATTCTTTAGTCACTCAGGTTGGTTCAATTAATTATCTCTTCCTCCTTTAATCCTTCAACTAATTAATAATAATTTACTTTCCATTTATTTTCTTTTTTAATTTAAAATTTTGTTTAGTATAAGAAAGAATAATCATTAACATTATCATAAATACACTAATAAATTAATAAATGTTCAAATACATATGATCATTTTGATTTTATCTAAAGCATGCATATATACTTTCAATCATCTATTTTGATTATGTTATTGTTTTCAAGCTTCATCTCTACATTTTAAAGCAAGAATTGAAAATACAAGTATATATACTAAAATTAAATATCTATTTTTTTTTTTTTTACAAACTTGAAGATGGGAAGTGAATATAAGAAGCCATCTGATCAAGAAGAGCATGACAAAGCAGAAGAAAGAATTAGCTGAGGAATATCTTTCATTATTACCCATATATATATCATATATTTCAACTATATATTGAATTGTATATATATGTATGTAATTTATGCATAAAAAGAACCGCAATCTTAAGCTATATATACCAATTCTTGGAGATGATCCATGTTAATTGCTCTTTTAGCCGTCAACAAGATAAATTTAATTAATTAATGTGATCGATTAAACAAACTTAAAAGTGGAGTCCAACAAGCGACGAATATAATTCAATTGACATATATATTATGTGTTAGAGACAAGAAAGTTTATGGTTTGAATCTTTCATTTCATTTTGAATTAAGAAAAAGTTATTGATGTAATCATGATCATGTTTGAAATGTGACTCTATAAGTGCATAAAACCTCCTTGTTTTTTACAAATCATTCCAATACAAAGAATATGATTAGATTATTCTATTGATAAACAATGTTTTTGTGTAAGTTTGGGATGTTTTTAAATATAACAAAATGAACCAACTTATTTACCATATAACAAAATTTTACTTTCCTTATGTGAATTCACAACCATCTTTCCACAACCATCTTTCCATATGTGAATTCACAAACACTAAAAGATGTTTATCTATCTAATGTGATAGACTTTTGTTATATTTATAAATATTTTCGATATATTTTTTTTTTTTTTGCCATTTAAAAATTTAAAAAAAAAAATAACTCCAAATTTAGCTAAAGGATGTGTGTGTGTGTGTGTATATTTCATTCATGAAGCTCACGTCAATATATGTTGGGCTTTTCTTCTCCTATTTGTGGCACTTTCTTGAGGGTTGGAAAAGGAGAAAAGTCCAAAAATGCAAGAAAATGCTAATTATAATTCATATTGATAAATGTTGATATTTAAATAATGGTACACGTACCTCTACCAACCCTGATTAAGATACTTTTAGATAACAAATTAAAAGTCATAATCTTATATCAAATTCTTAGAATTTTCAAATAAACAATTCAAAAAGAAGAAAAAGAAAATCCCTCAATATTGACATTAAGAGAAAGAGCAAATCAAAGAAAGGCTTTTGGAGTAGTATAGAGCCACAGAACTCCTCACAAGTGAAAAAGGTCCAACATGAGACTCGTTCCCATCGAGGCATACACTTGCAAAAAGAATTACCACCAGAGAATAAGATTATATAACTTAATTCATTTTTTTTAATGATGAACTGAAATCATCATCAATTCTTAATTGAATTTATTAGTAGCTTTAGGAGTGTTAAATCCATTAAGTTGACACACTTTCACTTATCTCACTATTTGACATCCATACGTTAGAAGAAAAGCACCGTCGTATGTAGCTGCCTTTTTTTGACTAAATACTAAATACAACCACCTATTCCTATTCCTATTCCTTCCCTTTTAATTGGTTCTCATAAAGCCAAATAAATACGCTAAATAGGAAAAATGATCCTAAAGCAGAATTTTTGCAACTTTTCATAGTACATCAGCTGAGAACTTCACATTAAATTCAGTAATAAGTAGCGTGATATCTACAGATGCCCTTTCACATCATCCCCCCTTTAATTCAAACCCATAATTTTCAATCAACAACACCTATTCAATTTCAACCAATACAAAGATTTCCCAAAAAAGAAAAAAGAAAGAAAAAGAAAAAGCCCTTCAAGCTAACTACCAAGTCTAGGAGGGGGCAAACCTCTTTCCCTGGACAACCTCTCTACCAAGACCCAGTTTCAATAAGGAAAAAAACAAAAGGAAGGTGGAAGATGTTAATACCTAAGACTTGGCTGAAAATTCTATTGATTTGATTGATAGTGTAAGCAACTTCTAGTTAAAGCTTGAAGAGCGGCTGCATCTGCCCTGCAAGTAGTCCTCTATGGAAATGCTTTGAATTCCACTGCCAACTGAAAGTGAGTCATCCTCCAAGCCAAGCAACGCCAGGTTAAGGTGTGATTGGATGTTAGTAGGTAGAGGTTCTCCATCACTCGCATCCATTTCATCTGATTCATCGATTTGTTGTCTTGCCCATGTTGTTATTTCCTCGTCACCTTGGAGAAGTTTCAATATCTGCAGTTTTTTTTAATAAAACAAATGAATGGGGGGAATGGAAAACGACATTGATGACACTGACAAACATTGAAGAGGGAAGATGCTGAAGGGGTTGCGTATTTAGTAGTCAACTTACCAGGCTGATTTGAGGGCGGAGTCTTGGTGCTCGTCTAATACAAAGGGTAGCGGCCAAAATCATTCGACCTATTTGATCGTGGTTGTAGTCACTACCTAGGCTTGGATCTAGTAATTGTGAAACTTTGCCTTCTGTCAAAATTGGCTTTGCCTGTATTACATGTGTATGTTACATCAGTTACATTGACAAGTTTGAGCAAAGATCAGAAAAATCAATTGCACAACTTGTAGGCGTACAATTGTCCCAACCTCGATTGCAATGGATGTTCATGGTAGAAAAATTGACACTTACCCACATAACAAGGCTTTCCTGCCCCTTGGGACAATTGTTGCTGATTGGTTTTCTGCCAGAAAGTAGTTCAAGGAGTACAACACCAAATGCGTAAACATCAATTTTGTCACTCACTTTGCCATGCATGAAATACTCAGGTGCCAAATAACTGCCAGAAAGAAATGAATCATGCTCAAAACAATACATTATCAAATATCGTGTTAAAGTACATCAATAGAAATGAATAAAACAGCAACTACGTAAGATTTATGTAGCAGAGAAGAAACTACATACCCAAACGTTCCAGCTACATCAGTACAGGTGACTTGAAAGCACGATGATGCCCAACTAGCAAGCCCAAAATCAGAAAGCTGGAAGGGTAAATCATAACCTATAGTAATCAGATAGAGCAACATAACCTTTGAAAGATACTACATAAGGAAAAGGAACATGTCGTTAAACCTGTGGTTCAAAATTCTCTGAAAGCAAAATGTTAGAGGACTTCACATCCCGGTGTACCACAGGTTCCTCCCTGCAATTGTGCAGATAGTCTAGTGCCTCAGCAATGCCAACTGCAACCTTAAACCTCTCTTGCCAACCAAATGAATTCATATCTTTCTTACAACCTTAAAGAAAGCAACCAGATGACAGTGAAAATATAGTCAACAAAAATCAAAGCAGTCTTTTTCAAAAATAGTATAGAATCTTTACCATGAAGATTTTCTTCCATACTTCCTCTTGAAAGAAAATCATAGACCAACAGCAATTTATTGTCCTCCAAACAAAAGCCTATTAAAGATATAATATTCTTATGACTTGAAGTTGCAATGATCCCAACTTCTTGAACAAACTCCTTTAGCACATTCTCAGATGGCTTCAAAATTTTGACAGCAATTTCCTTGCCATCAGGAAGAAGTCCTCGGTAAACATAGCTACTACCTCCTCTACCAACCAAATTCTCTAAAAGACACATACACAAATACTTGTTAGAGAATAATCCAATGCCAAAATAACGAGTATAGAAAGTTGAGAAAAAGATAGATACAAACCAGGCAAAAAATTAGACGTTGCAGACGAAAGTTCCTCGTAAGTAAACAATCTGCAGGTGGATGAGTATTTATCCTTCAAATCCAATACCTCTTTGGGAAGGCTTTCCAAGATGTGGCTGGACCCATATGGCACAATTGCACCACACTCTCCATCAATGGTGAAACCCTGATCCTGGTCAGAACAGTTCGGTTTCTGATCTGGATAAACCAAAGCGGAGGATGACTGGAAGTTAGGTATGTGCAATACACCTTGGAAGACAGAAAACTTCTTTGAAGATTTCTCTGCCTGGTGCTTGGACAAAAATATTCGTCTTAGAAGCGGCCAACTTGATTTCCAATGGGACGATTCTCGACATACAATGGAATTCGACTTCAAATTTTCCCGAGGCTTATGAAATGGTACCAAAGCCAATGAATTCCCCACATCATTGTCCTCAGGTAATTCATCCACCAAATCAATTCCCGAATCGTTCCGTTCAAGCGAAGATGGAGCACCCTCAACACAGTCCCTCTCCGTTTTATCATTACAACCAGAGTCAGATTTCTGTAAGCAACGATGACTATCGATAAAATTTGAAGCCAACCCAACAGCTTTTGTTTCATTAGTTACTTCTACAATGGCAGCACAATTCTTGTCCCCATCCTTGTCTGCTCAGTTAGGCAAAAGAAAAAAGGGAGGGAAATCATGACCTAAGCACAAAACAGACTCACAGCCTAAAAGCAACATAAAAGCAAAAAAAAAAAAAGGTGAAATAATTCCAACCTGGAGACTGGCTTTTATTTGGGAAAGTCGCTAATCTCTGGAAAATAACTTTGCCATTATTAACAGCTAAAACAGTGAATCTGCTCGACAATTTTCTAGCGCAGTACTTAGCAACCGAGGCCGAAGAACGGATTCTATGGTGCGTTTTAGAAGTACCAAGAATTAGAGAAGCCTCCTCGTAAGAATTCACTTCCCGTCTAATGACTTTCCTAACCGGCGAGCCTCGGCAGACCTTGAGCTTCAATTCAACCTAAACACAAACAACAAATCCACGCTAAAATTCACAGCAAAAGCCAAGAGATTACTCTCGAATCACAAACATTCTTACCTGTTTCAGGTTGCAGAATCCTTCATAAGCGGACAGCACAGAGTCAAACGACTTTACAAGAGAAAGCAAAGTAGATTTCCCTTCAGGAACTATAACAAAATACCCACAAAAAAAACAAAAAACAAAAACTCCAGACTCAGAAAAGAAACAAAAAACAAAACGCAAAGCAGGGAATGAAGCGAGAGAAACAAAGAATTACCAGCAGCAGAATCAAGGACGTGAAGAGCAATGACAGAATCCCCAGGCTGAGCGACTTTAACAAGCGCCCAAGTGAGCAATTCCCGACTGTGGGAATCCATTTTGACCCCGACGACGACGACGACAGAGCCGCCGGGGGGAGCGGCGGGGTCGGGGAGGAGCAACATGGAGGGGCAGGGGCGTGGGAAATGGGTAGGGTCTCAGAAGGAGGGGAAAAATTTAGGCGCGAGAAAAGCCATTAGAGAAATGAGAAAATAGCTTAAAAAGCATAAGTAGTGGAAAAGGAAAGAAGCGAATCATGGGGAAGAGATATCGAGGTTAGTGGTAACTGTATTGGAAATGCCATGGGTGTTTTTCCTCTGCTTCATTAATATATGTATATATTTTATCTTTCCTCTTCCATTCTCATCTTGACCGTCCGATTGACCTACTTTTTCCTTTTTCCTTTTTCCTTTTTCCTTTTCTTCCACATGTTTTATTATTTTTCTACCTTATCTTTTATTGCTTATTTTATCATCTCCATTTTTTTTGGTTCTTTTATTTTAAACTCAAAATACCATTTTTATTCTTCCATCAATTTTCATTTACAAAATTAAATTTAAGATTTGTTCAAAATATTTAGATTAAAATTCCATTTTTTTTATTTGAATTTTTTTCGAAACTGACACCAATCAAATATCATTTTATCTCTAATTGATAATTTTTTGTTTAATCGATTTTGATCGATTGATTCAATTGTTGGATCTTTTGTTTACATTCGTACTTAAATTTAAGGAAAAAAACATCACTATCATGCATTTAAGTTAAGTTGGACTATTTTTTTAAAATGAAGTTATGAGGTTGGATGGAAGTGATGAAAAGAAATATTAAATAATCATAAAAAGTAACGAGAGAACCAAAGTATGAATATTTCAAATTTATTTATTTGGACATGTTTTAATCCTTTTGTTATTGACGATTAAGCCAACTATATATTTTTCTTTTCTTTTCTTTTTCTCTCTTTTTTTTTTTAAAAAATACCATAACAAATAATATATATATATATATATATATATATTATTTTGTTAAGTTATTAAATATAGTTTAATTTTGAATTTAAATTCTTTTAAGATGGGATCCAAATAATTAAGTCATCTTACATTATTTTTCAAAAAAAATTGATGAAACATTTTAAATTTGAAAATGTCTTTATAAATTATGAGTACTATTAATTATATAGTGAATTGTATTAATTATTATTCCTTCTTTCAATCTAAAATTGGACTATCTTGCATATGAAGTTTTTACAATGCTACCTATCCAATGCATCCATATATGTGACAGTTAATTGATAATAATTAACATTGATATGTATTACTTTTTACTTAATATTTGTATATGTTCTACATTTGTTTCACTCTCAACTTGAAAAGAAACTACGAAATGATGACATGTGTGGCTCCTCAAAGTTATCGATCTAAATACAAATAATTGTATTTGTTTATGACTTTATAAGTGGTGTATGTTTTTTTCCAAATTCGAGTTTGTTTTTTATGATCATCATCTAGCTTCAAGAAACGTAGTTTTTCTTTGTTAACTGTCAATAACTAACATTAAAGTTGTCATTGTGGTACAGATAATATGGATTGAGATATCTTTAATTTTGATCAATTGAATGTTGATGGTCCATCAGACGTATATGAGGAACATTTTCTTGAATTTTAGAGGGGTGGGTGGAATCGAATTTGCAATTTGAAGCTGGTTCTCGGCATGTATGGTGGTCTTGACATAGGAATGTGGTTGAAAGGGATCGAAGGAAGGAGAAATCACTCAAGAGGGAAAATATATTGGAAGCATTTTTATAAATGACTTTCTAGCTTTATTGAGTGGTTGTCCAATAACACACGGGAGAATAGTAAATAAGTAGTTTACATAACTAACTAACAAATTCTAAACCTCCTAACTATATAAACTTATAATTTGATCATTTAATACAAACGCTCAAAACACCTTTTAAGAAAATTAAATCAAACTTAAAAGTATAATGTTCAAAATACTATCCAAAACATAGGTCTTGTTTAAGACTCGTTATATGTATTAAAAGAAAAAAGTATTTTAAATAAAAAAGTCTATAATTTATTGTGTTGTATGATTATGGTATTAAATTTTCATTAACATATCACCATTTTCATAGATATTGAATATAATATAAATACTTTTTCTTTTTTTTTTTTTGAATATTTTGATCCAAAAATATAGTATTAACTTATTTTAAAATGCAATAATATTAAAAATGCACCGAAACGATGAAAGAGGAACTTTTGAATGTTGGCATGTAATTATGAATATAACATAAGAACATGATTGCAATGCACACCTCAATATTTTTGGTCCTCTAAACTATATTTAATTATTGTTTTCACTTTGTAACGTGAATCTGCCAGAATTTGTCTACCATAACTTTTATTTTTATTGGTTAAATTATAAAAAAATTTAGGATTATATTGACCCATCAACCTTTTTCATTACGACCCTTTTTTTAGAAAAAAATTCTTTCTATATTTAAAATTTGAACCTTACTTTATTTTATTTTTAAAAAGGATAAAATAGTTTGTGGTTCCCAAAATTTCAGCCGTCGAATTGGGAAAAAGAAAAAGTAACAAAAAGCAAAGGAAAAGAGAGAGTTGGAATTGACTCACAATCTTTTGTTTCTTTGGAATTTGCATTACAAAGGAAAAACCAAATATATTTTTCTTTTTTCTTTTTTGTTCTTTTTCAAATATAAATATAAACATATTTTTTTTATAAAAAAAAAGCCCAATGTCAATAGACACTTTATTGATTACATAACTTTATTAAAAAAAATCATATATAGTTGTAACTTTGTTATCTACAAGTTGGCTTTTACACTTGAAGACACACAAATAGTTAAAAACTTGATTGGAATATAACAAACTCTTTGAATGATTTTTTTTTTATATCTAATTTTAATTCACTCGTGAAATATAATTTTATTAGTAGTATTTTAAAGTACGAAATTAAATGCATTATAAAAAAGCTTCTTAAATAGATTATCTTATCGTTTTATAAATATCATACTTATTCGATTATAGGAAATAATGTATAAGAAATAAAAAAAAAAATATGGTTGATAAGAGTTACTTTAAATTTAAAATGATATGATTGTATCCTTTGTAAAATTTGTATATGTATTGCATGAAGTTTATAATTGAAACATGCCTTATTTACTAAGCTAGAAGAATCAAATGTGCATGGTTGTTTCAACGTAAGAAGCACTATGAAAGGGACCATATGATTAAAAGATAGGGAATTGAAGATGGGGTTGAAGAATAAAGGTGTGGTAAGGTAACATATTATATTCGGACGTGACATTATATTGATTAATGTATATCAAAACATAAAAAAAGGGGTATGAGAATTTTTCATGTTCTTAGTTAAATTTAGGTGCAATAAATGCATACGGACATGTGGGTCTGTCTCCCATTCATTAATAATATATATAATTGTAGACCCAAATTTTCCCTTTCCAATTCTTTCTCCTAAATATATATAATAATGTGTTCCCTCCGGCCTTCATCTTAATACTCCAATTTCCATACGCAACACCAAACCTCATTTTCAACCTTTTGTTTTCTGTTCTTTTCTAAATATTTTATATTTTCCTTTTGCTCTTTATATATATATATATATGTATATGTTTATATATCCACCAATGAGTATATTTAGGTACGTATGTTTTGGTTCTAAATGTTTGATGAAAGTAACAATTTTAGGTTTGGTTTAATTGACAAACTAAATTGACCTTTGGCAAGAACTTTCTTTTCAAATATAAGAAATTAAAGTTAGGGTATTGCTTAGGTTGTTTGTAACGTCCAAGATTAAGAGGGAGACATGAATGAACCGATATCACATCTGAATGAAAGGAATCATGAGGACATAAGAGTAATGTTAAGAAAGATTTAAAAGAATTAAAAGTTAATACCTATACCAACAAGGTGTCCTTCCTATTCGGTGGCTCGATCATATGAACTTCAAAGTTAAGCGTGTTTGGCTTGGAGTAATTCTACGTTGGATGACCTCCTGAAAATTTTTCTAGGATGCATGTGAGTGAAGACAAAGCATGCACTCTAATAAGTCTTTGAGAATAGTAAGGATGATGCTATCAGGTTGAATCCTAGGGCTGGGGCGTTACATTGTTCATCGCAAATTATGAACTACATACATACAATTGTCTATATAGCCACTGTTGATTCTATTATATATACAAAGATTACGGTCGTACTTATGTACTTGGTGCTTCAAATCCATCATTTAAATAGTTTCACAATGAAGTTACTTGATTTCTAAGTATTACAACTGTTGTGATACACCTTAGAATAAAGAACAATTAAATAAACCTCAACCCGACAAATCATAGAAACTAAACTTATTTTTTCAAAATTTAAGCACTCTTCACGAAAATGTTCCAAAAAAACCTATCACTATTACCATAGGAATAAGCACAAAATATTAGAGAAACGAAAAGAAACAATATAAAAATAGAAAAACACAAGAATTTACTTGAAAAAACTCAAAACTGGAAGAAAAATCACGGCCCACGAGAAAGATAAATCTATTGTGTGAAAAATTGTTTCAATCACACAATAATAATTCTATCTCTCCAACCCTAATTAATCACAAGTGCAAGGATTCTCTTAAAGCTTTTATAATACTCACTCTTTAATATGATCACTCTCATGCTAGAGAATATAAAATATAATTTAAGTAGACCAGTTAACACACCTAAGTTTAATTGAAACAATAACTTGAAACCCAAAAACGTAGGAACAATACTTAAATGTCAAGAAATTAACCCTCTCAAAAGCTCTACTAGCCCAAAAATCTAAAGCTCCAACAATACTTGGTCACATTAAATATATATTCGAGTTGTCCAAACGGCTTATAGCTTCAACATAACGTGTTTGCAACAAATATATTTTTATTTATTGAATTATGAATCAAATAGTCAACAAATTTATTATTGTCTTTTTTTTGTTTGTTTAGAACACTACTAAATACTAATACATATAAAGTGATTAATGGCTAACATATTTGTATTTGAATTCAACTATACTCACTTTAATTTCTTCTAGAAACAAACTCCATTTTTGAATCTATCTATTTTCATATAGTTGGGTTTGCATTTAATGTTATTGACCATTCCCTCTCTCTCATGGGATGGAAAATGCATTTTCTTAAAGTACTTATAGGTATTGAATTGAATATTTTTGTATTAAACAAGGATACGACATGTGTATACTTCCTAATTAAGAATAAGATCGTTTGTGAGATTATCCGCAAGACGTTTCCATGCAAAAAAAAAAGAAAAAAAAAAAAAAAAAAAAAAAAAAAGCAAAATCATAAAATTCATCCAAATAATCACGTATAGATCATTAGATTGGTTTAGAAGGAGATTTAAAGAGAGAGTATGAGACAATTCAAATTCTACTGTTAAATTATATATAAAAATAATTAATATGATATATATACTATAAGTCGGTAGGGCATTCAATTTTTTATTTGTCTTATTATTTTTAATTTTTTCTTCAAAGTAAATATATATACACACATATATGTTGTTTCATATATATAGATTTAAAATAAGAGAGAGATTGATTGGAGCATGTGTTCCACCATGTGCCCATATATATTCTTATAGAGACTTTTGTGACAAATATGAAATCCGAATCAATTAATAACATATGATATATATGTGTGGTTCCTCCCCCCCCCCAAAAAAAAAAAAATAAAAATTAGGGTAGCTATATGACTTTAATTCTAGCCCTTTCATGTGATATTTTCCTCACAAAATAAGGTCCAAAAACTTTGGTTTTGAATTTTTCTTATACATACATTTGTGTCTTTTTAATTGATGTCATGGTTGAGTAAATGTTATTTTAAATTGTCTATCTCTAGTTTATATATGAATTTTTGAGATCGATGGCTATTATAATTATAACGTTCGATAATTGCATTTTTATCTCGTTGATATTTTAATTTCATCCATTTTGAAGAAGATTTAGCAACATGTTTGGGAGTGGTTTTAGAAAAGAAAAAGAAAACTTTGGAAATGTTTTCAAATGTAAAACTTGAAAGTAAAAAAAATTGTGGGCTAAAGAAGAAATATATATTGATGAGTAAAGTGTGTACGAAGGAATAATAGATTGATGGGATGGGACCAATTTACATCGAAGAATCATTCAAACTTCAAATATGGTTCGATCACCACATAAAAAACGTTAAATTAGACGATCTAGTAGTTAAAAGTTTGGACTTCTCACTCAAATAAAAAAATAATTATAATAAATAATGATGAAAAAAACTTATTAATTGTAGCAACAATCGTTTTATCAGGAGGTCACAAGTCAAACATCTAACATTCAAATGATAAAGAAAGTCGATACAATCATCCAATTTTAATTTAAGTATCCACTAAAGGGAAGAATAAACAAAGTAAATATAAATTTGATAATTAGATTAATAGGAAATAAGGTTTTAGGGAATTTGATATCAGTAATTAGTCATATAAATGAAAGTGAATTGAAGGTAATTAATAATATGAAGGAATCCTTCAAACTTGAAGATTGGTTAAAGGATCATATTAACCATAACATATCCATCCACTAAACTCTAAAGTGGAGAATCACTCAACCAAAACATTATGATAAATATAATAATGAACACATGAGAAAAAGAGTGACAACTCAGAAACTCGAAGAATTTGAACCTGATCGATGAAGAAAGGGACTTCAAAGCAGTCAATTCAAGTGTAGGAATTGAGGAGCAAAATATAATTGGTTTAAACAATTTGATCCAATGGTCAAGAATAATGTGTATAATAATAAGTCCATTGAAATATGAGAATATGAAAGAGAATAATTTAGACTTGAAAGTTGGTTCAATGACCAAACAAGTAATGTCAAATTAGTCATTGTCTGAATAATTCAAAATTCATCTAATAATTATGGAGCAAACAAACAAATCAAAACACATGAGAAAATAGAAATGGCTTTTACAATAATTTGAAATTTCTCAATTTAATCTATGCTCATTTTAATATTTTTTTTTACTTCTTTTTAATCTTTTTGTTTAAAAAATACCTCGATTATTAAAAGTTTAATTAATACTCTTAAACATAAGATAAAATTCAAGAATAAGTTTAAAGGTTTTACAAGAGAATTTTCTATACATATAATATAGCCTTTATTTTGTGTTGAGAGGGGTAACATGAAATATATTTGTATATAGTGAGAATATAATGCAAAGACATATCTTCTTCCCCTCGAAAAAGCGATGCATTTTCATGTGCCTAATTAGTAATCAATACACAATTACATCTCTCTCTAAATATCAACAATAAGAGTACTAACAACAACAATCACATCTGTCATATGTCCCTCTAATGGGAGAGTCAAACAATGAACAATTGTGGGATTTGATGAAAAATATGAAATTTAATTTTGTAATGGATTTATTGCCTGGATTTATTAAATCAATTACGATCTCAACTGCTAAAAGTGTGTATTTTCTATACATAAAAGTGTAAAAGTGATTAGGTGAAATGATCTAAAAGAAAAAGTAAAAGGCATTTTTTTTAATTAAAAAAAATACGCAAAAGGTATTAGATTTAGGAAACAATGTCGAGCAAATACGTCATTAAAATCCACATTAAAGATTTTAAAACATAGAACAGCAATGCGATGTAAAATGTAAAGATAGATTTTAAAACATAGAACAGCAATGCGATGTAAAATGTAAAGATATATCACTGTTTCTTAGTGAAAAGATTATAGGATTAGAGGTCAAACCATGTTTTATTTATTAAAATATATCAAAAACTGTTATTTCGAAAGTTCGTCTAAAAAAACAAGAAGAAGAAGTCAGAAATGAATACATGGGAAGAGAAAAAAGACCTACACCCATACGAAATAGTAAAATAAATAAACTATTAGAATTGAAATGCAGAGGTCAAAAACATACCAAAAAAAAAAAGACAGAGAAATATATCCACAGATGAAATGTCAACAAAAATGGAGAAATGAAATACGATAACACGAAATATTGTTTTCTTTATTTTATTTTTGAAAAAAAAAAATCAGATAAGAAAATAATCTAAAATTGTGACCAGTCCAGATTCTAGAGAGCTTGTGTTATTAATAACATAACAATGAACAAATCAGTTGCCCAAGAGTAAATTGGGAAAATATATAAAATACATTCTGTACGTACTGATAAAGATGAAAGAGTTGTGATATTGAAACAGAGACCTGAAGTGAAGTTATTGTTATTGGACTGAAGGTATGCTGAGGGAACCTATATGAAGCACTCTAGGCAGTATCTGTAAGAAATGGAAAACCAAATTATAGGAATAGCAAACACAAAGAGGTCCATTTTTCAAAGGAAGAGCTAAGACTATTGTACCTCACCCAACCTAGCATTAATTTTCATTGATACAAAGTCATCAGCTCTTGTTACACCTACATTTACAATTCCAGTAGCAGCACCTGCCTCGTGAGCCGCTCTGGGATATTCAATACCACAAGTTAGAGCAGCTCCAAACATGAAAAACGATAAATCGAACCTAGACTTGACTCGATCCAAAAAGTTGCAACTCTTTACTTTTTTAATATACTTATTATCAATATTCTAGCTTACCTAAGTTCAGATATTAGCTTCATGGGGCATAGTTTCAATTTGGATCCCATGACCTTGGGAGGTTTGGGTTCCCTTGTTTACCGCCTCAATTATAATAGTTGGTGTTTCCAACTATTATAACCAATGATAAATTAGATATTATTATTTCATATCCCTATTTGTTATGGTGTTTATTCTCTGTTACAATGTTTACTATTTCCTAGGTAGATTAGAATAGTTTGCACCTCAAACTCAAACTATTATGACCATACTACAATAACATGCACCTCAAACACAAACTATTACAACCTACAAACTATTATAACCACAAAATATAAGAACCAACTCAGCACCCCATATGCCCCCTTAAAAGTTTCAATTGGGATCCTAGAATCTTAAAAGTTGGTCCTTATGATTGAAAATTAATTCCAATTTAGTCCTTCCATAGTTTTTTTTTTCTTTTTTCGTTTCAAACTTCACCAACTATAAACCACCGGGACGTGATTCTATGAAGATAATTTCTACTTTGTCTATATTCCATTCCATTCCATTCAAATTTTTTTCTTATGATTAAGAGAGCAAAGAAAGCACCTCACTAGACGATAAGCAGACATGGTCATCACAGATGACCCCAATACGAGGAAAGCATCACAATTTTTAGCAGCTTCCATCGCCTTATTAGCTCTATCCTTTGGTACATTATCACCAAAGAATACGACCTTCAAATTAATTGGGAAAATAAAAAACACACAACATTAGCAAGTAATTTAATCATATGAATATACCATTATAAACACAAAAAATTTCATTGAAAAGGAGAAAAGAAAAGGGAGGTGAGGTGAGGAATAACGACTATGCACAAGTTTTTACCAAAGAAATTTTTACTGTCCAAATACGTGCACTTAAAGACACAATCAAATACTATAAAACTGTAAAGACAATGTTAAAAAGTATGAAAAGCGAATAGATATTTCCCAATGAAAAAATAACCACGAGACATTGACAAATGAGAAATATTTGCCACACTAAAACTCAGTGGATTTAGTATGAAGGAGAGTGCCCCCCTCCCCCTTCTTCTATGGCCATTTCCTCTATAAGCGCAGACGAGAGAACTGGCAGCTGTATCACACTGCTACCTTGAGATTGATCCTTTAAGTTCTAGTTTCCGACAAAATAACATGTCTTCAACCGTTTACTTAAACTATGTTGTGAAAGAGCTCTATTTTCTAATAATAATCTACACAATATACTCTCGAATAATAAGGCACTATCATTTAATGCGACATAGCCGATATGGTTTCCTTTTCTCATGGATGATATAGCTGATATGGATTTTAATTCAGGAGATTCAAGTCTCTTCACAATGTAAGATACGTTTGCCATACAATGTGGATTCCATTTTTTTCTCTACATTAATCTTCAGATTCAGCCAATAATCATGGGACAGATTTGTTTCCTAAAACTGTTATTTGACTTCTGTGACAATTACAAATATTGTCAAACAATGGAAGAAATAATCTTACATCAGGTTTGAGCACTCCGTTGCACTTTTGGCAGGTTGGAATACAGAAATCATGCTCCCAATATTTTTCATCGATTTCAATATCACCATCTGGCCTTTGCTTCATGCCAAAGCTCTTATCCGATCCTGGGTCTCCAACATCCAAACTTTCGATTGCTTCTGCCCACTGTAGCAAAATATATTTGCTGAAAGCTCAACCAGAAGTCATTCATAATCCACAAATTTTCACCTCGGATTGAAAAATAAATGATATAACATATGGAGTGGGGAACCAAAAGATGCTTTCTCTCAAGCCCCCATTTGGTAAACATTTTGTATTTGGTTTTTGTTTTTGAAAAATTAAGCCTATAGACACTCATTCTACCTCCAACCTCTGTTATCTACATTCTACCAAAAGTTTAAAAAAACCAAGCAAAAATTTGAAAACTAAAAAAAGTAGCTTTCGAAACGTTGTTTTTGTTCGTGAAAATTGGCCAAGACTCCAACAATTGTATTTAAGAAAGATGCAAATCATCGTAAGATATAGAGAGAAAATAGGATGAATTTTCAAAAACAAAAACAAAAAACGAAATGGATACCAAACGAGGTTTCAGTAAATCAAAGTTTCCAAAAAAAAATAAATAAATAAGGTGAAAAGCAGTAAGCTACAAGCTTTGATGCCCATCACAAATAACAACATTAAATTGTGTTTGCTATAACTTTTAGATTTTTTTTTTTTTTTTGAATAAATCACTGTCTTACAAGCACTTTTGGAGAATAAAGACTCAAGTGCTTTCCTTAAATCAATTTAAAGTGTTTTTCAAGTACTTATGGAATTTTCAAAATCACTTTTGACTTTGTGACCATAGTCCATAAAGCGATTTTAGCCACTTCTCACAATTCCAAAAGTCATCCCAAACTCATTGTCAAAGTTCAAGTTATACTACTTCATACGCCTATTGGCAGAAATGTCTGAAAAGGATCAGCAAACATTTCATTTCGTATTTTTGAGTTGGAAAGATGATCGTTACTCATAGACCAAACAGAACAAAAACAAACCTTTGGGTTGAGAGCTTTCACTTGGTCCTGAAATGAATTCCTACAAATGGAAAAGCCGCACTCTAAACAAATTACAGAATACACTGTTCCATGTAATTCAAGTGGATCACTACCAGCACGGTGGTGCAACCTGGAATTAGAGTAAAAGTTTCAGTCCCACAAACTTCTTCAATATGCATCCCAGAGTTCATTATGTGAAGGTGGGTATCTGTCTCATCACCTATCAACGTTTTGAGTGACCATTAAATTAATTCGGCCAACTTTTTCTAGAGATGCCAGAGATAAATGTGCAGGGCCAGGCTGTGCTTCGGTAAAACGTCTCCACCCTGCGTAACTCCTTGCCCAATACCGACGACGACTCCGTATTGAACGAACAAACTCCTGCTTCCATGAAAACCAAATATTTCAACTCATGAATATATGACAAATGTCAAAATATGATGAACTATGTCAAAATATGATGGACTAAGACTCTCCTCATTGTTAGTTATAGACTAGAATAAATGAGAGGATGCTCAAAAATGACTTCTTTAAAAGGTATTCTCATCGTTAATTGTCTAAAAAAAACATAACTAGGAGTGATATTTCCGGGCTTGATTCCACAACTACCATAGCTCTTCACCTTGTATCTGTGGGGGAAAAAAATAATTGATTCAAACAGAACCTAAGATTCTCAATATCCAGATGCCCACCATTGCTTCCAAATTGGCCTAGATCAATGCCTTCCCTCAATGGAGGTGATGTGTCCTCTAAGTCAGTGTGGCCACAATCTTATATATATATATATATATATATATATGCCTATTGTTGACCTATCAAATGGATCAAGTCCATTTTGGTGCGACTTTCAAAGTCAAAGATGAGAGCAGGAAAGCGTGTCCTTCCTTTCGTAGGCTACCTTTTTTCCTCATCCTGAATGAACTTTTGGACAGCTCAATATTCATCTTCCTACCTGTAGGCATAGCTTTCTAGATCTGTTCCCAAACTAGCCCTTGTTTTCAATCACTTCCATTGCAATGTTGATTCTTTTATCAAAGAATGTATATAAGGTGCAATTATCGATACTTTGTTTCTAAATGTCTAGGAACTATCATCATAACAATGCAAAAAGAAGGTGTGACACATGCCTTCAGATCACCTGATGTGTAATTGGTTTGAAACCAGAACTATAAGCTCCATTCGGACTGCAGCATAAAGAAATTTTTGCATTAGAAAAGAAAGAAAGGTGTGTGTTAAAGCAAAAGAAAAAGGTGTTAACCATATAATATAAGCATGTTCATCAACTAAGAAACAGAATGTGGCCAACTTAGAAGCCAAAAATAAATTAACAGAAGTCTAGAAGGCAGTAGATTAACATTGGAAATTGACAATCTATACATACAAAAGTTTAGTTTGACTGGATGCTAACAACAGAACACAAAAACACTGTGTAACCAAGAATTTACTTGCCACTTATGCATTCATAAAGTGTGTTCAAACTAGAAAGCCTTTTCTCATTAGTCACTGGATTAATAGGAAGTAGGGTATAAATGTTCTGAATGGGGAGGGAAAAACAGATAAAGGAGAAATTTTAGTAAAATTAATTTGCAAAGAGAAAATGAGTAGTTGTAGCCATTTGAGGGTAAATCCTGAAATGCTGACAGTCCAGTTTATAAGTGAATTAGAGTAGAAACAGAAATAACAATCAACAAACACACTTGTCAGTCAAGCAGATATTACATGCTACAAAAACTATATAGTAATAAAATTCTAAAGCAGAAAAAGTTTGCTTTGATCAGTTGGCAAACATCAAACCATATAAAGTAAGACAGCATACAATAAAAAAATCTCTGAACTGTAATATGCCATGCACGAAATGTTTCCTTCTATGTAACAAAGCTGCATATGAACAAACGTGAGAGTTGGTTTTATGTGAACTTAGCAACATTTGTACACAAATATAACTCTAAATGCCCATGTTTAATCATCACACAATTAAAACAAACACAGATGAAGAACAAATAAAAGGGTAAATGTTAGTATAGGAAAGGCAGGGGATTCGAAACCTTCTATAATCAGGAATTCCACATTCCGTACTTATCCCAGCTCCTGTCAATACAACAAGCTTGGAACTGCAGAATTCATAATAGCATGAAACAAATAAAGTGTGATGTTAAGAATTTATCATCCCAAAATGGATGTTGATTCAAAAGTATTAAGATAACAATAAAGGGAAATGATAAAGACCTGCGATCAAGAAAGTTATATAAAAGATCAACATCCTTCATGCTAGGGGGATCTGAATTAGGAACTAGCTTCTTGTCCCTTGTAAAGTTTTGGTGAGGCTTTTCTTCTTTGATCGATGAGGAACTAATGGAAATTTTACGTGACGTTTGGATATTCCTTGAGGAGCAAAATAGAGATATCAACAATCTTCCCTTTCTGAGCAATCGACAACTTTGACCTCTATATTGAACAATATCTGTTATTGTTTAGAACAAAACAAGTTATACAGTAATTTATTTTATACTCTTAAATAGTGAAACCACGAGATAGAATTTTTTATGAAATAGAAGCTCACTTGCCTCCCATGATGTTTCCAAGTAAATTCCTTGTGGTTGAGGAAGACTATCATCCAAAAAAATGAAAAGAAAAATAAAAAAATAAAGAGAGAGAGAGAGACGGAGAGACGGAGGATAAAAATGAAACCAAAACATAAGAAAACTTCAGTGGAAATTTTGGAGAAGATGGGTAGGGATGGAAATGAAAATGTAAGAACATAAGACAGGAGAAGACAAAAGAACTGCAACACTTGAGTGACATTTTTCATATACTGTTGTCTTTACTTTTTTGCTTTTTTATTTTTTAGATGAAAACCAGCACTTTCCGAGAGTAAAAAAATGCAAGAACACATTAGGCATATGAAAAATAATCCCATAAAAAGAATCGGGATAGGACAGGCTCTAATAACATCCGGCATCATATTACAAATTTACCACCAACATAACCTTACAATAACATTTGAACATCAGAAGATTAATAATAACAAAAAGAAAAAGAAAAAAAGAAAAAAGAACCAACTGTTTTCAAGGATAAAACAACGAGCGTTCTGCTCTTTTCATGTATTTCAGCTGGAATTTTGAATTGAAATTCATGGCCAGCAGGGAAAAGGAATCACCGACTCGCTATTCAAAGCTCATAAGGAATTTACCAAGGAACAAAACTTGGCTATGATTCTTTAACTGTCTGTCTATCATGGAATATTTCGAATTAGACCAGAAGATAACTACCGCCAAAATTACAGTGAGACACAATCTTCCACTTGACACATTACAATTAGTAAAACATGAGAATGCACCACCAGCCAAAGACAAGCATTTTTTACTCAGCAAGATGTTCATTTAACAAAAGTTCAATTAACATGTTAACATAATTAGTATTTCCAGCACTACGAACCTACTTCTGCAGCTTTAGCAATTAATCCTACTTCCTAGTGAATGTTATCCATTTCTTTTCAGATAGCAGCAGAGCATTTCTCCTTCCTTTTTCATCAATGCTACAGTGCCCCGTTCTTCAAATTATAAGTTTTGAAACCCAATTCAGGAACTACAAAGCAAAGGTAACCCAAGAAGATACAATACTATGAATGCACGAAGATGAGTAAATCCATACCAATGGAACCTAAACCTATTGAATTAAGCATAGAAAATTCACGTAGTGCAATTAGACAAATATCTTATCTTTGGGGCATAAACCCATCACAGATTCCCGAGAAATGAAACGAACAATAAATTACCGAATGCAAAAGAAATGTAAATTCCATAATCAAATCGGGAAGTAGGGGGGAGAGTGGAGCATACGCAGAAGGGTCGATGGAAAGGCAAGCTGATGAACATGGGGACCGTTCAGAATGAATTTTCAATGAGCGAAACAGAATCTCCCGGGAATTTCAAAAAATTTCTTTTGTGGGAAAGCTAAGGAAGACGGAATAGAGAGGCGGTGAGTGGTAGGTCGGAAATTGAAACATCAGATTGGACTTTCGAGTAAGGATATTTGGGATATTCGTCATACTCCACGTTGCATTGCTTTCCACCGGCTGTTCAATTAATCTATCATTTCTTTTATTCAGTACAGTTAGAGTGGATCATTATTAAAGTGAGAAAGTAGTTAGAAGAGATTGACCCAAATAAGATCAAAGAAATGCTACCTATTCGAGTTATAAAATCAAGAGTTAATAGGTTGGTGATAAAGAAATTCATCCTAAATAGTTGGATGCAAGAAGAGTGCACTTGCGGTGTAAAGTTATTTGAAGACAGACAATAAATGGTGCAAACTTCCATAGTCTTAAAGTTGATTATTTGGCCAATTCTTCATCTGAAAACTACCATCAAAATGATTATGATTAGTTTAGTAATTTTTCAAACTAACTTTGATCATTAAAGAATACATGTCAATCATTATTTGGATGGTTGGTTTTATTTTTTGTTTTTTTTTTTTAAATTGTCGATTTGCATTTTTCCAAATGACATGACTGCTACCTTTTCTCAACCGACCATATTTAACATAATTGATTTTAGTCGGTCGGCGACTTACCCATTCAGTGACTTTGGCACTGGACGTTCCAAAAATGGGTCTATCATATTTACCGTTCGATTGAAATTACAGACATTGAAATGAATGAATAGTAGGCAATGTAAAACCTTGGGCATTGTGGCTAATTAGCATCGTTATTGACTAAGACATAGGCAATTAATTCAAGGAGTTTCTAAGAGGCTCAACTATACAAAATGTCCTCAAACCATATGTTTGATACCCGTTGTGTTCTTTTAACATCTATAGAGTTTAACTTCACACGCAATCTTCAACTTTGTATTGGAAAATAATATTCACGTGATTTGATCTTTATGAGGAAGGGGCTGCATCGAAGGAATGAAGAACTTGCTCCAACATCATTCTTTTTTGTGAATCAAGAGGGCTCTCTGGTTTGTCAGAGTGAGAAATGTTAAGAATGTAAAGCTTCTTAGAAGCCACAAAAGCAGCGGAAAAAATTCGCTTCATTCCTCCTCTAGTGCTATCCACCGTGTACTCAAACTCATACACTTGTAAACCTCCCTCCCCAGATCTCTCTGCAACACCAACCACTGCAGCATCCTTTGTACTTTCCTATATTCATAGAAAAATCAGCCCAGAGATGGAGTGTATGAACCAAACACAATTATGGTGATGTTTATATATATATAAGAGATAATTTTATTGATTGAATGCAATATCTAAACACATCAAACAAACTCAAGAATTAATTTTTGCTAGCATTTCAAAGAAACCAACAAACATCGTAATTCACAGGCAACCTTCACAAGAATAAATGAGAACCCCACTCTGTGCATCAATTAGTAATTACCTTTCGCTTTTCGGCCTGTATAAGTTTGTCAGCTACAAATTGAGGAGTTCCAAACTCCCCAAGACTTGTAAGACGAACAGGGTTCACTACAACACCAACATTGTTGCTTCCCTTATTCCCCTCTTCAAACAAAACTGTTGCCCCTGCCTTATCAACCTTTATCCAGCACACAATTTCAGACAATGTTTAGTTAAAAGAAAATAATGTATCGATACTAGTTGAAAGAGAGAAAAGGCTAATAACCTTAACCCAAGAAGATGGTCGAAGAAGAGTAAAACCCTCCTTTGAATCTGTGTATCTTTCAAGCTCGAAATCTTCAGCAAAAGCTGCCGAAGAAATGCTTGGTGAAAATCCATAAAAGAACAGTGAAAGAATAGAAACGTTCATGGCTCTCCTGCTCAGTAACAAGAGCGAATTTCTGCTCAAGTGGCTGCTTCCCAGTATGTGTTCTTGGGTCACAGAAGCACTGTGCTGCAAAAAAGAGAATTAGATCCTGGGTGAAGATAATGTGCCTTTTTTCTTAATGAGAAAACATAGTTTGGATGAAGAAAACGTTGATGTGGAAAAGCAAAAGATAGAGAGAGCATCCACATTACTAAGTTATGAAATTTCCTTAGAATTAGGATTTTCAATACACGAGAATTCACTCAATATTAAATAAATATGAACGGAAAGAGACAACTTTTGATAACACCATTAACCAAAAATAGCACATACTACACTATAATCGATATTTTGTTTTTAAATCTCTAGGTAATAAAAATCATCAATACAATGCAAAAAGAATGTATGACACGTGCCTTCAGATCACCTGATGTGCAATAGGTCTGTCACCAGAACTATAAGCTCCATTCGGACTGCAGCATAGAGAAACTTTTGCATTAGAAAAGAAAGGCATGTGTGCGTTACAAAAGAAAAATTACACAATAACATTATGACAAAAAGATGTTAACCAAATAGTGCAAAACATGTTCATCAACTAAGAAACAGAATGCAATTTTCAAATCAACGCAATGCCAGTTTAAGAAGCCATAAACAAATTAACAGAAGTCTTGAAGACAGCAGATATTATGACCTTGAAAATTGACAATCTATGTATACAAAATTTTTGTTTGACTAGATGCTAACAGAACACAAAAGCACGTGTACACAAGAATTTACTTGCCAGTATATGTATTCATAAAATGTGTTCAAACTAGGAAGCCTTTTCTCATTGGATTAATAGGACGTAGACCATTAGTGTTCTGAATGGGGAGGGGAAAACGGATAGGGAGAAATTATAGCAAATTTAGTTTGCAAAGGGAAAATGAGCAAGTGAGGCCTTTTTTAGGGTAAAAGTCCTGGAATGTTGAACACTGAACAGCACTGCAGTTACAAATGAACTAGAGCCGAAACATAAGTATCGATCAACTATACTTGTCAATCAAGCAGCCATTACATGCTACAAAAACAGAAAATGTTTACTTGGATCAGTTGGCAAACTCCAAACCATATATAGTAAGACGACATACACTAACAAAGTCCCTGAGCTGTAATATGCCATGTATGAAAGTTTTCCTTCTGTGTATCAAAGCTTTTGTATGAACAAACATAAGAGGTGGCCTTCAACTGAACTTAGCAACATTTCTACCCAAATCTAAGTCTCAACACAAATGTTTACTCTTTAATCAACTCACAATTAAAACAAACACATAAGAAGAAAAAAAGGTGAAATATTAGAATAAGAAAGGAAGGGAAGACTAAACCTTTTATAATCAGGAATTCCACATTCCATACTTATTCCAGCTCCTGTCGATATCACAAGCTTTGATCTGCATAATGCATAATAGCACAACACAAATGACATGTGATGTTAACAACTTATCATCCCCGAAGAATATTTGTTGATTAAAAAATTTTGAGATGCCAACAAAGGTATGTCAATAAACCTTAGATCAAGAAAATTATATAAAAGATCAACATCCTTCAAGCTAGGGGGTTCTGAATCAGGTGGGACCTTCTCATCCCTCAGAAAGTTTTGGTGATTTTTTTCTCCATTGATTGATGAGAAACTAACTGAAATGTTACGTGATGTTTGAACATTCCTTGAGGAGCAATAAAGAGATATCAAGCATTTTCCCTTCCTGTGCAATCGCCAACTTTGCCCAATACGTTGAGCAGTATCTGTTATTGTTTTGAACAAAATAGCGAGTCATTTATTTGATACTGTTAAATAGTGAATCCAAGACATCAGAATTTTCTAATGGAATAGAAGCTCACTTGCCTCCCATGATGTTTCCATCTAACTTCCTTGCAAAGGAGGAAGACTACAATTCAAAAAGAAAAGGAAATAAATAAAAGACGAAGGGAGAACAGCAATACTTGAGTGGTATTTTTATATACTGCTTTCCTTTGTTTTCTTTTCTTTTTGTATGAAAACCCAAACTTTCCATGAGAAGAAAAAATGAAAATAATAGTAATACATTCAGCATTCGAAAAAGAAGCCTACAAAAAGAGTAGACGCTAATAACAGCCAATTCCAAGCATCATATTATAAGTTCTTACTCAAAAACTCACTGGCACAATCTTGCGATAACATCCTAACATCAAAAAATTAATAATAACAAAAACATGGACCAACTTTTTTCAAGCATAGTATTGTACGTCTGCAAGAGTTCTGCTCTGTTCATGTATTTTGGCTGGAATTTTAAAGAAAAACTCACGGCCAACAAGGAAAAGGAATCACCAACTCACTATCCAAAGCTTAAAAAGAATTTACTAAGAAACAAAACTTGACTATGGTTCTCTAACTCTCTATCTATTGTGGATTTTGAATTAAGCCAAAGAAAAGTGATACAATCAGATTAAAGTGAGTCACGCTCTTCATTTGACACATTACAATTAGTAAAAACAAAAAGGGGCACCAGCCAAAGACAAGGATTTTTTACTCAGCAAGATGCTTATTAAACAAAGTCAATTTGGTATTTCCAGCACTAAGAACTCATTTCTGAAGTGCTAGCAACTAATCCTACGTCCTAGTGAATGTTATTCATTTCTTTTCAGATAGCATCGGAGCATTTCTACTACATTTTTCTTCAATTCCCGGTGTCCCGTTCATCAAATCATAAGAATTGAAACCCAATTCAGGAACACATTGCAAAGGTAACCTGAGAAGATACGATAGTAGAAAATATGATACTATTCATAACAGTGGAGCCCAACTACTGTTGAGGAAACATCTTGAATTAAGCATAGAAAATTCACATAATTCAATTACACAGATATCTTTGAACCAGAAGAACGAATAACAGACAAATGACTTATGATGAGGCCAGAGGGGGATTCTTTCCTTCAATGTAGATTATGGAACGCCGCCTCTCGCCAGGAACTTAAATGAGTAAGTCTAATGTAAAGGTGTTTATAATATGCTTGATCAAGTCGATTTTGCATTTCCCACATCCAAAAGTCTGAATTTACAGAACTTAAAATCTCTGAACAGAGAAGGCTGTCCATATATTGACGGATTGCAGGGGATTTCAATGCTCATGATTTCCGAATACATCAGTACCGGGGGGAGGCGGCAAAATTAGAACAATTCAAAGGAATGCGACACGAATAAAGCACCCAAATATCGAAAATTCAGTTTCCACAAAAGAATGCAACTACCACTGAACCGTAAGAGTTTAAATTATGCTCGAAAACCACAAATCATCAGAAGAATCACCTAATAAAGGGTTGAAAAGAGGAAGAAACAAGAATATAATTGAAAAGAATATGAAGCAGAGAGATTGAAAATGGAGGAATACATGGAAGAATTGTAGGTTGGATGGAAACTGGATGAGCATCGCCATAGGTCAAAGCGATTGGTTAAACTTCCACGTTGATTTCTTTTCGAACACTGATTTTGAACTCTGCCTCACATTAGCTCGCGGGTGTTTGCTTTTGCCCCATCCAACCAATAATATCGATATCCAAATTTAAAATATACACTTTTATAAAGTTTTTATATATATAAGTTAAGTAAAACTAAGAAAATATAAACCGTAATGAATTAAATTAGAGCCGAATACTTAATAATGAGAAATTTTGAAAAGAAAGGGATGTATTTTTCTTCTTGTGAGTTTAAAACTTTGAATTTACAATAATAAAACATCCAAATAAAATTATCTGCATGCGTATGTTATAATTATAAGAAAAAATTGAAGAAAATGTCTACCTATAAAAAAAAAATGAGGTTTTTTCAAAAAAGAAAAAAAAAAAGAAAAAGAAAAAAGGCAATCTATTTACATTCCACATAAAATAATCATTAAAAACAAAATTTATTACATCTCTATTAGGTTGTTCATAATAGATATTAAATACTTTATAATTTTTGTTTAATGCCTTGTTATCTACTGCATATCTATTAAAAAAAATATGTCCGTCCATTATCAAATTGTTAATAAAAAATATTAAAAAATTACTATAACAAAAAGAAAAAGATGACAAAAGTGATTATTTCAAAAAACTAACTAAAATTGAAGAAAAAAAGTTATAATCAAACAACAATTAAATAAATAGCAATTTACATCATTGAATTAAGTAATTTATTATCAATGTCAATGATGAGTGATAATCGAATGACAATTTGATAACAATCATAGATAATCAAACGTATAATTGTTAATCAAACGTATAATTGTTATCAAATGTCATACATCTTCTGTTTGCCTACTAAATTATTTTCATAAATAGTAAGCTAATAGAGCTGACATTTGCATTATGGCACAAAATGAGAGATTAAACCTTTTCCTAAGAACTACATTTCCTATTTTTCACCTTTTGATTACTCATTAGTAGAAGAACAAACTGAAACATAAGGGGATTTCAAATAGAATCTTGGTTAACCATTACAAAAACAGAAAAGATCTATATTAGAAAATATGGAGAACCCCAATTTCGACCAAAACACTGTAAGTGCAGAGTCGAGTTTTATACTCAAAATGTTAAATAAAACAGAAGGATAGAGACAGAAGAGTAATAACAATTAATTGCTTGCAAGATCTTAGGTGTAGTAGAAGAGACGGCTCCTCCTCATACGTAACTGTCTATTAGTGACTTCCTCATTTCTTCAACAATGGAACTTGGTTGAGCCTCCCTCAATTTGAAAACACTCTCAATGACCGATAACTCGGTGGCACTGGTGTCTGAACCACAAAATGCAGTCCAGTCATTTGCTGTCAACCCAGCAGCAATCACGGCACTTCCACGATTCACGGTTCCAGCAACTAATGGGACCTGAAGAAGAGTTGATAGCTCATCTAGATCTTCAATAGATGTATGTGGATGAACCTGCAGAACGTTTGCACAATTCCAACATTCAGGTAATTCTTTTACATGAAGTTGAAGGAATGAAGCTCAATATGGAAACTACACTTGGTTAAGGAGCACAGGAGGTTAATATTACCAAGCCACCCCTGTTTGTGAAGCTACAGTAGCTTCCCACGAGGTCGTTGCCTGCTACTGTTTGCCTAAAGACCTCAACTCCAAGAACATCAGCAATGAGATCTTCAGTTTCCTGAACACAATGAGAGAACTTGATTCTTTTAGTAGAAAAAGAGGAATGCATGGCCAAAGTCAGAACTAAAGCAGCCTCAAGTTCCAGTTGTATAATTTGCAAAAGAGAACTTTTTTAAGAAGATACTCCAATCAAAGAGTCCATATTCTGTAACATGTTCTATCTTTATTTGAATATGTGCTCAACATTGACACTCAGTTCAGAAATTACCCACACTGCTCAAAAGAAGCTATTGTTTTCGAGGCAGGTACAAGGCTATTTCATGAACATTTTCGAGGAACTAGGATATTAGAAAAATTGAAATGGGAGATCACTGTTCAAGAGATTACAAGCTAAGACAAACTGATGGTGAGGTAGAAAGTGACTAGAAAGCATAATGTGAAGTGGGAAGGATAAGTCAAAAAATACCCGATCAAGATCAGTATGTGCGAGAGCGACATGATCATTACAAGCAATTGTATTCCCCAGAGCAGACAATCTCTCTTGTATACGTTGAACAACAACTTGGTCAGGTAGGCTGTTCCTCAAGTGCTGGAGTTCTTCAAATGCAAAGAATAGGAACAGAATGTCAATTATATAATTTGGCAATGCACATCAACATCAAATAACACAAAATTAAAGAACCAGAAGAATTTCGTGCAAACACACATGTATAATGGCAATGCTTAAAACTTTGAGCAATCATGTGCAAGACATTAAATCATTATTGCATAATGATGAAGTTGTTATATTCATAAGCATGTGGGTAATTTATTTTTCATCCTTTTTCATTTTTTTTGAAAAAAACATATGTACATTTCTCATCCTTACTGCCCACAAAAAATTAATGCCTCTATGATTTTTTTAGATGAAAAAATCACTTTCATTGAGAAAAGAATGAAAGAATGCATAGGCATACAAAAAACCAAGCCCACAAAAAGGAAAGACACCATTTACAAGAAGGGGCTCCAACTATGCAAATTCATTCCTAAAGAATAATTACAAAAAGTCTTTGAAATTGAAGCAGAGAGAGAAACATGAAAACGAACAAGGGACCTGGTCCCTTTCCACTCCCCTAGACACCCTTCTATGTCTCTCATCCCACAAAACCCATAACACCCACACACACACCGGCAAGCAAAAGAAACCAACCTCTATGATCTTTTTATAGGAAATAGTAACATTATCAATGAGATAGAAATTACAAAAAGGGAGTATCTTTCCTATCCAATGAATTAAAAAAAAAACTACCCCAATTGGTCATGCAATTAGATAATTCAAAGATAAATATAATAAACACATACCAATTTGGTAGTAACCACTAAAATTACATAATTTCAAATAGAAATAAAGAATTTATGATGACTCTTGAAGCTTGAGTAAGACAAAGATTCAAATCTGGAATTTTTTTATTAATTGAATAAAGGAGATAGGGAAAGCCTAATATATACAAGGGTAACTCAATCTCACAATGGAATCATCCATGACAATAGTTTGAAACTCCTGACCAAGGAGATAACCATTCATGTAAATAACCAGTGTCAGACATTATTAGTACACAAAAAAAAAGGCAAAATTAGATTTGTTTTTCTGATGACAAACATTCAATCAGAATATAATTGTTGGTATGAAATTACAAAAGAGCAACATACATAATGCCATTCCAATGGCAAGATTGTAATCACACAAAAAAAGTGAATATAGACCAACACCAACCAAGAAAGAGATGTATGCAAAAGGTGTTAAAAAAATGTATAAAATCCGATCCTTTAGTTCAAAATGAGCATTATATAGGTTTTAATGATGAAAGTCCACAATTCAAAATCTCAAATATTGTTTTCAATTACATACTCCGATTCAATACTCTCTTAGTCTTAAAGATACACAGATACTAAAACAAATGCGTACCCCAACTATGAAATCAAGAGCGTAATATGACAAGAAAGATAGAAAAAAGGATTACCTTGGTCAGTAGTGGTGTGTGGTAGAAGAAGCCCATTTTTATTTCCTAAAAAAAAAACAATGTCACATGAATAAATTGGGTCTCACGTCATTAACGGTTACCCTAACTTAAGAAAATAATAATTAAAACTAAACAAAGGAGTGAGTTTTAGTTTTACCAGCACATAGACGACCAATAATGCGAGTGCCATGAATAGATGTTTTAACCACGGGAATGACAGCACCTAATTCAGCTTCAAAGGTACTAAACATGAAAAAAAAATATCCTTATTGAGAAATTGGTTAAGTTCACACGATAAAATGAATAAAGGGAAAAGAAAAAACCTATAGAAATCCTCAGAACCACCAATTGCAACCAGACAGTACGAATTAGTGAGCTTGGAGAAAACTCCAATTTCACATGAGTTTTCAAACATAAGCCCTAAAAAAGAACAAACAAAAGAATATATAAGTAGGAGAAGAACAAAAAAAAAAAAAAAAAAGATGTAAAGCATAAACTTACTGGTCGCCATTAAAAGGTTGAAGAAGGAAGATGAAGATGAAGAAGAAATTGACAACCGCTATGTCAAAAAGATCCCAATTGAAACCTAATTTACAAAATAAACTGTAAACCCCACACTTATAGGCAAAATCTATAACCAATCTTAATCAAATATAGAAATAATTATTGCTGCTGTAATTTAAGAATTTATATGTAATTTGTTTTAAATTTTAGGTTAATATTGTCAATGAACTACAAATAATTTTAAGAGATCGTGACCGTTCACAATTTCCATCTTTATTTTTAAAAATATTTTTATCTTCCCATTTTATCATTATTTATTAAAATAATATTTTACAAAAAAAAACCTATTTTTAATACAATATCAAAATGCGTGGGTGTAACGGCAGAAGGAAACCCAAGTTGGCCACTTGAAATTCCTGTTTCTTTGGGATCAAGTAATGCTTTTTAGTGGGTGTGCACGGTAAGTTCGGTTTGGTTTGGTTCGACCATGGACCAACCAAGAACCGAACCCTAAATCGAGTGTTTTATTTCCAGTTTTTTTTAATCAAACCAACCTAATCAGATCAGGTGAGAAGGTCTGCCCTTCTACCTTATGCATTCGGTCAGGTCATAAGATCGGTTAAAACCATATGCACAACAATCGCCCTTTCGAAGTTTTAAGGGATTTATCAAATAGTTCTTGAATAAAGATGGAGACATCTATTTGTCTAACTTCAGTAATAAAATCATGGTGAAAAGTTTAAAAACTCATTGAATGAATTAAATGAAAGCAAAGGAAGAAGAATTAGGATGAGAACTAAAAGGGGATAAAGTTTACCTCAAACAATAGGAGAAGTGAAATTGCGTTTGAGGCGGCCGGCGTCGAGAGGAGAATGACTAGAGCGAGAGGCGGGAGAGTACAGGGAGTGGGAGTGGGAGTGGGAAAGGGAGCGGGAGAGGTTTTAGGTTTTCCAAGTAATTTTAGTTTTCTATTTTTAAAATGGGATTGTGTCTATGGGCTGGGCTTAGTTTATTTTTTAGGCTAAAGTATCATTTTTGTCCAAATACTTCAAGTTTGTTTAATTTTAATATATATACACTAAAATTTCTCTCTAAAATTTGAAAACACTATGTGCATAAACATTATTGTTACCATTTAATCATTTTATGTAAAAAGATAACAATGAAGATTAAAAGTGAAACTTTTTAAAATATATTGATTAAATTGTAATCTCAAAACTAAGATTCACATCGTAACAATTAGGAGTTAGAACCATGAAATGAAAACCAAAAAACAAAAAAAATATTTTAATAACAATTAATAATAAAAATAAAACAACATTTATATTAGGTTAAAAATGCTCTATAATGTAGTTACAATTATTGTTCCTATTTGTATCAATTTAAACCATAAACTTTAAATATTATATCAAATTTAAACCTAAAACTGTTTTAGGTTTAAATTGATATAACTCAAAGTTCAAATATACGTTGATATAATTATTATTTAGAGTATAAATTGTTACAACTTCATAGTGTAAAAAGTTTAATTCCTTGGGATTTTGGCTTTAGCCCTCTTGTAAATTTCATAACATCAAATTAACCAAACTTTAAAGACATTCAAGTTAACAAATAGATTAAAATTTTTGTTATTAATGGTCATATTTGTTTACAGATTTGTTATATTTCTATTAATATTCTTTAAAATAGATATAGATTCATCCGTTTTATCAATGTCATATTCTTAGACATCAAAATGTCATTCAAACTGAGACAAAACAAACTCTTTAAAACATGATATTACCTTTTTGTAGATAAAAAGAAAAAATAACAAACAAAAAAAATTAACAATAGATAAATAGTTTACAACATATTGCCTTTACATGAGCCAAAACAAACAATTATGTCTTCAACGAAAAAGAATTATAAATTTGAATCCCCACTCTCCTGTATGAAAGGTAAATATAAACAAATATATATGAAGTGTTTCGCTAATGATTGCTTTCTTTTGATGAATTTAGAACCTTGTTGAGGGCTGCACTAAGAAACTCTTCAAAACATGATATTATTCAGAGCATAACTGAAGCTCAACAAAATGTGAACTTGAAGATTTAAAGTGACCAAACAAGTGGAAGACCCTATTTCATTCCAAGCCATATACGCTCATTTTACTCATATACATACTCATGAATTATAAAAAAAAATACTAATTCAACATAACCGACGCAAATTAGAGAAATAAAAGAAAAACGACAATGGAAAACTTTGAAATCACAATTCTTCTTTACTTGTGAAAGAACAAAACTCGCTTTCTGCCTTTTCTTCTCTCGCTAGCCTGCAAAGCATAGTAGAATTTAACTATATTCAGAGGATAAAAGGATAATGTTGCTCTTGACAAAGCAATTTAAGAATTAAGCTTCAAAAACATTGTTTGCTCAGCAACATTCTCCATTGCTAGTACCTCACTTCAGAGCAATTAAGGAAATTCTGAACTCTCAAGCTTGATATCTGAAATTACTATTAAGCCATTAAAAAATGTCTAAACTACATTGGTTATTCCGTTTTTGTTTACGACGAGATTAAGCAGACTAAAATCACATTGGTGGTAAACTGCTAACTCGAACTCCTAGTGCAGGGCACAATGTTGTCAGTTGATTGGATAGTATCCCTAAAATATAATTACAAAAGAAAACAACTATCCCAATATTCCTAAATCCCAATTGTTTTAACGATGTCTCACTAATAGCAAGTGAAAGGAAGCTCTCATATCAAAGGAATTCAGACCAAAAGTCCCAGAAATTCCACTCCAACTACTTGGAGTACCCAAGGAAGGACCGATAAGTACTCTACAATCTACAATATGACCAATGGCTTCAAAAGGTAGCAACAAACACGCCGACTTTCCTAGGGGAAGATCAGTTATTATATCAGTCGTCTATCAAAAAGAATTATTTATTAAAAATAGAGAGCACCCAACAATTTGTGTTTAGGGCAATTCATTGAAATTAGAAGTTTAGGGCAAAAAAATGAACTCACCTTATAAAATCTTAATGGTACAAAATACAGATTAAATTTTCTTCCCCTTTTTCCTTCAGTAGCCTTAAAAAGGGAGATTACCAGATTTACATATCCTCAAAAGAGCAAGAGTAAAAAGGCTATGCTCATGAACGGGAAGCTACTAGATTTACATATCCTCGAAAGAGCAAGAGTAAAAATGGCATGCTCATGAACTGGCAGCTGGATGGGTGGACAGCTCGTCCAAATGAATGACAGTGGGACTTATATAAAGAGGGAAGATCTTGAGTCATTGTAACTAACTAGAGAAATATAATAGTATAGAACACTAACTAGATAAATCTGAAAGTATACAACAGATATACAAAAGAATGAACTGGAGAGAAGCTAAGATAAGGATCTAAGCTTTTTCCTGGAGACACTCATAACTCAACCCTAATTATGTAGAAAGGAACGTGTCAAAAGACTAATTTTATCGTTGGCTCTCTAGAAACTAGACTAAAAAACATGAACAGCTCTTCCACTAGGCCTAGTTTCTCAGCCTTGATTGCATATGGCATGGGGAAAGGAAAGTTCAAGCCAGAGGAGAGCGAGAGCTATTGATCTTTCTTGGTCGTTGGTCAAGCAAAATATTCAATCATCTTCCGGTGAAAGGAATGTTCGGTTTATGAAACTCATTTCTGAAGTCCTGAAGTTTTTTTTACATATATTTTTAAATTTAATAATATATAATTCCAAAACTAAATATTTTATATACTTCCAAAATGATTCCCTACAATAAAAGATTTTTCCTACAAAAAGAAAATAAAAAAATAAAAACAGAAGTAACATCCCGTTATTTTCAAGCAAAGAATTGGAGACAAAAAATAGAAGACGTACCCTTAGAATAAATAATCTCAAGGTTAGCACTATGGTATCTCTGCAACTGCAAACGAAATAAATAAATAAATAAATCACTGCAGACAATGCAATTGAAAATATTACATTACAAAAATGAATTACATTTTAAAATCAAAGTCAGAACTTGATATAATGCAAGAACATCCTAACAACTTCCTTATATTGTAATTGAGTTGATAATACAGCAATGTGAAATCAAAGTTTAAATTTTCTTTACCCAAAATTTTTTTTGATCCTAGTCCCAGTTCAACTAGGTTCAGTCGTGAATTCAAACTGATGTAGTATTGTCTGAAGTATTTTTTTCAAAGCAACGGATTTTTTTTAACTGATTTAGTAAAAAGTACACAAGTTTTTTTTTTTTTTATCAATTTTGAGAAGCTTCTAATAAACACTCAAACTAGAATTAATCTGTTAGGTAACTAACCTAACAAGGAAATGCTAAAGAATACAAGAACATAAAAGGAACACTAAAAGATAGAATTATATTGCAATATCAAGAAGAAACTACAATATACCTCAGCACATTCAAAAGGGCTGATCCTTTCCCAAATTCCCCAAGGAAATCCTTCACAAAAATGCTTCACACCCTTCCTCTCACCCACACCGTCTATTTATAACAAAAAGCCCTACAAACTTACTAACTAATTACTATTTTGTCCATTCTAATAACTATACTAATAATCTCCTAATAATTCAACTATTTCTACAACTAGGGGTCTTAAATAATCATATCAGGCTATTTCTTGAAGGATAAAATTTGCGTACATCTCATTTTATCAGACTTGAGAAAGTACCTATCTGATATTCACTAACCCTGATACAACACTCCAACAATTTCGTCAATGACCCAAATAAAATATTATAATATATTCCTCCTTTTCTGAACAAAAAAACACACCAAGAAGTATTGGGTATTCTGCATTCTATATGTAGTATGCAGGTACACAGGTAAACAAGAAAATTATAACTATTTTCTCAGAATCAACGTAGTTGAAAATACATATATTCTAGTCCACACGCCCTCTACAGGCTCTTGCATCAAGAACTGTGGGTAACTATATGATGCAGAATTAAATTCTACCTTTGCAAGCATCAAAACTTTGCATCTAATATCAAGATCAACACAAATATAAGGTCCTTAGGATTTGTGTATTTATGCTATAAGTCAGTTTACAATTACATTTCTTACAAGAAGAATGTATGTACATGCAGTTGCCTGTATACGATGTAACAATAATGAAAATAGCGTATTGAAGACTCCATTTCTAAAGAAACTCGCCAATTTGAGATTTGTTCCTTAAGCAGTGATGCAAATTCTTTTCCTATCCTTTCCATTTTTTTCCTCATGTAGGGGGTGGGGGTGGGGGATCTGGAAACAAACACACCAATTAACTTGTGAAAAACTACATTACCATTCCTTACTTACCAGCTAACATCTGCAGAATTGTTGTCCGCTCGCATGTGATGGTCAACATTGTTAGAACCAGTTATTGTAAACTCCGTAGGGTGTCCAAATAGAATAGAAACCTACCGATGTAAATACATAATGCTTATAAGGGAAAGAATAACCAACGTGAAAGTACATTCTTTTGAGATCAATAGAAAATGTGTGGACTATAAGTAACTCCAAAGAAGTAAAAGGGATAAAGTAACAACCCTTTCAAGAGGCAGAAAACCTACCCATTTGGAAAGTAATAAAATCAAAATTTATAGATCGTAAAAGCTAAAATTTAATAATTTGAAGTCCACGGCTGAGAACTCTCAGTCAAAATATTATAGTGAAGAACAAGTGTAATGCCCTAGGTCCAAAAAATTAATTAGGATTCGGAATTCGGATTCGGCAACTAATAGCCCTAACATTCCCCTGTATCCTCTATGACCCTGGAACGTCATCTTTTTTTGTCTTGAAGGCTTTTTTTAAAAGGGAAAGTTGTCTCCAAAAACTAACACGAGTCCTTTTAGCATGTTTTGTTCAAACTCACATGCATCTTAGGAACTTCCCAAGTGTCACCCAACATAAGATTGTTCAAGCTAAGCACGCTTAATTATGAAGTTCCAATGATTGGGTCACCAAAAAGGAAGGCTGACCTTGTTGATATAGGTAGTAACTTTCATTTCTTTTGAATCTTTTTTAACTATGCTCTCATGTCCTCAAGACCCCTCTCATCCAGATGTGATAGTCCCCTTGGATGATAGTCCCCTTTCTAAACTCAGGGCATTACAACACAATTGTAAACTTCCAGTTCCATCCAAATGCAAATAATAAAGGTAGAGGAATGATGATTCACTGATCATGTGACAACTGCTATACTGGCACACTACCATTCCAACACATCTCTTACCAGAATTACTTCATCAGAAAAGTTTTTGACAACTAAAGATGGCTTAGTTTTTCTTTATGGTATATGAAAAAGAGAGGAAACTATAGAGACCCTACAGTTGTATTTGGAGAAAATTTTTCCGTGATGACATCACCACTAGACCCACTACATTTTATACTGTATCCTTCCCTTTTGATGGACAGTGTAGCCGCTTCCCATATATCAAGATATCCAGCCTGTAATGGAATAAAAGTAAGAAAATGATCAGATCGGTAAAGATTCTATTATTCATTTGAGGCCAGATGCATGAACAAATGCACAGGGAAATTTATCTACCAACACAAATAAGACAAGCATGAACGGTAAATAAAATCATGTCCTCTAAAATTTTATCATAAGACATTTATCTACAAATACAAATAAGACAAGCAAGAACGGTAAATAAAATCATGTCCACTAAATTTTTATCATTTGAGTCATACCGACATGGATACTTTATATGACGCATGACCACTAGAAAGAGTCTTCTCTATCTGGTTCTGCATTTCGGGATCTGTTGAGACAAAAGGAATTGTCTGTTACAGTAATTTGTAATAAAAAGAAACTTATGAGTTCTGAGCTATTACAAGAATCGAATCAATTTTAATAGTTGCAAAAAAGGGGAAAATAAAAAAGGACAAAAGATTAAAGAAACTACAGAAAGTTACACACCAATGAAATGTTCTGTTTCTATATGTACGTACTTACAGAACAACCAATAATCAAAAAGATTTTTCTTCAAAAAAGAACTTAATTCGAACAAGCGCATGCTGGAAAAGAACTCTGGTGCCCAAAGAAAGCTTCCAGAAGTCTAGAAGAGACGATCAAATTTTTATTTTCTTTTGAGAAGAAACAGATAAATCATCGACTTGGTTGGAACGCTATGACTCGTTGTTTTGAATGCATCTTCGTGGTGTTCATTGACTAAATACTTTCAGGATTACTCTTCGCAGGAGATTGTTCTAAATTGGCCAGCCTTTATAGCCTCCCCACCCTGAAGTTCTAGAGTATCTTGCCTTCCGAATCAGCCTTTTGCTCCAATCAGTTTTTGCTCAATCAAGGACTATTATTTTGTTTTGTATTCGGCTTGCTGCCTTGCTTATGTTTCTGTTTTGGATATTTTGTTTGGCCTTGTATTGTGGCCTTGTAATCTCTTGTTTGGCCTTGTTTTATGGCCTTTGTTTGGCTCTTGTATTGCTTTTAGAAACATGGTATTTAGATTTTGTTTTTTGTCTCTGCTTTTTGGATGAGGGAGCTAAAGGGGTGTCAACCTAGTTGAGATGCCTGGGTGCGTCTGCTGATCCTCCCCTCCTATTGCTCTTGTATAACCCTCATGTACACTGAGCTTTGTCTCTTTATTTTCAATATTAATAATAGTGAGACTTGTATCCTTTTCAAAAAAAAAAACTTGCAAGCATCACATGCTTCGTGTATTTTTGTCATTCATCAATCGCCTCTTCTCCTTTTCTTTCTCCCTAAGGCTTGCTAAGATCTCTGGAAGGGTTTCAGCATGCTCTTATCACATGCTCTGTGATTGGTTTTCTTTACGAAGTTAATGGGGGGAATGGTTTGTAAAAATAAAAAAATAAATTATAGAATATATCCAGATCTAAAATTTGTCCACCAACAAACTTACCACAAGTAATCTTTCGGTGGTCATTGGCAAAAACCTTTACCAGCTCTCCCTGCAATGGCAAAGAATGCAAACTTAAATACAACAAAGGGTAAACACAAAATAGAATTTATTGAAAATGAAGGAAATGTTTGTTTCCTACAAAAAAAAAAAAAAAAAAAAAAAAAAAAAAAAAAAAAAAAAAAAAAAAAAAGACAAAGGATAAAGAGAACACACAAGATATACGTGGAAAACCCTAATACAGGGAGAAAAAATCACGATAGAAGCCTTTCATTATTATCCAATAACCAAAAGAATACACAGGGAAAGAATATATATGGGCCACAATAAGCCCTAACAAATAAGGAGATAAAACTAAGTTACAATAAATTATAAATTACAAAGATACCCTTAGGACTATAAACACACAACTAGTCCCTTATTTTCAAAACTCCCCTTGAAGTTGGAGCGTAGATGACCCAACTTGCTAACACAAGTCAAAGCCCTGCCTAAGAAATCCTCTCGTGAGAACGTCAGCAATTTGTTGACCCAATGGAATGTACGAAAAACAAATACTACCATGGTTAAGTTTCCCCTTTATAAAATGTTTGTCAATCTCCACATGTTTCGTTTTGTCATTTTGCTTATAGCAACTTTATTATCAAAGAAGAGCTTCATAGATAACTCACAGTCCTAGTAAAAATCAGACAAAACTTTCTAAAGCCAGATCTCTTCACAAATTCCCAAACTCATAGTTCTGTATTTGGCTTTAGTACTACTCCTAGCAACAACACCCTCCTTACTCCTCCAAGTAACAAGATTACCCCACACAAAGGTACAGTATCCTGAAGTGGATTTTATGTTAGTAATTGATCATGTCCATTCATAGTCAATTTTTTTGAAACGGAGATAAAACCTCTTTATTAATATGAACTCAAAGTACAAGTGATTTATACAAAGAGAGCAATAAAGAAGTTGTAATAAAGGGAGTTCTAGAGGGATCAAGAGGAGCACTCGGACATCTCAACTAGGTTGACACCTCCTAACGCCAAGCATCATATCCCGAGTAAAAACATAAAAAAACCCAACAAAGAGACAAACATCCAGCTTGATACAGTGGTCCAGAAAACAATATGGGACCGGAAAAAACATCAAGAAACAATAGGGGAGGCCCAAAATTACAATCTCAAAATTAAAGGCTATACATGGGAAATCCTTCAGCATGAACTGTTTACCACAAAGCATCAGCTATCAGAGTATCACATTGCTGCATCATTGACCCAATGCTCTTTATATAGCTAACCAGCTCAACAAGGGCTTTCCTTCCTTCTGCACTATAACTATGTCTCACCACGTATTGACTGGACAACTATGACTATGTCCGATCATAGTCAATATAAGCCTCAATACATTTTCTATCAGTTCCCCGCAACATCAAGCCTTTACCTGGAGTAACTTTCAAATATCTCATAATGTGACTCACAGCTTCCATATGATCTTTATAGGGTGCCTGCCTAAACTGACTAACGATGCTAGCAATATAGGAGATATTTGGTCTAGTGTAGGATTGATAAATCAACTTTCCCACTAAGCATTTATACTTCCCTTTATCAATAGGAACTTTGTCAACGAAATTTCTCGGTTTTGTATTTAATTTAATAGCTTGCATCTAGTCATACTTGTTTCCTTTAACAAGTTAAGAGTGTACTTCGTGAAACATATATTCCTTCCCTTGATCTTGCCACTTCCCTCCCAAGGAAGTACTTTGGATTCCCTGGGCCTTTGATTTCAAACTCATCACCCATCTTCTTTATCAGCCTAGTAATCTCCACAGTATCATCTCCTGATAGGACATATCATCGACATACCCAATCAACGTGGTAGCTCCAACAGGAAATATTGCAACAGCAGCAGTGAGGTTATCGTCGACGGTCAAGGACTCCGTGGTAGAGTTTTCCATTGGTTGATTTTCGTAAATGAAGGCTATGGTTTAATCGTTACTCCGCTCTGATACAATATTGAAAACGAAGGAAGAAGAAAAAAAATACAAGATATACATGGAGAACTCAAGTACAGAGAAAAAATCCACGACAGAAACTTTTCTTATTATTTTCTAACAATCAAAAGAATACAAGAGAGAATAATATATAAAAGTTGTTTGATAGTATGGGGTTCCATCTCAAAACCAATTGGCTACAAGAGGAGTAGCCCAATCTAACTTATAAGTAGTGTGAGTCTCCTTGGTTTTTCTAATGTGGGCCTTGCAACATCTCAACATGTCCCCCAAGATGGTGCCTCTTTGGGTTCACCTATCTTGAACTGAATACCCGTTTGAGCTTAATGGACTCTGATACCATGTTTGATAATATGAGGTTCCATCTCAAAACCAATTGGCTATGAGAGGAGTAGCCCAATCTAATTTATAAGTAGTGTGAGTCTCCTTGGTTTTTCCATTGTGGGACTTGCAACATCTCAACAAATAAGGAAATAAAACTAAGGTACAATAAATTACAAAAATACCATTGGGGCTATGAACACACAACTAGCCCCTTATTACCAACCGTATTGTTTTTTCCATACAAGACCTATCCTTAAATTGCAACACCATTGTTTTTCTATTTTTTCTAAGACCTGCAACACCTTTTTTCCAGCTTAATGCTTATATTGTGTTTGTATTTGCACTTTAATTGAACATCTATCCTTTGTGTTTGCTTTGGTTGGTATTCAGACTGAAATTTTGAATACCACATGCTTCAATTAGAAAGGAGAAGGGAAAACCAAGAAGAGGCAATCGATTGCTTCAAAACTATCCAACCCAAATAAATTTTTTCAGAGATCTTTGCTGTCCACTGAAAATAATGACGACAAAGACAAAACTTCCAAAAAGCTAAAACAAGCTAATTGCATCAATTAGAAATTTTTGCTCTTTCTTGAATATAAGAGAAATAGTTCTGAATAAGTGTTCAAGAGACTTGAATCCCAACACTTTATCTGCAGCCTTCAAACCTTACAAAGTACTCGATTATTGGACCAAAAGGTGGCAGAAATCAGATCTCAAAAGAAAACTACTTCGCATTTTTCTACTATAGAGAAATTATCTTCATTAGCCTGGATGAGGAGGAAGGTTATCAAATTTTCATTAAACCAAAATGATGCCACAATCATTGGCTAACGGCAACAGATCCTTAGGCAATTCCAAGGGAACTTTGATGGGAACAACACTGACTTCATCAAATAGAGAAGAGAGATCAGCCCCTTCAACTTCTTCATTATTCTTGAAATCAAAACCATTTGGAAACCCCAGGGACTCCTCACTACTGACACTAAATGGAGACTCCAAGGTCACCATTTGGAAACCCCATGGATTCCTCACTACTGACGCTAAATAGAAGCCTTTGTGTTAGAGATGGTGCGGTGGATTAAGAAAAATTGAAAAGCTTAGATGTAGAATCTGCATTTACTGACCTAATGATGCATCCAGGGGCCTAAACTTTAGAGTTCTACACTTCTAGAAGATCTGGGTTTTTGTCAAAAATGGAGTGCTTGATGGGATGGATGCGAAGAGAGTCCAAAGGGGATACTTTAAGTCACAAACCCCATTTAATTCCGATTTTAGTAGGGCAGTCCAAACATTGTTGAAGGAGGTTTGCTTGCAACTGTAATGTTTGAGAACTTTTGGAGCAGGAGTGGATTTACTTCCTTTGGCACACTTGAAACGATTGGAAATTCCATAATTTGAAGAAAGATGGGCCCCTGCACTAACAGAATGTGAAGTTTCTGTTTCTGAGGCAATCTGTAACTTTTTTTGCAAAAAATGTTGAGTTGTCATCAGAAATTTTTAGACAAAATTCGTAATTACTCTTAATGGAAAGAAAGTGGGACTTTTTTTTCTTTAATCCTCTCCCTTAATGGCTCAACATAGCTTATTTTTCTCTCAAATGCGGAGGAGTCATCGAGGCATTATCCAAATACCATCTAACGTAATCCAATTTTTCAACAAATTTTCCTAGCATCTTACAGAACAACATCCATCCTTGCTGATCTTTTCCTAAGCACACTCTAATCTTGAAAAGACCCCCTGAATATGGCCAGTGATCACAACTTAGAATCCATCTAGACTTAGCTTGAAACTTCGAGATTCTCAATCTTCCTTTGTCAATGTCCACAAATTTTCTAAAATGTCTGTCCACCGGAATTCTGAGTAAGCCAGTCATGACTGACTGAGTCCATCTAAGTTGGCTGTCGAAAAGAGAAATGCTTCTGGCTTCTACATCTTCAATAAAACAACAATCTTCCTCTCTCCAAATGCAATAGTGTGACTGATCAATTTTGCAACTAACAACCTCCATGTTGTGCTTTGAAACTTATCGGAAAGGTCTGCTGAAGAACCCCGCTACCGAAAAGAGGAGGAGAGGGGAGAGGAAAGAGGGGAGAATTAGTCTCAACGATGAGCTTCTCTCTATCTTGTTATATGTTATTTGGTATCTTGTATTTTGGTAGAATTAGTCTCTTTTCATTATATCAATGAAAAAGCACTATTTCCTTTTCCAAAAAAAGAAGAAGAAATATACAGCACCTTGCGCCTTCTGTTATCCAAAGGCTGTACTTCAATAGCCAGATAGGTGTCAACGTCATCTGCAGTAACCCGATAGTTTGGTTGCTTCGCCCCTGTTATTATTAAGATTTAATTTTTTTTTTTTTTTAAAAGGAAGCATCATAAGATTTATTTAAAAGGAGTGGTTGGTAAGGTACACAGTGTAACACACAGAAATGAAATACCTTCAATGTAAGTTACAGATCCATCTTCCAAATGGCGTACCCACTGCATTTTGAGAACAAGGACCATTACTTACAAAACGATAGTTAAGTAGTCAGAAATAATCTTTTGAAGTTTGAAGCCTCATGAATTTTAAGGGTTTTGATATTACTCAAATGAACTTAACAGAAGAACATCTGAGAGCATATTCTAAAATGTCATGCATTGGTAAAGAGACGGGGTAAAACTAATTTTGTCTTTTGGCTAGACCACTTGAGCACACTGAGCGGTTGGATTCAAAATTTGAATATAACATTTTTAATACATAGAGGATTTAGGAGGAAACTAAATTTTTAGTGTAATCAATCTGAGCAACAAACACAAGTAACTTTTGGTTTTTAGTGTAATCAGTGATCATCAAACTTCCAGTTACCAAGAGCAAAGACAGATTAAAAAAACGTAGAAAATTGAGATCATGAGAATGAACCTCAAAATTACAGCTAGTTGTTCCATTAATTGAGTATCCACATGCTTGGAGATCTTGTCCTGGAAAAGCTTCGCCAGATATTTGAAGGGCCTCAATTGCAGGTAATGGATCATCATCTGAAACAAAAAGTGAACCCGTTCAATATGAACTATAACTGAAATGCTGACAACAAAGAGAAATTGTTTTTCTTATATAAGAAACAGAAACTTATATTGCCTTCAGAAAATGAAGGTGAAGGTTCTTCAAGGACCGAAGGCAGAATTGGAGAATGAGAGGAGCTTGGCTCATCAAAAGTGGCAGGAGGAGGGGATTGCCCAGAACTCCAGTTGGTGATAGGTTCTCTCTCTGTTTGGTGGACCACATCCTGGTCATCAATCTCACTATTGCTTACAGGTTCACGGAATGTTACCTGTTTGTTTGTTCCTTCACTGTTTGAACAAAGTAGAGCATCAGAACTAGAAGTAAGTTTTGGAGGAAGTCTTAAGAAAGTCACTAGGAACATAAGCAATAAAAAAAATGTGCTATTAATAGCAACAAAGTGTACAACAATGTTGATCAACACATTACTAGCTGCTAAGTGTTAGGTGGTGATACAAATTCCGGAAAAGATACAAAAAATTCTAATTCTACTTGTTATACTTCAACTTGATTCAAGCATTTAAAAGGTTTCATCTTTCTTCATAATATTTACATGCTCTCAATTTCGTCCTATTTTATATACCAGCACCCTTACCAACCCAAGAACAGTATATTAAAACTAATAGCTTGTTTAGAGCAGCATTATACCTAACAAGCTACCAACAATCCCCTCAGAACATCAAAATATTATTCATCTAATAGATTTCTCCCTGACAGGCATCTCCAAGGACTCCCGGTACTTCCCATATAAGTGAACAATATAATAGGTTTAGGAGAAGTACTCCCATGCTCTAACAATCTCAACACAATTAAAAAGGAGAATTTTCTCTGGGGCGAAAATAAAAAGATTTACAAGATTGGAGACTTGGAGTGCTGAAGACTAATGAAGGGAGGCATCATTAAATGTGCTTTCATGAAAGATAAGACTTAAAATAACGTACAGTACAACACATTCTTAGAATTTTCAAAAACCAGACATCAAATAAAGGCATTTAACAGTATCAATCAAAAGAATACTCAATTTATAACTCTCTTGTACTTTGATTATTATAATTAATAAAGTAGCATGTCTCCTTTCCAAAAAAGAAAAATCAAAAGAATACTACTTCTAGAGAATCAACCAAAAAAATATTGCAAACAATTTCCTTCCTTATCATGCAAGAAAGTAAGTGGCATTAACTACTACTTCTAACCTCACATCTGGTTTAGTCCCTTCAACTTACAATTCTATCAGATGTCCCCGACCGGCAGTACAGTCCCTCAAACTAAAAGCAGGTATAAGAAACACATCTCTAAAATCTGTAGCCATAGGATTTCTTTCTCCTTTCAAAGGCATGACTCTGCCAGACTGACGAGAGGAGGGACTTCATATTGGTTATGAGAGGAGCCCTACCTACTCGAGTTTAAAAGAATCCTTTGAAAAGTGCTAGTGATATATAATTAAATTTAACTTCAACCACTAGCTTAAGCTTTTAGTTGATTGGTGATTTAAGATGGTATCGAAGTAGGTGGTTCAAGGAGGTCCTGTGTTCAAGCCCCTACAGTGTTGTTTTCTCCCCAATTAAAATTGATTTTCATTTGCTGGTCCTTTCAAATATTTCAAGAGAGTGTTAATGATATATAATTAAATTTGCCTTCAAGCACAAGTTTTGTTCCCTTTTCTTTGAATCTTAAGCATTAGTCACTTTTCATCATTTCAATGAAAAGTTTAGTTTCCTTCTAAGGTGAATACCCTTCCAAGAGGTACATCTGATAATAAAATGACTGAGCAAAATAAATAAATATACCAAAACAAATATACAAAAGAAAATGACTCAGCATGAGAAATAAAATTAATACATATCAAACATGAAAAGGCTTCAAACCCAATCTAAAAGTGTCAATCCAAAGAAGAGACTTATCCTGAATAAAAACCGCTGGACTCTTTCAAACCAAAGCTTAGACAAAAGAACTAAAATCCCAACTAAGCTTAGAATTTGCACACAGTACAGAGAACAGGGATGTTGCAAGACTATGTAAACGACCAAAAGAACAGGGTCCAAAAGATACAACAGCAGCCTTTGACTATCTTTGAAATATTCAACCATCATGGATTGGCCTAGTGGTAAAAAGGAAAATAACTAATTAAGAGATCATGGGTTCGATCCATGGTGGCCACCTACCTAGGAATTAATTTCCTACGGGTTTCCTTGACGCCCAAATGTTGTAGGGTCAGGCGGGTTGTCTCTTTAAAAAAATTGAAAAGAGATATTCAAACATAATAATAATTTCATTGATGGGAAGAAATTACAGAAAGGCACATTGTTAGAAATTATATTAATTTATCCTTACTCATTAGTTAAAGCCCGTGGGTCAATTTGTGGTTAAAGATGGTACCAGAGCAGGTTGCTTCAGGATGTTCTGGGTTCAAGTCCCAGCAATGTTATTTCCTCCCCGATTAGGGTCTTCTTCATGATGCCCATAAGTGAGGAAAGTGTTAGATTTTATATTAAATTTGTTTTCACCCACCAACTTAAGTTTTTGGGTTGAATTGGTGATTTATGATGATATTGAAGTATTTTCTCCCTAATTAATATTAATTTCCACTTGTTGAGCCTATCTTCATAGTTCAAGCCCACAAGTGCAGGAGAGTGTTAGATATTATATTTTTTTTGAAACGGAGACAAACTTCTTTATTAATAATAATAAGAGCTCAATGGACAAGAGAATTATACAATGAGCTAAATAAAGAAGTCCAAACAAGTGAAAAAAGAAGAATACTAATAATAGGGATCAGAAGGTGCACCCGGACATCTCAACTAGGTTGACACCCCCTTCGCACCAAAACATCATGTCCCATTAAAACAAGCCTATTGCAACAATGAGAACAAAATCCAACTTATTACAATAAGAGTAGGATCCAGCAAAGAAAAAAGAAAAAAATCATTGTAAACTAGAAAAGAAAAAAGGCCAAAAAACAGGTGAGCCTTATTAGTACAACTAAGATACTACTGAGAAGTAGTCCTAGGAAACTTACTGAGATAGAAAAACTGTCCAATTGAGACAAAGGTCTTGTGTGGAGTAGTTTGCAAAAATCTTGTTTAGAGAGCACCAAGCTGCTGCATTACATTGCACTGAATTGAAAATTTCTAGGCTTGATCTTTTCTTGTCTTGAAAAATTCAATGATTACGTTCAAACCACAATTCCGCTAAAAGAATTTTTAATAGATTTAACCAAATCAGCCGAGGCTTATAAGGAAGAGGTGGACCCTCCAAGTGCAGGAGAGTGTTAGATATTATATTAATTTACCCTTACCCATTAGCTTAAGTTTTTGGGTCAATTGGTGATTTAAGATATCTTGTGGATGAAGGTCAATTGACCCAAAAGCTTAAGCTAGTGAGTTAAGGTGAATTTAATTATATAACACTAACACACATGCCATGAGAGATTACATAATAATATTCCATTGTGATAAGAGAAGGTTGTAATCACGAAAGTGTAGAGTGAAATTTACCCCAAGTGAACGTTGTATACAAAAGACGGTCAAAGAAGTGGGTGAGGTCGGATTCCTCATCTTTTTTTTTTCTTTTTTGATGGTAGGATTCCTTATCTTTGAAAGTACAATGGTTACGTTCGTTCCAAATGAGCCAAAAGAAGGCTTTGATGAGGAAGCACCAGATGGTCTCTTTTTTGTTTTTGAATGATTTGCTGATAAATGAGCATGTTCATAAGAGTGCGATGGCCGATTGGGAAGACTATATGGTAGTTGAAATATGTGAGAATCATCTTCCAAAAGGATTGTGCAAATTCACATAAAACCAGAACATGCCTAATAGTTTCCCCCACTATGATGGCATAGGACACACCAACTAGGAGCATAAATCATCCATGGTGCATTCTTAATAAGACCATCAGCAATGTTAATACCTCCATGACGAACTTCCCAAAGTAAGAATCGGACTTTCTTTGGAATGGAGCCTTTCCAAATACGCTTGTAAATGGCAGTGATGCCACCATCACCACACCAAGCAACATGATGCATCATTGATTTCATCGTAAATATACCGAAGCTCCCCACTTTCCATTTCCACATGTCATTATCCAATGGGTTTCAATCCAAAAGACTCTACGACCGAAACAACGTGCAAAAGATCATTCTGAACTATCTTAGCCCACTTTACACGATTGAAGAGCACATGCTTCCACACTTGAAGAAAAAGAAGATTAAGGAGGAAACACTCAACTTGTAACTTTAACACACTGTTTTCCCACAACCCTTTAAAAAAAGAATATCAAAAGCTTCCCCAATTTGATCTACTGAAAAAGGCTCCTCAGAAAAATTGAATATTTGTGGGAAAGCCTACAGTGCACAACCCAATTCTTCCTTATATCAGTGACATTCTTAATTTCCGATCATTGATGTGGCTTGCAATATATGTCTAAATGCTTGTGCACTCTAGGGTTAAACTGATTTTTGATGGGGTTATTAATCAATCACCAAACGTCGAAGAACTTGAAATGGATGATAAAGAATCGTGATTTTTTAGAGATTCACTTCAGCAGGTGATTTTTTGGTGATTCGTCTTCTACTTATGGCTTTGAATGAGCTTGATGGAAATTGTTTTGGATTTACCTCTTTGATCTTAATATTGTTGTTTAAGATGTAAGACAACGGTTTGGCCATATTGCGTAGAACGAGTTTAATGTATTCCTCGCTTGTTTCATTTTTTTCTTCTTAAAACTCGAGGATGAGTTTTCTTTTTAGAAAGGTAGAGTGATGCAGGAAGAATGGGATTAATTGGATTTCTAGGTTAATTCCCATTTTACCCCTACTTGTAATAGACACTATCAATAGGAGTCTTCTCCTCTTGTATGAAACATATTATCATTCTAAGTAGTGTTTAGAAACCCATCATGTGCCTAGGCTCAAGGCATAAGTCAGGCCTGGTGAGGCTCACAAAATAAGGCATGCGCCTTTTGTGAAGCATCAAGGCTCAAAGCCCCACGTCTTGGTGCTTTTTTATCCTTATGAATAAATAGAAATAGTTAGGATTTCCTACTTTATTAACTAAAAAAGTCAAATTTACTCAACCTAAATGCAAATTTTCTTCCGTTAAGAGGTCTATTTTTTCATATTTCAACTTCAATCATGGTTTTTTTTCTTAATGTAGTGCCCTTATACATAGTGCGCCTAATTTTAAAAATAAAAAACTGCACTTTTTTTTTTGCATTTTTTTTAAACGAAAACAAGCCTCTTTATTAATAATAATAAATGAGACTAATGCTCAAAGTACAAGAGTATTATACTAAGAGCAAGATAAGAGAAAGACTGAATCATCTAAACAAGGATGAACTCGGGCAATACAAAAGGGAAAACGACCAACAAACAATCACAAAGAAGCTAATAAAGCGAAACCCGACAGAAATTTTTTTAAAAAAATTAAAGCTAAATAGAACAAAAACGAAAAGATCTGAATACAAAGCATAACAAAATATCTCTCTCATAAGGAAAATATTTGAATCTAGAGAATAGCAAGAAGATGTAACCAGCAGCCTCGAAGCTATCATGCCAGAGTAGTCCACAAACCAAAAGAGGCTCGAAAAAATCTTTCAAAATATCAGCATCAGCAAAGTCGCTTTTCTTGCCCCCCACATGAAGAGATAACCCAGAGAGACTAAAGATGGACCAAAATCTAAAAGAAAATATTTAACGGTTGAGACAAGTTTGGCTTTCTAATGGTTTGGCTTCCACTATCCAACCAGTGGAACTACATGTCATTCATTTAACTGACACATGACATCTTCGCTATACCAGATCTCCAAAAGTTGTAACCCTAGGCTTTTGGGATGCAAATAGGGCAGAAGAAGACTCAAACGTTTCAGGAACTCCCAGAGTTTTTAAAAAAATTTACAGAAAAGGTTGTACTTCCTTTTGCAACACCTCAACAGCCCATGGTGATTCTTCAAAGTCAAAGTTTGATGTTCTAGTTGATAACACACCTCCTAGGCGAGTAGAAGCATTAAAAAATATTCACCAAAATATTTCTCCGGTAAGCCACTCAAATAAATTTTGGCACCTCTTTCGACCATAACTCGTTTCATGATGAACAAGTTATTCTCTAGAGAATAGGCTTGAGAACTATTTGAAGAAGAACAGCCAAAGTTTTTGGCATTGATGTCTTCAAAAGATGAGTTGCACAGTACATTATCATTCTCTCCTACTGAACTAAATGCTTTCGGCCAGTTTCCATGAAAAGCCAGCCATACTTCACCATAGGAACCATGAGCAAACCTTTTCTTCAACACATACCTCAATACAGATGACGAATGCTTAAATAGTTGATAATCTGGAGCATGATCATGAAAAGGAATTGATTCAAGCAAACCAATAAAACTAGCAAAACCTTCAGGATTAAAGCACTGATCTTTAGCTCCAATCATCCCAAGATGAAAGCACAAGCTTTGATCAGTGTACACATTTACAGATCCACCTCAATAACTGATATTAAGTTGTTGTCCCACATTGTTAAAATTCCTCCAGATTCTGATTCCACGAATTCCCAATCGATGTCTCTAGAACTCCATATTGATTTTTTTGTTTTGAAACGGAGACAAAAACTTCTTTATTAATAAGAACTCTAAGTACAAGAGATTCATACAAAGAGAGCAATAAAGAAGAAAAAGAAAGGGGGAACTATAGGATCAGGAGGCGCACCAAGACATCTCAACTAAGTTGACACCTCCATAGCGCCAATCATCATATCCCGAGAAAGAAAACATCAAAGCAACACAAAAAAACCAACAAAGAAAACATCAAAGCAACACAAAAAAACCAACAGAGGAGCAACCTAATAACTATCAGCCTATTACAAGGGACCAGAAAAAACTGTAAAAAATGAACAGAAAATTCAGAAAAACCCAAAAAACAAGACAATCTAAAAATAAAAATAAACAACATCAAGCCTTCAAATCTTCAAAACTTCAGTCAGAAAAAACTGCAACGGAGAAAATGAACCAGCAATGGTTAGGCTTGATTAAGAAAAGCATTCTAGTTAAGGTAAATATCTTGAATGGAATAATTAGTGAATTCCTTTTTTAATGAACACCAAGTTGTAGCATTAAGATCTACTGCACGCATAATTTCTGCCCTTTGTCTTGCTTTATCATGGAAGATACGTTGATTTAGCTCAAATCATAACTCTGATAGTAAAGCTTTTAACAAATTTACCCAAATGATGCGAGATTTTTTGGGTAAAATCTGACCCGACAGCAGCTGAACCACATTTGCGCTTAGAGAGCGATCAAAAGTCCAAACTAATTTGAACATGGAGAAAATCCTTTCCCAGCCAAAAAAAGAGAAGGGACAGATCAAGAAAATGTGATGAAGGGTCTCACTAGCCTTCAAGCAAAGAGGACATATCGAAGGAGAAAGACATTTATTGGGGGATTTCTTCTACAAAATTTCTGAACTATTAAGGGACCCGAAGACCATAATCTAGATCAATATGTTAATTCTCCTAGGGCTGCCTGATTTCCAGATTGCTGAAAAAAGCCCGTTTATCCATCGGAGAGGCTGTTTTTAGGTGAGATGAAAGAGACTTAACGGAAAACCGTCCATGGGAATCAATGGACCATGATCGAAAGTCGTTGGAAGTACCCACTTTTTCTATTGAGAGGAGGGATAGAAGTGATTGAAATTCTACAATTTCTTCATCTTTCAAGCTTCTTCTAAAAGCCAATGACCAAGATGAAATATCATGGTCCCAATGTGATGCTACTGAATCGGAGGGCAAAAGAGCAATTCTAAAGAGACTAGAAAACTGTTCCTTGAGGGGGTGTTACCAACCCAAGGATCAGTCCAAAAGCCAATTTTAAGACCGTTACCAAGGTTAAAGGAGGCAAGGGAGTCAACCAACCTCCAAACTCTAGCAATGTTGACCCAAGGGCTTCTAAGGTTGTTACCAGACTTCTCTTGAGTGAACCAATCAAAACCCTCCTTACCATGGATGCCTCTAACTCTTTTCCTCCAAAGAGCTGACTCTTCTTTCGAGTATCTCCAACCCCATTTACCAAGTAAATCAGTGTTATGAATTTTAATTCCTCCTAGGCCGAGACCTCCATCTTTTAAAGGAGATAAAACCTTGTTCCACTTAACAAGGTGGTTAATTTTGCTGCCTGCATGTCCGTCCCAAAAAAATTCTGCATGATTCTCTCCAAAGAGGCAGCCACATTTTCAGGAATTGAAAATAAAGATAGGTAGTATGTAGGAAGACTAACCAAAACTGAGTTGCACAAGGTATGTCTTCCACCTCTAGAGACGTTGTATCTTTTCCACCTTTCTAATTTCTTGTGAATTCGATCAATGACAGGTTGCCAAAACATCTTTTGTCGAGGGTAGTCTCCCAAAGGGGGACCTAAATATAAGATCGGTAACTTTTCTGCCTTGCACCCTAGTAGGTTTGCTGTTTGAGTCAATTCATCCTCCCCCACATTAACACCACTGAGGGTAGGTTTCTCCCAGTTTAAGTTTTTATGAATTTCTTCAAGGCTGCCCGTTTTGTGATGTCATTGAGGCCCCCAATATTCCAAGAAATTATCTTCACGACGCTGGATGAAAGGGAGTAAAACTTATCAATCTTTCATTAAACCAAGATGATGCCACAATCATTGACTAAGGGCAGCAGATCCTTAGGCAATTCCGAGGGGACTTTGAAGGGAATAGCGCCGGCTTTATCAAATAGAGTAGAGAGGTCAGCCCCTTTGATCTGTTCATTACTCTTGAGAAAAACCATTTAGTGTTAATAGCAATTGCAGCACGACAAGGAGAGCCTCGCATCAAATTAACTTTAGTGTTAAAGTTGGGAAGTTTTCTTTGCATCTTGTGCTTAAGGCCCAAAAGCAATCGTGCTTTATTGCATCTTGAGCTTTACAAACACTGGTTCTAAGATTCAAAATATTGATTCTTGGAGGATTAGGCTACTTAGGCTACTATCACCACTCTTGAGAAAATTATTAAAATCGAAAAAAAAGATGATGTGAGAAGTTCCAAAACATAATGAAGTTTCTCGTACTTTGAGCTTGCACTTGAACTTAAGTCTCGTTTATTATTTATAAATAAAGAGGCTTGTCTCCGTTTCAAAAAGAAAACATAATGAAGTTATATGCCATTGATGAGATAAAAGTAATGTTGTAAATCAACATTCATCTCTGAACAATTCTAACACATTTGGCATGCAACATAATATATGCAATAAAAGCAGAACGCACCAACAATGGAGATGGTTGTTATTGTATTCAGTTCAGTAGCAGTCTTCATGTGACCACGCTCACCTGCTTGCATGATGTGAATACCTCCCCAAATCATCTGGTTCCAAATTCTTTCCAACACCAACACCTAAACCAATCTGATGATGAGTTGATAGGTCCCAATCAGCTGTGGTCTGAGCATCAGAAGAAGAAACTGGCATTTTCCCATTCCAGTATGAAGGTTGAGGAACCAGTTCAAGGCCATTTTTGGTCTGGCATAAAATTTAGAAAATTAAGACATATAAATTAATTCAGAAAGGAGGTATGAAAGAAAGATGTGAGCATACTGAAGCTGTCAAGGTTGCACCAATAGAATGGAAGGGTGACTGTGGTGCAAAACTTGAGTGGCTTGCATCAGAGCGCCAAGGTGTCAATTGATACTGGGACTCCTTCAATTTTGTCTATCAACGCCGAGTAAAATGCAAGAACGATAAAGAGAAGTAAAAAAAATGAATGATCAAATTACAGTTTCCCTTGCCAGCATTAATCTAATAAATTCTCAGTACCTCAGTCAGAAGAAGCTTCTCCTGCAAGTGCTTAAATAGAATCTGCAAGAATGTATGAAATCCACGGAATTACCTTTCCATTTATTATTGTTACTATTTCTTTTAACAAGAAACAGCATCTCATTAATACAATGAAAGGGGAAATACTGAAAGGATGTAAACTCCAAAGGGAGTGGAAAGGAAAATAAATTGAAGGGTCCGACTTTGACAAACCGCTTTAATTTGAGAAAACATGTCTAAAGTCCTACTTGCAGAAATTTGGTATGAGCATGATCAACGGATCTTCCACGACAAGGAAAGAGTATAGTCAGTTATTGTAGATAGATACTGCAAAAACGGAATGCAGCAGCCTGGTGCTCTTTAAATAAGGAGTTTAAGGACTATTCCATCCAAGATCTATGTCTAAATTGGGCTGTCGTCATCTCCCAGCCAGCCTTATAGCTGCAGTTTCCTCTGCAAGCTTCAGAGCACAAGATCTACCAGTTAGTTGCTTTCTCCAGTTGAAGATTTTAATGTTTTTGTTTAGTAATAGGGTTTAATAATGTTTGGCCTTTTACTGATTTGTTTTAGCTTCTGTAATGATTTCTATCTGCCAGAATTTGTTTGTCTTGGCTGTTCTGTACTGTTTTTTGTTATTTCTCAGAAATTTTATGTCTGATGGATGTTCTATGGAAAATGATGATGGTGCTAGGGGGTGTCAACCTAAAAGAGAATGTCAAGACCATAAGAGAGCTCACTGGTAACTTGATTAAAAAATCAATCCTTAAGAAGTTAAAGAAGGATTTTTTATCACTCAAGACCATATGCTTCAATACGAGACGAAAATTTGCTAGGCACTGAAGAGAGAGAGAACAACCTAAAAGCATCGAAAAAGGAGGTTTTGAATTCCCACATCAATGGCTACACGAGAGATCCCACACTACTTAGGCTAAATCCAGATTTACGTCAAAGTCATCACCCCGGGGGGAGGAAAATGAACATGGGATCATTCAACAAGTGAATGACCTCATGAATAAAAATGTACCTTATGAAGAGAAAACTCTATGGCTACCAGAAGGGAATGAAGTCTTTGATGGAGCTAATATTGATAGGATCAAAACCAAGAAACATGAAAATATTTCTTCAATTAAATAAAAAATCCACAGTACTATCCTCAATGGGTGACTGAGAAGATTAGGATTAGTTTTCTTGGTTTATTAGGATTACGATTGGTTTCCTTAGTTTATTAGGATTAGGATTAATGAGCTTTCTAATTTTGGGATTGTCTTCTTTTATTAATAACTTTTGATTCATAGAAAAGACTTTGATTTTTTTATTGGAGACTTTTTCTCTTTTTATGATTTAGGCTACATCAATTAAGGATTAAACCAATATACTATAATCCTACTACATCATCAATCTAGAAGGGGTAAATTAGGCAGTGGTTAGGAATACGCTTATCCTGGTTGACAGTGGATTGTGCGTGGAGTATGGTATGTTTGGAGGGAAGGGACTTGTGAGGGTTTTGGGGGGAAAAAGCTAGGAGCTAGGAAAAGTTTAGACAATAATGTATGAGAGGAAGAGAGCCTTCTCTTTGAGAATCATTGGTAATGAACACAGTAGACGGTAAAGTGAAGAATTGTTTACTCCTTATAAATACATAACCCACTGTATAGCAAATAACTCTCAATATCACAGTGTTTTCTTAAGCTTTTGGTTCTCCTTTTTGTTTTGTTTGGTTGTTGGTGTTGCTAGGAATAGTTTGGATACTTGACACAAGACTTTTGGCATGGACATCCAGTATTGAGACGAATTGATTCACTTTCTTGACAGATAAGCTTTGGAAGTCCTTTTAGTGGAGTACAACCATCAGTGAAGGATGATTAGTTACTTAATCCACCTTCTTCTATCTTGAACCCGAGGACAATTTTCTTTAAGGAGGGAATTACCTTAGTAGTTGGTAAAATTCTTGGTTTAATCTTCTGTTTCCTTTTTAGTTTTTTTTTTTTCTTTTGAAATGGAGACAAGCTTCTTTTTTTTTTTAAAAGGATACGAATCTCACTATTATAAATATTGAAAATAGAGAGACAAAGCTCAATGTACATGAAGGTTATACAAGAGCAAAAGGAGGGGAGGATCAGCAGGCGCACCCAGGCATCTCAACTAGGTTGACACCCCCTTAGCGCCCTCATCACATCCAAAAAGCGGAAAAAAACAAAACCTAAATACCATGTTTCTAAAAGCAATACAAGAGCCAAACAAAGGCCATAAAACAAGGCCAAACAAGAGTTTAAAAGGCCACAAACTTCTATATTAATAATAAGAACTCAATGCAAGAGAAATATACAATGAGCTAAATAAAGAAGTCCAAACAAGCGAAAGAGAAGAATAATAGAGATCAGAAGGTGCACCCAAACATCTCAACTAGGTTGACACCCCCTTAGCACCAAAACATCAAATCCCATTAAAACTAGCCCATTGCAAAGCTTCTTTATTAATATAAAACTCTAAGTACAAGAGAATTATACAATGAGAATAATAGAGAAGCCTAAAAATAAAGGATCAGGAGGCGCACCCAGACATCTCAACTAGGTTGCACCCCCTTAGCACCATCATCATATCCCATAGAATTATACAGTGAGAATAATAGAGAAACCTAAAAATAGAGGATCAGGAGGCACATTCGGACATCTCAACTAGGTTGACACCCCCTTAGCACCATCATCATATCCCATAGAAACAAACGGAGAACGTATAGGTACCAAATAAACCAGAAGGCAGCCTTTTTAGTATTTTTAAAACACAATTTGAAGTAAATACTCTATAAATAGAGTGTTAATCTCTTGTATTGGACACTTTAAAATCATAATAAAGATTGAAGGAATCCCTCAATTGTCTCCAAGTAAAAGTTATCCAAAACATTCGGACTCAAGGGGGATTCCTTCAATCATCCACACTACTATTATAGTCTTCTTCGTGAACTTGCAAAGTCTACGGTGATTTATTCAAATCCACAGACTTAGAGCCTCACCTTGACATTGCTGATGATGGATTGAGCATCAGGAACAGGAGGCTGCAGAGAATATTCTGCAAGAAGAGGCAGTAGAGATGATACAAAGGTCGTTCTCTCTTGTTGTGCTTCCTAATAGAACCAGATTAGAAACATGGAGTTCATTAAAGTTCACATTAGAAAAGAAAATACAATTCACATCTTAATAGTTACTAGATTTTTATCAAACTAGTTAATGCCAAAAAAATTGAGCATTGTAAAAACACCAGAAGCCATGTCCGAAATGGCACAGCAAAATAACCTGCAATGCATATGTAAGACGAATGTTTTCCTCAATTATGTCTTGTCTGTATGAGAGAGCTTTAGAAGCGGCATCAACAAGATCTTGTTGTTGTTGATCAAAGGCCTGATTAACGAACACCAAAAAGTAAAAGTAAAAGGAAGGCGAAGAGGAAAGGCCCAACAGCAGAGCACCAATCAGAATGGAAATGAAAATTAAGAAAGTTTAGGGAAGACAATTGACACTAAATACAAAAACTAAAAAAAAAAAGTGGAAAGAAGAAGAAAAACCTGCTTACCAAACGCATATAGGCAATACGTTTTTCCAGGACATACTTTTCATTTCGTATTTGTGCTTCCTGTTACAATAAGAATTACCATCTACTCCAAGTAAAAGAAATCCTAATTCTTAACACAAATGGATATAAAAGTAAAATTAAATTCATCTAAGCAAGGAGCTAAGATACACATACAATTCACTTTACCTTAATTGAATAATCAGCAAGATGCTTGCGCAACTGCACAATTTCATCTTCATGTTCCTGAACTTTAACAACAAGGTCCTAAATATGAAACATAGGTCAAAGTGGCTTTCTCGTACATATGGAAAAAAGAAAATAGAACAAAGAGATGTACCTGCTTCCAGAGGCTGTTGGGATTATTTCCTTCAGCCTTTGGCATTATGCCATGTCCAGACAATTTAATCCGTGGATCATATTCTACATCCATTGTAAACCTGAAAAGTCATAAAACAGATTTCATACTCTATACTTATTCAAACAAATAACACCATAGCCTTTCACAAGTAAGGATGAATGACATCCTTCTTTACTTACCTGCTAGCAGAGAAAGATGTTGTAGATGGCGAAGAGAACTGAGAGCAACCAGCATTATCAACTTGAGGCTGAACACCAGGAAGAGCATTCACCATCCTGTCCGACTTGCTGTCCTCAAAGCGAGATTCTGTATCAACTCGCATGGAAACTTCATCTTTTTGCTCAACATCTTGATGGAGAACTAGTGTTCCGTGTGAATCAACAACAGAAATGTTATTCATAAATCTCTGTCTTTCGTTATCAACTGAATTATCTGATTGATGACCCCCATTAGATCCATGGTGGTCATTCTCATTCCATTGGTTGGTGGAATGAAACCTTTGAGCCAAAGGCTCACCAACCTTCTGCCACATTTCAATGAAAAAATGATAAGTGTGTCAAAAAAAATTATTAGATAAAATTGAACAGTATATAACAGAGAGCAAGCTCAATATCTCGAAAAGGGACGTTCGTAACACCAAACCTAACAATCAAGTGAATGTGTACATAAATAAAATGGTTTCTCGTTCCCTATCAAAAAAAGATGGGAAAAGAACAAGTGAAAGCGGATGCGTAAGAAGAAAATTTTCAAGTACCTGCATGACATATAAAGCTAACTTGGCAAGCTAACAAATTCCAAATTATTTTATAAGAGCCTAAGTCAAAAATCAGCAGCACTTGTAATTTTTTTTTTTTTCTTTTTAAAAGGAACCGCATCTCAACCGGCAGCACTTGTAATTGACAATCAGAGTAGAAATTTATGGGAAACTCAAACTAATTGCTGATATTAGGATATATCAAAAAGATGCAAATGGTATCCATATTAACTCAAACCAAAAGCTATAATATTGGAAGACTATAGTCACCTTATTATTTTTACTACTGCTACAATTATTATTATTTTGGATAAGAAACTATTTCATTGGTAAAGGAAATATCCAAAGATAGTACAAAGATTACAACAATAACCCAAAATACAAGATGAACCAACAGAGCGACTCGATCTATAGAAAAATACAATGATACCAAAGGGGAAGGAGATGACAAAAAGGTGATGAAAACATAAACATGTAAAATGGGGAGACCAAACAATAAATTAATCCAAGGGACATCAAACCAAAGCACATCCCTTAAAGTGAAACAAAACCAAGCCAAAGCAGAACCACGGACAAGCAAAAAACTCTGACAGTATAGAGGAGAGAAAAGCCATTGAAAGATTGATGAGCTAGTATCAAGCCGACAATGAACCCTCTCGAAGGATGGATGAAGCCTTTTTCTCCCAAGAGATCAAGCACTCCAAATTCCAGATCCCTTTGATGCTTTTTTTAGTTTCTCTGACTGCTTGTTTTTCTTTGTCCTAGAAGGAATGACCATATTACAAAGCCCATGGCACCAAAGCAAGTATGTGAGGTCCCATGTTGAACACTTCATCTATTAGCAGAGGGATGAAGACAAGAGGCTCACTCTTCATTGATATAATGAAAAAGACTAATGCTAAAAGATACAAATACTCTTAAAAGGGGAGAACGAAAAGATAGACCAAAGAATAACAAATAATATTGAGGTTTTTGGATGAATGACCATTAACACTTCCATGGAATTAGTGAAAAAAAGGCAGCTCTTGAAAGAAGAAAAACAAAAATATTCTTGAAAAAGGAAATGCCTTAAAAACTTTAACTTAATGCTTCACTCCTCTAACAAATTGATGTACTTGAACAAAAGAGACCTTTTCTTTAACGAAGTAATTGAAATAATAAAATTACAAAACAGAATGAAAAAACATAGCTATCAAAAGCTTGCCAGTACAAGAAGAGAAAAGCAATATTAGACCAATATTTCAAATAATAGAAGAGAAGATAAAAACACTCCAGAACAATATAATAATTAAAAGCACCATGGCTGCAAAAATACTTGAGTGGCAGACTCTAAACAAATCGGGAAACAGCTTAAGAAGTCCGTGGATCAGTATATCTAGAGAATGGAACAAGGTGGAAGTGTTGGCTCCTTTCAAGATTGGGAATGGAAGAAGAGTAGCTTTCTGGACAGATTCATGGGTTGGGGTGATCTTCCTCTAAAATTTCAGTTCCCAAATCTGTTCAGATTAGCTCAGCTGCCCAACGAGTCAGTTGCTGCCCACTGGGATTATGTCACAAAATCTTGGTCCTTATTTTTTCGAAGATTATTGAAAGATGAAGAAATTCAAGATTTCCTAACGCCTGTTAACCCAATCTTTGAAAGGATTAACAGATTTGGATGATAGGAGAATTTGGTCATTAAAGACCTTGAGTCATTTCTCAATTAAAGTCCCTATCGAATCACCTCTCTCCTTCTTCTCTTTCGGAAAAAGATTTCTTTAAAGCACTTTGGAAAACCAGCAGTCCAAGCAGACTAAATGTTTTCTTTATTGAAAAGGAGACAGCCTCTTTATTAGTATTAATATAATAATAATCAGACAAAAGCTCATAGTACAGGAGAATTATACAATGAGCATAACCATGGATCATCAGGAGGTGCACCTGGACATCTCAACTAGGTTGACACCCCTATAGCACCTCCATCATATCCAACAAAGCTAAAAACCAAAACAAAGGAGTGAAGTCCAAATGTAAAACAAAAAAAGTAGAGAAATACAAATACAAAGACTGAAATAGACTAAACATCCTTCTAAAGATAAGGCGACCAAATAGGCTTAAAACTCGCACTGAGACAAACTCGAGATCCTTGGAGAAGGAACACCATGAGGAGGTTGAAATGTGATGACTCCATCGGGGTCTTATGCTAAGAAGCTTGCTCTGAAGAAAGGAAAAAAAAAACTATAGAATCTTCTCAAGTACAATTTTGACAACAATGCAAACCAGTTGAGAAAGAGCAATCATAACTATGTGTTGTAAAGAGTCACTAGCGGCAGAGTGTAAGTGCAGATTGAAGGAGACAAACAGTGTCCAAAAATCATTATCCAACATAGATTAACGAATAGAAGTAGACTTCTGTAATCCCATAGAGTTTTCACAGCTTTGTATTCAGAGGAAGGAAATAACTCAAAAAAAATCCAACAGGAGCCAACGGCCACTATATTTGATCAATTATAACCCTTTCTTTCCCGTGTGATCAAAGCCCAAAAGAATCTGAAATTCACTCACTTTTTAACCTTCAACATTTCTTGAAACAAAAGTTCCAGCGAACTACTTCTTCTTTCGCAATTCATACTGACGGCTGGAAATCGTCTTGCCAAACTTAAGCACCTTCAAAAGATCAAGACTCCAAAATGAGCTTTGTTAAAGAAATAAGTTCCAGTCAAATACACCATTTCTCTACGATCGTACAGTCCATATTCACATGTGATCCAGAAATCTTTTTACAGATGGTTCATAAGCATCAAAAGAACAACAGATCTCCACAAGGAATTGAAGAATTTGGAACAAAACTTTACTTTTTGATACTTATAGCAAAACCAAAACCGGGGTAATCATCTTTTTCTGCTTCCTCAGTACCATTTTTTTCAACTCCTAGTTCCCTTAAATTCCAAAAGGACTTTCAATGCACTATCACATCCACTTGACATTTCCTAAGATCTGCTCACCCAAGATGAAAGATATAGTCATAACTGGTGAACCACACTTAATTGGGATATGATGTTTTGGTGCTAAGGGGGTGTCAACCTAGTTGAGATGTCCGGGTGCACCTTCTGATCCCCTAGTTTTTCTTTCGTTGTTTAGACTTCTTTATTACACTCATTGTATAATTCTCTTGTACTTTAAGGCCTTATTATTAATAAAGAAGTTTGTCTTTGTTTCAGAAAAAACTAGTGAACCACACTTAGGTCAAGATAAACAAGGAAATGTTTGTTCTTTTTTTTAAACGGAGACAAAAAATTCTTTATTAATAAGAACTTAGAGTACAAGAGAGTTATACAAAGAGAGCAATAAAGAAGTCTAAAACATGGAAAACCTGGGAGGATCAGGAGGTGCACCCAAACATCTCAACTAGGTTGACATCCCCTTAGCACCAACCATCATATCCCAAGCATACAAAACCAAAACTTGCAAAAGTTAAATAATGTCCAACTTAATACAAGGGGCCAGAAGACAATAAAGGACCAGAAGCAATTTTAGCACGATTTCTTGGGTAAAGACGGGCCCCACAAAAGTTGAAACACATTAGCGCTTAGGGATCGATCAAAAACCCAATCAAAATTGAACAAGGAAAATATCCTAACCCACAGGAAGATGAAACGGGGCATGTCATAAAAAGATGAGGCAAATCCTCATTAGCCTTCATTCATAGAGGACAAATCGAAGGAAGGAGGCATTTGTTAGGAGATTTCTTTTGCATGATTTCTGAACAGTTGAGGGACCCAAATACCATAATCCAAATCAAGATGTTAATTCTCCGTGGGCTGCTTGATTTCCATATAGCTGTATAAAGACGTTTATTCATCGAGCAAGCAGTTTTTAAGTGAGCCGAAAGAGACTTAACAGTGAACTGGCCATGGTGATCAATGGACTCAATTATAAGCCCTTTTCAGAGTGCCTCTATGGTGGTGGGTGGTGGGTGGTGGCAGATTCTGAATCCAGTTTTAACTGCAAATGAGGTTGTAGAAAACTATCATGCTAAAAGAAAGAAAGAAATGATGGATTTTGAAAATTGATCTTCAAAAAGCCTTTGATAGAGTGAATTTGGGATTCTTAGAAAAAATATTGTACAACAAGAATTTTGATCCAAAATGGACGTCCTGGATTTTAGATTGTTTAAAGAATACAAAATTCTCCGTTTTCATTACAGTAAACCATGTGGTCGTATATCAGCATCGAGAAGCACTAGACAAGGGAATCCCTAATCTCACTTCCTGTTTCTTTTAGTTGGAGAGGTCTTGGGAGCTCTAGTTTTGAAGCTTTATGAAAATACTTTATGAAGGTTTCGTCGCGGAGAAGAGAAGGTTCACATCCCTCTCGTCCAATATGCTGACGACACTTTCCTCTTTTGCAAATATGATCAAAAACCCAATGGATCAGTAGCTGCACATTGGGACCATTCCACCCTTTCTTGGCCTATAATTTTTAGAAGACTTCTTAAAGAAGAGGAAATTTCAGAATTTCAGCAATTGTTTCACCTCCTTTCGCAAAGGAAGGTGGTAGAATCTATGGACAGAGGGAGTTGGTCTCCAAAACCATCCGGTAAGTTTTCAGTTAAGTTTCTTGTGAATCAATTTTCAGCATCTTCTCCGATAACAAGAGAGACCTACAAAACCTTGGGGGAATCCAGTAGCATTAGAAGAGTCAGTATTTTAGTTTGGATTATGCTTTTGGGGGTTCTAAACTGCTCTTTAGTCATGCAAAGGAAGCTCCCAAATAGTTGTCTTCTGCCCTCTGGTTGCCTTCCATGAAGAAGAAAATTTGCTGCATCTGTTTTTCTCCTGCCATTATTCAGCCAAGTGTTGGGGCAGTTTTCTCTCTTTATTTGAAGTAAGCTGGGTTTTTGGCAGAAGATTCAGCTCCAATGTAAGGCAGATCATTTGGAGTCCATTCTTGAAAAAGAGGCCACGGTTACTTTGGACAAGTTTGTCCATATCACTGCTTGCAGAAATATGGATTGAACAAAATCAAATGGTATTCCATGATAAGTTCATGGGTTGGTCAGATCGAATGGACATTGCAAAAAGAAATGCAGCAGCTTGGTGCACTTTAAACAAGGAGTTTAGGGCATATTCTACTCAAGATTTGTATCTGAATTGGTTGGCTTTCACCTGGCAAGATTTTAGGCTTTTAGTGTATCAATTCTTTGTGTTTTCACTGATGTATTTCTTTGCATTATGCATTTTATGAATTTTAATTTTCTATTAGTTGTCTGTTTGGACATGATGAGGACGCCAAGGAGGTGTCAACCTAGTTGAGATGTCTAGGTGCGTCCCTTAGGTCTCTCTATTTGTACTCATAGTATATATCTCTTGTACTTTGAGTTTTTGAATCTTAATAAAGAGATTGTCTCCTTTTCAAAAAAAAAAAATGAACCCTCAAAAGGGTTAATCCGTATAACAAACTTTTGTTTTATAAGAGGAATTTCTGGTTTCATATTTCTGAATCAGTGTGTGAACAGAATATATTTAGGAATCAAGAATAAAAATCCATAACAAGTTCCGGTATTACTGAAATGCATACTGTATACCGTCCAAACTGAATGCAAGATAAGAAAATAATTAGAGAAATGTGCAAAAGTAAACCACAATCAATTTAAACTAAAAAAATTGCAAAAGAACGCAAAAACATATTTCAGGGCATAAAGGAAATACAAAGATGTTGTGTAAACTCAACTTGTAGTACTTACATATTTCTCAAGTTCCTGAATCTTTTTCTGAAGTTCAATCCTCAGTCGATTATTTTCCTCCACCTAGGAGTATTTAAATACACTCATATCAGCATGTAACATTGAACTATATAGAAACTTTCTATGACATACACAGCTTTTTCTGTAGAAACCATCTAGTCAAACCATAGCCCATAATAATCTAAGAGTATTTTCCTCCACCTAAGAGTATTTAAATACACCTAGGAGGAGGTTGTTTGGTGAGTCCATATCAGATTGCGAGTCCCCATATCTCATCGTACAAAAAAAAGGTGAACGGGAAAGGAAAAGATTCGAGCATTGCATTCCAACCACGTTCTCGATGAAGAAAGTAATGCTCAATTGACAGTATGCATTTTGCAAAAATAGAAAACATGAAATAAATTTTAGAAAGAAAGAATGGAAGAAGTATGATATTGGGATCAAGCAATAGTGATACTAAATTTAGTGATGAAATCATCGGACGAATAGCATTGGTTTTTTAAGCTGAGGGACAGAAAATGAGTGAGAGGAGTGAAAATTCGTAGCACCTGTTGCTTAATAGTAGCCTCAGCTGCTTCAACAGCTTTCAAAACCTGAAACAAGTTGCTATCGTTGTTGTTACCATGATTGTGGGAATTAGACTGCACTGCTGGAGTAGCACTGACGCCCAACTCGGAGAATTTTTCAGCCAATGATCTCCCGTCAAACCCATTTTCCATCTTCTAATTCTAGCTCAAATTCAGCTGAAAACAACCGAAACACGACTGATCCGAACCAGAATGGGTATGTGGTTTCAGATTGGCGTTAAATTCAGCAGCAGAATTGGGTCGCAGGTCTGACACCTCCCTCTTTCGGACATTTAAACAACTCAGAAGCAGTCGTGAGAGAAAGAAGAACGTATGAAAATGGAGTTAAAAGTGAAACCCAAAAGAAAACCCTAACCCAGTGGGGGCAGAAGAAAAATGATCTATATAACTTAAAACCCAATTCTCTATCGGTCCCGCAATGATTCACAGATGGGTGAAGTGATGGGGTTTTGATGATTTCTTCGAATAAATAAAAGAGAGACGAAGATGACACAGAAAAGGAGAGAGTCGAACTCAGCTGAGCTTCAACTTTAGCTGGAACAAAACCACTATTTTGTACCTGAATCAAACAAACAATCAATCAATCAATCAAATCCATAGCGTTGTGTGTGGATTGAAGTTGGCTCTTGCGCCTTTGAGCTTCAGTTCTCCGAAAGTCTGAGAGAGTGAATTACACGACGCTGGTCGCCATTGTTTATTGCGTATTTCAGCTCTCTTCCTCATTTTAACTTTTCTCCCATTTTTCTTTCACTCAGCTAACAACTATTTTAATTAATAATTGTAAAATCACTCCACTTCCGCTTCATCAATCATCCCTTCTTCTTTTCTTTTCTTTTTTTCTTTTCCTAAATTCGATGGCAAATTACTCCATTGGTTTCTTTTTCTTTTTCCACTTTCTCCTTTTCCTTTTTCCTTTTTTTCCTTTTTTCTTTCTTTAATAACAAATATTATACAATAGAATACATTGAGATTTTCAAAAATGTCAAAATATTTAACTATATATGTAACATTCTCGTTTAATAATTTTGTAAATAATTTTATTGAATATTTTGTTTGGTGACAGATTCAAAAATTAGACTTTAATTTTTTAAAAATATTCAGTTATATTTGATTCTGTAAATTTTTTAAGCATAAAGCTATTCTTACTAGTTCATTAAATATTTGTTGACAATAAATAATTATTAATTTATTTACAAATATAAATTATATTCAAAATTTTGATTACATTGCAAATTTAATTCATATATTTTCGATAAATTAAGAGTTAAGTCTATGTAGTTTGATAAAACTTCACGTGGATCTTTATAGTTTGAAAAAAAAAATAGTAAATAGTCTCTATGAACATTACTATTTTTTATAATTTTATCAAATCAAATAGAATAAATTCTTGTTGTGTTAATTAAGTTGACCAAATTTGAAATTTAACGTACAGTATTTATATAATTATTGTTTTGTAATATTTTATAATTTGTGGTTCATTACTATGTTTTTTTTTCCACGTTGTTATATTTGAAAATGCAATAACGTTCCCACTTTATAAAATATAAAAAAAATTAAGATGAAATTTTAGAATGAGACCAACTATATATGTGTTTGGGGTATGGGAATGTGATCCTCATTTAGCCAAGGAAAAAAGTTTACTCCCACTGTGTCCCTCAATCTTCATTCAATCATATATTCTCTACCTCGAGGTTTGAGTCCTGATATTGGGTAAATGAATATTTATAAATCAAATAAAAAAAAAAGGTAACGAATAAATCAAATGTTTATTTTATGTATAATAGACGTTGAGAAATAAGTCATGGTTGTTTGAAGTGCTCAGTTTGTTACTATCACAGCAAGTGAATATAGTATGTGAGAGATGTTATAGTTTGTATGTTGAGTGCATATTGTTTTAGTTGAATTATAACGATTAGTTGAAAAACGGTGATATGTTGTCAATATATCGCTAAAATGAGGTTTTTGATAGAGAAAATGGGGTGAACATCTTTTTTTTTTTCGTGAAAAATGAGAAAAAGTTGCCATTCTACTACATGTGTATTGTTTTTCATGTATTACTTAAGCAAAATTTGACAAATGTAGATATATTGAGAAATATCATTAAAATATAGAAAAATGTCAGGGATATTATGCGGATTTTCAAATATCAATTATTTTCACTTTTTAAATCTGACGTTTTCCACCTCGATTTTCTTATTTAAATTGCATATCGAATTTTTAAAAGATCAACATATTTCAATGGAGGTGGTCGAGCTACAAACAATGTGAGAGGAGGTCAACGATATAAATAATTAACCCCTTCACCGAAGAATCTTAATTATTCATGCCATGTCACACAATACTTGTACCATAGCCATAAATTGGAGCAATAGGAAAGCATTTCGTTTGTGTAAGATGCATAAATGATTATGCTCAAATTGATGCATGCTCGCTGTTTCAAGTATATATGGAAAACGATAAATTTGAGCAGTCACCATGGACATGACAATGTGTCTATGACAATAGCATCGTGGTTATTCTCGTAGTATCTATAGTCAGTCAAGTGTGATTGTGGTTTTTGTAGTTACGTCGATGGGTGTAACATATCGGTTTACACAAGGAAACCACAACTTATTCGTGAAAGCGATCAAGACTCGAACTTAAAGCCTATACGTTGGTGGATAATATGGTTCGATCAAAGGTTCCTATTGATTGCATTAAGGTTGATGTCGAGACTCGTCGATTAAATAGTTTCAACTGTATTTGTAACTTTCTGTACACCACAACCAAGGAACAATGTCGTCGTTACCAAATAAATTACTACAATGCTTGGCTAGTACCTTAGAGATTATATTTCTACTGTTGAATACTATATTTAACATTCATTTTGCATGACTTTTAATTTATTAACGAAACATTCAATCCATAATAACTTTTCAATATTTACCACTAAGCAATTATATTATCAACCATATTTTGCTTAGAATCATTGATTTACATGTGTAGCTTATAAATCATAATTTCACCGTTGAATCTTGTATTTAACCTTCATTTTGTATGATTTATAATTTATTAATGAAATATTCCGTTCATAATAATTTTTTTATATTTGTTATTACATTCAATTCCATTATTGATTGTATTTTACTTCTAATTACTGATTACATGCTCAAAGTCATAGCTTATTGCTTAAATAAGCTAGTTTTAAAAATTCACTAAAAAAATTCATAATATTTTTATAAATTTTCATGATATATGTGATTTTTTTAGGAATATACGTCAATATTTGTAAGATTGAGTTACCAGAATATACACCGTTAACGATATTTTTGTCATTGATTACAATAGAATGAATAGGTAGAAAAAATATGGCAACAAAGAAAAAACCAAACATTACCACTTCAAAGCACCAAAATATTTACGGTGAAAAAAAAAAAACCATGAAGCCGACCAAATTATTTTTTTATTTTTTTTTATATTTAAGGTTTGCCCTTAATTTCCATCTTATTTATTATATTTCAATTTGCATTTTCCTTTCTATATTATCTTCTTTTCTTATTATGCAATTTTTCTTTATATTTGTTTGAAATATATTTATTTTCAATAAATTATATATTATTTTTTTTATGCGTTATTTGATTTAAAATCGTGTACCAAATATAAAAATATATTAAAAAAAAATTCAAATCTAAACAAAGATCGTGCTAGTTGATCGTAATAATGTTTTTTTTTGTTTTTGAAATCGTTTAACTTTTGACTGGATAACCCATAAATTTTTTTTAAAATTAATAATCTATTTTTTCTACCAAAAAGAAAAAAAAGAGTTAGTTTTAATATCAATAATTTATTTATTTTACTGTCAATCAAGATACTGTTATCAATATTTTTATTCGATAACGTTACTAAACGAGTCCTACATTTTTACTTCATATTTTATGAGATTTAATATAAAAGTAATATTTTCAATTTAGAGATATACTAATATTTTCATCTTTTATCTATTTTATTTTGGTAGTACACAATATTTTCACAGTTAGGCTTAGGCTAAACACACAATTTCATCGATTTTTTTAATCTGATTTTTGAACTTTGGATCAAATTTAATCTATATATTATCTTAATAGGATATATTATATGGTTTATTATTAACAAGGGAAAGAAATATAAAATAAAAAAGCGTTGGTTTAGAAGGATGTCTCTCAGTTGAAAACGAAAAGAAAGTAAGTTTTTGTATACATAAGTCGAAGATTTAAGGAATTTTGTGTGGAGAATTGTTTTTGTTTGTTCTACACATCTGCCCATTGCATTGATGTTCAAAATCTCGAACAAGGAAGTCAAGAGCGGAAGCATGAAGATGAGCTTGACGGCAGATGAATCCCGAACTCTCCTCTCTTTGCTTGCTGGAGGAGATCACCGCCCATTTACGGATATCCTCGCCGATTTTACCTCCAAGATCCCTCGCACTCGTCACTTTGTTGCCTGTTATTCACTCCTTGTTCTCTTTGAGGTAATTCAATTTCTCTCACTTCTCCCATCAACTTGCTCTCTTTCTTCATTTCTATCTGCTTCTTTGATTTGTTCTGATTTTCTTCTTTATGGAGCTTTAGGGTTCTACTTCGTTTGCAAATCTTGTAATTCATTCTTCTTGTTTGTTTAACTATCTCTAACCGGTGACTACCAGCGTCTTGTGTCACCAAGCTCCAATACCCACTAGGGATTTATTACCCAAATCGATGCAATGCGTTTCTAATTCGTTGGTTCTATTTAGAGCCCACTCTAATAGAACTCAATATCTGTCCCATCTTTTGATTCGACTTCGAGTCGTATTTGACAATATTGGATATTTTGCAACAACCTATTTACTAATGCAATTGTCTTTCAGAAAGAAGAACGTTAGGATTTGTTGTTTGTTTGTTTGTTTGTTTGTTTCTTCCACCCTGTTCTCTTTGTTACTCTCTCAGTTAGTGTGAATTGTTGAGACAATTAGGACATGGTCTTCGTCTCCCTGTGGATTTTGCACAACTAGATCAAGTTACTTCATCTTCCTCTTCAGAATTCCGATTGGGAGTAAGAAAATTTAGAGCACGATGAGATACTTATTTTGTGAGAAGGGACAGATTTCAGGGGAGGGTCCCACTTGGTCAAGTGGAAGTTGGTGAATTTTGGAGGTTCAGGCATCATAAATATTAGATTACGTGAGGCCTTCCTGGCAGAAATGGTTGTGGCGTTTCTTCACAAAGCCAAACACTCCATGGTTTAGGATGATTGTGACTTGTGAGTATGTACGATCTCATCCTTTCTGAGTGGGGGTCTGATGGTATTTCAAGAAGCCCTTGTAAAAGCCTTGTAAGAAAGCTATATCTTTTGGATTCCCACGTTTTCTCAACTTATCACTTGTTCATTTGGGGAAGGTTCAAAGGTTTCATCGATGCAATTTTGTTGCAAGACAACTCTTTTGCCATTCTATGGGGCATTTTGAGCGAGAGGAACAACTGAGAGGTTGAGAGATTGTGTGAATTTGGGAGTTGGCTGGATATAATATTTTTTTATGGCTATTAGTTATTAAACCTTTTTGTAACTATAAGCATGCTCTTGTCTTGTTCTTTTGGATTGGAGTTTGCTTTAGTGGCACGTCTTAAAGTCTTCTCCTTTTTGTTGAACTTGGTCTTTTGTATGTCCTTGTTTATTCTCTGATTTGTCTTAATGAAAGCTTATTTTCTGACCAAAAGAAAAAAAAGGACACAATTGTGATTTTTACTATAGAATTTACACATGTTTGTTTAGTGATGGTTAAATTTTTGTATCACTGGTGTGTTTATTTCCAATTTTTTCTTATATTTTGCATGAAACCAGCCCAAGACGTTGCTCCGTGCCACACAACGTTTAGTGGGATTTTCCATTCTTCACCAGACATATTCCTCACAGAAATCATCTTTTAATCCGTTTATATTTTTCATTGTAAATGTAAGTATGCTACCTTATGACTCATTACAACATGTCATTTTAGAGTTTTTGCTCTTTATGCCTTTTGACTAAAAAATATATTGTCATTTAATTTAAAATAATTTTTAACAATTTAATTCTTGTTAGATATCAACAACTACCACCATTTTGTTATGTTTGCTATTTTACACTTCGGGTAGGAAAAACCTAAGCAATTCAACATTGTTGTAAACTATTGACAAACTCACCTGTGGATATTGGAGGCCTCTTTTGTAGCTTTATTGTACTTATAAACCTTTTGTCTTTGGGTTTCTTTTTGTATTGTCCTCATGTATTGTTCAAAATAAAACCTGGTTTCCTTATTTTAAAAGAGCTATATTTTTTCCCTAGATTTCTCTTAAGTACTTCACAAAACATTCTGCTTTGCGCTTAAGTCTTTAAGGAATGGTTCTCATTTTAGTGGCTCACACTTTAAAGAAAATATGGTGGAGAAGGTTCTTTTTCTTTGGCCTCCATTGGCTTCAAGTTCTTTGATGGTTTGATGATTTATTTCCACCGCGACCATTGTGTTGTTCTTGTTCGATTTTTGCTTGGTGTTCAATACTTTTTTTCATCTTCTTCGTTGAATTCTTCTTCACTTGTGACTATTTTCAAATCAACATTTTCAAATTCTTCTTCTTCAATTTTATCTTCAAAATTTTCCAACCATGACTCCTTTGTTTTTTCTTCAGTATCTGAAACCAATCCATTCTTGAGCTCTTGCAAATGAATTGATAGTTGATCTATATGTTGAGTCATTTCCCCGATGAACGTTGAATTTCTTTTGTTGGATTCTTGAATACGTTGCAAGACTCATCCGTTGATTTTCTTGAACTAACCTTTAGATGTAACCTCAGTGAGGGTACATCACCTTTCTTGATAGTGTTTCATAACCAAAATGAGTTTTGAACGTTCTTCTTGAATGGTAAAAATCCATTATTTGATGATTCTTTAATTCATCCAACTCTCAATCTTTACGTTGATTTCATGAAAAATGAGTTTGATCGGATTGTTGGAGCATTTTTCGATATTGTCGCCTTCTTATTCCATCCCAAACTGCCTTAGAAACCTCATCGGAGTCACTAGAATCACTAGAATCAAATTTCTAATTTGGATAATGATAGGTTCTTTGAGAAAATCGAGCATGGCCAAAATTAGAATGTTGAAAATTCTCTTCCCACTTGAAATGTAGCCTCAGTAACCTCAAGGAGAAATTCTCCTAGAACCAAAATTGTGATTCTTTTATCATTAAAAAAAGGAATAATGTGGTTCATACAAGAGGAGAAGGCTCCTATTTGTAGAGTTCTATTACAGTGGGGGGTAAAAAGGGAATTAATCTAGAATATTATCCAATTACTCAGTTAACCCTTAGTCTTCTTACACCAATCAAGTTCCTCTGTTCTCCTTGTTCATTGGCATTTACACCATAACTACAAAGTAAGAAGCAAAACCGTTGTTCTTTTTGAATCGTTGAGTTGAAAACTTGGGAATTGGGGAATAGAGGCCATTTGATTGAGAGATGGATAATTAGGCTTCCCTCATCGGGACATTAGATTGGGTACAACCACAAGTGGGAAAAGATTGTTTTAAATGGATGGTGGAATCTAATGGGTCCTTTTCTTTCGGTTTCAAGTTGCAAGGACCAATACCTCGTCTTGGTGTTCTACTTCTTTCATACAAGATATATGTCTAAATTGATGTGCATTTATCTTTTCAGTCTAGACATTTATTTCTCTTGACCTTTGTTTCATGTGACAGTGTATTTTGAGGTTGTGCTCTTTTTATTATTTCAATGAAAAATGGTGTTTTCTTTTTTTAAAAAAGTCATTTTTTTCAACTTTCAAATGAAAGCTAACAGTTGTCCTTTTTTTTTTGTCAAAGTCCACATCAACAAAGCTACCATCAAGTTATATCGATGCATTGTTGGTCATAAAAGGATTGATTAAGGTTTTAGGCTGAAACTAATCTTCCAAAGCAAAATGAACATTCCTTCATGTATGGTAGGCAAACAATCTAGAAACCCGAAGAAGACTGCTAAACTTCATAACCACTAATTTTGTATCTTTCCTAACCCAAAAAGAGGAAACATCGACAATGCTACTTTTTGTGATTTGAGGTTTTGCTTTTGAGAATGCAATGGATACACAGAATTCTTTTGTTTGCAATATTCAACACTTGGCTTCTTGGTGTAGTTCAAATCACAAAGATTTCTTTTATAATTGTAGTATTTCTATGATTATCACAAATTGAAAGGCCTTTTTTTTGATAGTTACCTTCCTTACGAGAGGGGTTTCCTTCTACATTTCTGCCTTTAGGCTGATCTCTTTGTGGGTTTGATATAGTATTGGGCAAAGTTTCATATAGAAAAAGTGGGCTGTGGAATGAGATTAATTGATCAGTAATCTAAAATTGCACCATATAAACTCTCTAACCCAGTGGCAGCATTACTCTGTAACATTTCTTCTCTCTAATAGTATCGTTCTCCCTCTGCACCGTGAATATAGCTAACACAACGTTAGTGAAGCACATAAATTTGTGTGTCGATTCTCTCTTCTTTTACTTGTACTTTTTATTTTCTTTGTTTGTTGATTTCGTATACTATGCCCCAGTTGTTCCCCTGCAATGTTGTTTTTGAGAAGGTGAGTAGGGAGAATCAATTTGCCTCCAAATCCTTTGCTAGTAAATTTGGAAAAATTTAAGGAATCCACATCACTCACGCTTTATTTATTACAATTTTCAGTTTTAGATCTTTCCCTTAATTCAGATTTTATGCCTGAATCTTTCCCAAATGCTATACATTGTAAAATGCAAACTCAGAGCAGAGTGTATAGTTTGAATTTAGGGTTCCCAAGTTCCATGGATGGCTGTTAGATCCTGAGTATTGCTTTTTCTCCATCATCCTATCCTTTTGAACAAGACCTTCTCCATATCCTCCATTTTCTCTCCCTTAACCTGCCTAATTGAGGGAATATTCTACAATTTGTAGTTGCCGAGCTTCAGTGTTGTTTTTGTTTTCCTTTTTGAGTACCTCCCTTTTATTCTGTTAGTCTATGTAAAATCATGCCAATGTTATAATTATAATTCCATCAATCATAACTCAGTCGAGCATTAATTTGCAGTTGGGGATGAAAACGGCCACTGTCATGTCAATAAAATTCTTGGAGCAGCTGATGAGAAAAAGAAATATAGAATAGTAAAATATTAATTATGATAACATTTTAGAAAGGATCCAAAGCAAAGATTACGGATTGCTGTCAATTTCCGAATCTCATTTCATGGGTTTTATTAGTAAAGGATGTTATTGCTGAATTTATAAGTATCAGTCGATTTTTGATGTTATGTTTTGAAGGATATGAGGGTGCTAAGGGGGTGTCAATCTAGTTGAGATGCTCGGATGCACCTGTTAATCCTAGTTATGCTTTATGCTTTATGCTCTTTATATAGTCCTCATGTACTTAGAGCATTAGTCTCTTTCATTTACATTTAAATGAATAAATAGACTTTTTTTAAAGTAAAGGATGTTATTGCTGCTCTTACAGAATGATTTTAATCTCATTGTCACCTTTTGATTAAGGTTAATTTTAGTCATTGTGAACTTCTTGTTTTGCATTATGAGTGCCAGGCTGCATCTGATGAGGAAGCTGAAAAATATGAGAGGGCATTTGTTTTCCAGCTTTTAGCAACAGACAGCTCCAGTAGTGGCAAAGAGGTTCACCTTTTCATTTGATCAATTTTAGTTGACCATTTTGCATATTCCTAATTGTTTATTAGAATTTCTTGTGCTTTAGTTTGGAAAATGATATGCTGTTTTGGAAATCATAGGAATTGTGTTATTATGGGTAATCATCTGGATTAAAAATAGTAGCTATAATTGGCAACTTCATATTTTTTGCATGCACTAGTTTGAGGACACATGCGATGCACATGGTTAAAGATCTTTTAAATATAATTTTTTAAAGGTGTATAGTTTCAATTAAATTTAAATAGTAAATATCTGACATGGAATTTAAAAGAGATAATAAGTATCAGCCGATTTTTGATGTTATGTTTTGTCTTGCAGTTCCTGAAACAGACTGCTTCAGATTACATTAAAGGTTTCGACCCTTCATTGCATGTAAGACATTGAAGTCAACATATACATGACTTTCCTTTTAGTTTGTCTGTAGGATGATCCTTGAGAGTTCCGCACACAAGTTCAATTGTGGGAAGAATCAAATTTGTAATACCCATTTGATGCCACCTTTTTTTCTTTTTTCTTTTGCTTTTTTTTTTCAGGCTTTCCCTCAGCTAGAGCAATTGCAGCAACAGTTTTGTGATAAAGTTCCAGCTCAATCATTTGATTGCCTTTTGAAAGATTGTTCTGTGAGAAATGTGGTGCCAGATCCTGATGTTCCACTGGGTTGTGATGCAAACTCCGCAGAGTATGAGTTCTCCCCTCCCCTCTTCCTTTAGTTCTCGCACCAATGATTTATGTGCTAAAGGTCTAGCCTCTGCACTAACTTATTATTTTCATTTTGTTATTTGTATGATGTTGGACATCTTAGGTTCGACCTGCTACCTGGAGTGGTACCTAAATTGGGGTCTGGAGAGAGAGATAAGACCTTGCTGGGGTTATTGTCCAATTTATCACTTCAGGGATCAAGTCCCGAGTGGATTAGGCCTCTTCCACCAAGGCTTCCAATACAGAATGGAGAGGTGAGACACAATTGAACTCTCATTTGAACTAACATATACAGTTTAGATGGAATAGAACACACCTGATCTATACTCGGCAAAGCTCCTTTACAGTTAGTGTGGTTGAACCTTGATGATCATCATGAACTTTTATGGGACCATAGAATGTGTGTTGACACTAGTAGAGGCGCAGCTGTGAGGGACTTGATTGCAAAAGCTCTGAAGGGACCTCTTATACCTGCGCAGCAAGAGGTTCAAGTCCTGCAGTTACTTTGTTAATTAACACATGATTTTTGTGCTTGCATAATGAATGCCAAAGGATGAAATGACTAATAGTTTGTTCTTTGGTTGTGACCAGCAAGTAGTGGTCGAGTTGGCAAATGATCCAAAGCTTGTATATCATTGTGGACTGACACCTCGAAAACTTCCTGTATGTGTTTGGACGATCTCATAGTTGATTTCATTAGAAAAATTGTTGATGTGCCTCATCTTTTTAAATTCTTCTTATCATTAGGAGCTGGTGGAAAACAATCCTCTTATTGCAGTTGAAGTTCTGAAGAAATTGATTAATTCTCCTGAAATTGCAGAGTATGGATTTCAATCCACATGTTGATTTGTTTTTGGCTATGTCTTGTGATACTTTCTTCCTGAATTCTTTTCCCTGGATTCATCATCTCACCTTTTTATTGCAGGTACTTTACTGTACTAGTTAACATGGACATGAGTTTACACTCCATGGAAGTTGTCAACCGGCTAACGACAGCTGTTGAACTTCCCTCTGAGTTCATACACATGTACATCACTAATTGTATATCATCGTGTGAGGGCATAAAAGTATGTACTTTTACTACACTTTTGGGTTTTCAACATTTGACGCTTTTAAGTTTATATTGTTTTGTAAGTGTTGGCCCTTGAAGAAATGTTACTTTTATGAACTCAATTCTCTTATTTTAATAATTCGTTCTTATGTTTTTGGAGATGAAAACCTTTTACATTAAAGATGGAGCAATAAATGTCATTAAAGATAAAAATGTAAGGATCCTAACAGTTCAAGGGATTAGGGACCATCCTCATCCCTTGAACCTTGGCTTGGTTGTTGTTATGTCCTTTTACCATCATATGTGTGGAGGTGTCTCTGGTAGGGGTTCAATTTTGTCTGTGCAGACTTTATATGAGAGGCTGGAGAGCTTTTTGAGGACCCCATTATGGGAGGGGTAGTGGATTAGTAGATTGTTCTTAGTGAGAGATTATCGAAGTATATCTGGAATTTAGTGCATTTTGAGTATCAGCTTGTTTTGGTACCAAAAGCTGGGTCTGTGTGTGTTTGGTTTTTGGTTTAACATCGTCAAGATTTTAAACTTCTTTGTTTCTTATTTTTCCCAGGATAAGTACATGCAGAACAGATTAGTTCGACTTGTATGCGTCTTTCTACAGAGTTTAATTCGAAATAACATCATTAATGGTAAGTTCTTTTCATGCTGCTTGAATTAAAAAGATTATATGTATTCTTCACTTCCGAGAATGTAGGACATTCTATTCAGGTTTGTGATTTCTTCTACCGCCTTTGTTTCCTTTTGACATTTTTGTATGCATCTTTCAAACTAGTGATGTGATTGGACAAGTCTAGATTTATGAAGTAATAAGTGTCCTCTCTTTGTGATGGTGAGAATCATAATGGATTTGTACCACATGTCAAGTCATATAGGTATTTTGATGTTGGGTACCTTAACTTTGTTTGTGTTGGAAATACAAATTGTCCGGCTAGTTCAATCAACTAGTATTGCACTCATTTTTTTAGGTTAGATACCATGGGCAGTTTTGGAAATGCCAATCGTCTGGCTAGTTCAGTTAACTAGTATTGTACTCATTTTTTAGGTTGGAATACCATGTTGGTACCTATACTTGGAAGTTATTCAATTTTAGTTTTGTGCTTTCAAATGTCCAATAAAGTGCAATAGATAGTCTTCTGGGTTTATTATCACAGGAGTTTAAAATCTTCCTCCGAAAAAGGAAACAAATGGGCAGTGAGGGGAAATGCGGCTCAGCTGGGGGAGGTAACCATGTTAGGCATAGAATATGCATGGTATTATTGACCTTGTGAGAGTTTTCCCAAAGGAAGAATCCAATCTTCTTTGGATAAACAGTCCCTTCCATATGACATCTGTATAAGCAGTCAATAAGAGCTGTGATCACTTTGGATGGCTTGGCTCAGAGCTCTTATGAGAGCACCCTTTTGTTATTTATAGTATCTCCATTATCTTAATGAGCGTTGTTTTTTCAGTGTGCAAAACCGTACTGTTATTGGATATCATGTTTAGATTGTTATAATTTTAGGTCCTGCCTTTTATTTCCTTTTTTTTTTTAATATCAGTTCTTAATATCTTCGAATTGAAGACAAATTAGTATCTTGTTAATTGTTTGATAATCACATCTAGTAATCACAGCTATAGTTTGCTAAATTCAGCAATTTGGGTTTGGTTGCAGTCAAAGATCTTTTCATCGAAGTTCAAGCTTTCTGCATCGAATTCTCTCGGATAAGAGAAGCGGCAGCGTTATTCAGGCTTCTTAAATCTTTGGAATGAGCGAAAGTACTTGATGCATTTCAATTTTCAACCAAAGCCATCCTTTGTAAATAGCAATCGTTAGCATTTAATACTAAATTCTTAGGCCCCCTCTCCCTTCTTTGTCCGTGTCCGTGTCTATGGTTTAGCAGATATTTGACTAAATATATATTAAGCTTAGCCCATTTCCCCTTTACATTTTATTATAGATTTTCATGTCTTGTTTTGTTGGCTATTGCTTTGGAAACCCATCAGAATGGTGGTTTCAGGTTTGACCCTATAGCTTTCTCCAACTTATTGCTGCCTTTTGTGGGCTAAAGCTTAAGGTTCCAAATAATTCACGGTAATCTTCTTTTAACCAAGTAATATGTCTCAATTAAGTGCTATTTCATTTAGTAAATTGCCTCCACTTTCTTTTTTTTTTTTTTTTTTTTTTTTATTTTTTTTTTTTTATTTTTATTTTTTTTTTTTTTTTTTTAAATTATCAAATATAAACTAATAGTTAAAAAAATTATAAAATATAACAATAAACTAAATTAATAGTAAATTCATTATTAATACATGAAAATTGAACTGTAATGTAGCAAATCCCTCACTCGCCTTATACTTTGTTATTTGGGGTGAATATTGAAAATACTCCATTAGTACTACTAACAGGTTTGAGATATACACAACACAATATGATTCATTACATTATAAACCATGTGGGATTTAAAATCTTATTAATTCATATTTTGAACGTATACATGAAAATTAAAACAAAAGGGAAGCCCTTTAGAATTAGCAAACCATACCCTTTAAATTGACGAAAAATAGCTAATGACGAAAGAAAAAAAAACTTCCGAAATATGTTTCTCACTGAAAAGATGGGTTCTTTTTTATTAAACTCAAAGCACCCTAAAATGAAATATACAAATGAGTTTTTTTTAACAACTAGCTTTTAAAGGTGTTCTTTTATAAGTATTTTACTCTGGAATTATGAGTTAAAAGTCTTACTCTTTACACGTGAAGTTTTGTTTCCACCGCCTCAATCGTTAGTGAAATTGCTCCAAATGAGTCATCAATATTGAAGTCGGAATTTCATGAGATTATTGTGTTTCCTATTGTTTCAACTATTACTACAGATCTAAATTAAAGTAAATAAATGATTACAAACTAGGCATAGATTAATTGTTACCGATTCTCATGTTTTTGAGTGGACTGAAAGGTTACAATCTTCACACACCATTCATTTAAGAGGGAGGAGGTTTATTACATTACTCACCGTTATTGCTGCTTTAACTCATCAACTCCCGTATTGGTCTATTCTATACCTAACCTGAAGCTTCCCGTCATTCCGTAGTTTATGAAATTGGGAAGTGAGATTAAGCCTACAGAGTCCGAGATGTCAGAGAAGACAAAGGGATACCTGGAGAAGCATGGTGATGATGCGTCCGCCATTGATCTCCTTCCTTCCAGGTTTTATGAAAACTTTATTTTGACTGGTATTCGCGTTCATCTCATCCAACCTGGTCGTATCCTTTGCTCTCTCAAAGTCCCTGCTCGTTTGCTCGTGCGTAATTTCCTCTCAATCCACCCTTCTTCTCTTCGATTCACTTCTTAATTATATTTCTGCACTCTTTACTTTACCTATTTCTCTCTAATTCTTCATCTTTCACTATTGGAGGATAGAACGAGAACAATTCCTTGCACGGCGGTGCTTCGGCCTCACTCGTCGATTGTATTGGTTCTGCAGCGTTAGCGACTTTGGGCGCTATCACCACCGGAGTTTCCCTCGAAATTAACGTCTCCTACTTAGATGCTGCTTATCTCGATGTCAGTTTCACTTTCCCATTTTTCTGCCTTTCAATTGATCACATTACTCCTTCTCTATAAGTTTTGTTTCTAATATCAGATATCCAATTTGAGATCACTGCTCCACTTAGTGTCCATCTGAATTTCAACTCTTAATAAGAAGCTGTATAACCTCAAATTCCTACCCGGATGAATTTGAGATCAATGCAACACTTAGTGTCGATCTGAGATCACTACACACATTTTTTTTTCTAGTGATGTAAATAGAAGAGAATAGGTGGACTTAGTAAGAATTTCTAACTTAACTTTGTTGTTATCCCTTTGTTGGTAACTGGTAAGGCGTAATTTTGTTTGTCTTGGTTTTGGTACTTTCATTTGTTGTGAAAAAATGCTAGTTTTATGTAGAAAAGAAAATGCAAGTGATGTAGCCCGCACACCCACCATTGGTGGTAAAATGTGTTATGTTTCTTTAATTGCTTTTACATGGCATCAGTCATTTCCATGTATTCTTCTCATTGAACCTATTCTCAAGTGTTCGTATCCTACTTTCTCTCTGCTGTTTTAGGAGGAGATCGAGATCGACGGCAAAGTTTTGCGAATGGGAAAGATCATTGGAGTAGTTAATGTCGAATTGAGGAGAAAAGGCAATGGTAAAATTATTGCTCAGGGTCGCCACACCAAGTATCTTGCCTTCTCAAGCAAGTTGTAGTTATAAACATCTTTCAATATTGGATCTTGTATTGCCAAACCATATTCCTCTGCTTCATGAATTGACATTACAAATTACTATTTGTAGCTTCAATTGAAAGAAATGTAACGATAATAATCTTTTCTAGACTTTGCTATTGTATTAATTCGTATAATCTGTTTTTGCTGAAATAATTTCATCTGATGTCTTCCATTTAAATGTCTGTTTCTCAAATGAGATTTAGCACAGTAAGGACGCCTAGTTTTTGTTTTTTTAGAAAAGTTTATGGAACCATAAATAGGACCAAAGCTTTTGTGTTGAAGAATTCCAAGATACACAAATAAGATATATAAGCATCTCAGGTAGGATTTTCAATAGATTGGTTGTTAGCACTTGCTGACAACCCGAGAGCATCTCCTAAATTCATCGGCCCTCTCATCGTCCTCCTTCCAACTCCTCCATTGCCTTTTCTCATCATTGCTGCGAATTCCCCATAATCAATACGTCCATCCTGCACAAACCCGCATAGAACAAAAAAAAAAAGTTTCATCAATACATAAAACAGATACCGTTAATAAGCACATTTAAACAGATAACAGAGAAAGGAAAGCAAAAGTAATTAACTTCAAGTTCATTTTCATAAGTAGGCAAAACACTTCAAATTGACATAAAGATTTGGTGAATTATTGATCTTAGTTCGCCGATTGATATGTATAATCAAAAGTAACTATGTGGAAGAGGGAGATAGGCAAGAAAGAATGAAGAAAAGAAAATGCAAATGGTGTATAAGTAACTAACATTGTCTTCGTCAATTTCACTAATCATATCATCAAGATGCAGTTCACTCAAGCCAAACTCTTTGCAAGCTAGTTGAAGCTCATCGATGGTTATGAAACCACTACCATCCTTATCAAAATATGAGAAGGCTGACAACAAATTCTCTTCCCGCTCTAGCTTATTCAGATGAATTGTAGCAGCAAGAAATTCACCATAGTCGATTGTTCCACTGTTGTCAATGTCTGCCTACCAAACATAATAACACCATTAGTTTGAACGCGACACACAATGATGAATGTAAGCATACATAGATAGAAGAAAACTTTGCTTCTTACTGCATCCATCAAATCCTTAATCTCAGACTCCATAAGTTCGGAGCCTACACGTTTTAAGCCTTCTTTTAGTTCGTCAAACGTTATTGTTCCACTGTTGTCTGTGTCTATCATCTTGAACAACTCTTTCAGACCCCCGATTTCTTCTTCAGAAAGCCTTTCAGCAATTACCTACAATCAGTCATAAGATTTCAAGCTTTCACACTAAGCAGGTAATGTTTTCGCTTTGCAGTTGCAGACATCACCGATTTCCTAGATTCTAAACACTTCGATATAAATCATTATCAACATTCAGATGAAGCCGTAACTAATTGTGTTTAAAATCGAGCTGATTTGACAAGTGACAGAACGTGTGTCGTATCGTATGCTTTCAATTTTTTTCTCGAGTAGTTTTCTTTCCTAACAATGAGGACTAATATTAGTTTTAGAACTTACTCTTAGAGCCATCTTCTTTAGCTTATTCATAGCAGAGAATTGTTTCAAGCGTGATAATACTGCCGAGTCCAGAGGTTTATCAGGTGCAACTTTGTCATCTACAATCCATGGATGACCTGATACAGAAAGGTTTTGGAATCTGTAAACCATAGAACAATAACACCATACAAAATATCACCCTGGTTAGCTAGTCATATTACTCAATGTCAGGGACCGAAACTTACAGAGGACTTCGTGAGCAGTTAGCCTTCGCTTTGGATTTCTGTCAAGCATTTTTCGTATGAGATCCTTTGCACTTGCTGAGATACCAGGCCATGGCTCTGATTCAAAATCCAGTCGTCCTTGTAATATTTGTCTGAAGATCCCTATTTCTGTTTCTGTAGTACAAAGAAGGGAGAGAATTATATGTCATGGAACTTTGTTGAAAATGTTACTTTTCCAAATCTTTCCAGAACAGCTCATTTATTCATCGAACTGTGGATTTCTAGTATCTACCTGCCCAAAATGGAGGTACCCCACTTAATAGGATATATAAGATAACTCCGGCACTCCAAACATCGGATTCGGGTCCATAATGCTTGCGTAGCACATCTGGTGCAACGTAGTACGGACTACCGACAACGTCAGAAAAAGTCTCCCCTGTTAACATTTTAACATCTAAGATTACAAGAAGTTCTTAAAAATATAAAGGAGACTATAACCAACTCAACACTAATTAATCAACGTGGTGAGAACTCAATTCACTGGGTAGTCTTGAATCTCTTGATTGTTACTTTAGTGACTATCTTTCTTGTTACATGGAAAGGAACCACAGAATATGTAATCGTCTGAAGATCAATGAAGAAAGGACATTAAGATTCAATTTTTAGAAGTCTTCTATCCACAATAGATTGAGTAGTAGCTTAGCACAAGCATGTTCTAATTACATGGTGTGCTGGCAGCATCTAGCATAAATTCAAGATACAATCCATTTAGTTTTCCCTTGGTTCAATTATAATTGCTAAAGACCTTTTACCTTGCTGGGTTGATTCTATTTGTTTGTATCCAGACAGCATATTCAATGCTAAAGGCCGATCCAGCATAATGCTGATTGCTGAACGATAAGAGAACTTGGATGAAATAAGGTACTTCTTCAGTTTGATGAAAATCTTTCTTTCATAAAGGAATTAGGATTTTTCAGGAATAAACCTAGTTGTAAGCAGAGAATATCAGCCTGTGCATGATAAATAAGACAATGGCAGAAACAAGAGACCTCTATCTTGGCAATGGCTACTGATTTTTTTTAGTTAGGCAATTTAGGACAGATCAATGACATGAACCTAGAATACTAATCTCATATATCAAGCACGAAAAAGATCAGTTTCCAAAGCCCAAGATGGCAACCAAAACAGCAACAAAGAACATTGAGAAACATCCAAAAGGCAAAGAAAGAGAATGAGATTTGGAAAAGAAAAGGGAAAGAGAACCTGGCTTGTAGAAGACAGAGAGGCCAAAATCAGTGGCCTTAAGAGCAGCATCCTCATCCACACTTTGAAATAGAAAGTTCTCAGGTTTAAGGTCTCTATGCATAACTCCAAGCGAATGACAAGACTCCAAAACACTCACAATAACCCCAATAAGCTTAGCCGCTTCTCTCTCACTGTACTGCCCCTTTTGAACGATCCTATCAAACAGCTCTCCACCCTCACAAAGCTCCATTACCAAATGAACAGAGACAGGATCTTCATAAGTGCCCTTGATTCTGACAATATTGGGATGTTCAGACAAATGGTGCATTATCTGAATCTCCCTCCAAACATCCTCATAGTCCTCTTTGCAAAGAAGCTTCCGCTTGGGGATGGTCTTACAAGCATAATTGAACCCAGTTTGTTTGTCAGTGCAAAGAAAAGTTGTGCCAAATTGACCTTGGCCCAGCTTTTTGCCAAGGGTGTAGAAATCGGTGAGGGGTTGGGTCCGATAAGGGAGGACCCATGAGGGTTTTGCCGATGGAGGTGGAGTTGCAGAGCTTGATTTACTCATTAATGGCGGTCGCCTTTGGGAAAAATGGGCAAAACGGGAGGGACCCAATACCACAAGGAAGCAGATTCCTGGACCAAATCACACCCTTCTCTCTCTCTTTCCTTCTTCCCTCTTCCTAGTTGAAATTAAATATGACTTAAAACAGACAGACTTTTGGCCTAAGATTCTGTGTATTCGTTCTCAAATTCATCTTCTCGCTGTAAATAATTTTTTTTTCTTCTTTTTGCCCATGTGGGTATTGGATTTTAGTGTTAAAAGCAAAGATAAAGTTGAAAAGCCATTCTTTCCTATCGGTACAAGAATAGTGGCTGGGTGGGTTCCATTTCCATTCATCTTCTCTTTCATCCATTCTCATAACAACTTTTGAATTTGGATAGAGAATTATTTTCTGCCATTACAGTGAATAAACCAAGAAGACTATGGATTTTGATAAAGTCAGCATAGAATTTAATAAAATTGAAATGAACACTGTTATGACTGGTCAAAATTCAAACCAAGCATCCTCCTTCTCCTACTAGCACACTGTTTGAATCTATATATATAAATAATAAATTCAACTTGGATGGGAATGGGATTTTATTGGATAGTTTTTAACTGAAACCAATTTGTCTCAGCTGGATATGCCCATATCTTATTTCTTTTTTAAATACAAATAAATATTTGAAAAATGATTGTTTTTTCTTTCTTTCAAGAAATTGAGTTTCTATCTATGAAAAACATGAATTAATACTTATATGAGTTCTAAACTCTGGTGTTTGAGTTAGGAAGTCTGGTTTGGAATGCAAAACGGTAAGATGAAGTTATTTAAATGTACAAAAACTTTCAATTTAGTCCACAAGCGTAAAGAATATTCTATTTAGTATCCAAATTTTTAAAATATCTATTTTAATATTTAAACTTTAAAATTTGTTTTTTTACTTGCAGAATTCCTAAAACTATTCAAAGTAATTTATCTATTATCGTTGTTTTATCAAAAAGAAAAGTTGTCCATTTGATACTTTATGATTGATTAGCTCAAATTTTGCAACAAATGAATCGGTGTTGTCCCAATAAACCTACCTAAACTTAATATTTAACATTTAAAGAAGAAGAAAAATTATCCATTGAGACAAAGTTAATCCAAAATCTTAAAAGGTTTAATTGCACTATCTCTAAGGTATTATATAAAGAAAAAAGGTGAACAAAAGCTTCAAGGACCAACCAAATCTTTGTTAGATTTTTTTTTCTTGAAATTATCTCAAATTTGTATGATATGTGGTTTGAAGACATGTCCAAATAACAGTCTTTTTTTTTTCTCTCCATACAATAATATGGATATAATTATACCACTCTTATCATTGACCCAAAAAATAAAAGTTGTATTGATTAAACAAATAAAGAAATTATAGTTTGATCCAGGAAACTATCGTAGAAAAAAGAAACATGAATGATGATGTGTAAGGCAGATGAATATTGCATAAAGAAAAGAATAGTGAATAAGTGGTGGGGGTGAGAAATAATGTCACACATCACCACATGATTCTAAGTTAAAATATAAACATATGAAAATGTTGAGAAGGTGGGACATATAGCCAAAACAATAGTATATGTTTGTATATTATAATTATGATTCCACACATCATAAAGACACATTGATTAAAAAGCTATGCATTTTTAGACATCCCATATTGTATACATTATTATTCATATCTATAGGAGATAAAAAAAAATGCATGCATATACTTGTATTTAAATTTAATGGAAAAAAAACTTCACATTCATTTCTGCCCAATCTCCCATGCATTTCTAGATCATATCATATCGTTGGCTACAAAAATTGTGAGTTGCTCAAGTTCAACTTCATATATGGGTTTCATATTTACATGTATAATGATAGAGTTTTGGAGAAATGACATTCTAGAAGAAATTGGTTCAATCCTAAAACGTTTAATTTTTATATTATATGGATATTATAGATTAGTGTGGGAAGGTTCTCTTTAATGATACTGTGATTAAGTAGTAACACCATTTATACAACATATACTCTTTTCAAATTTTCAAATTTTATAGCGGATGATAAAAATTTCAAAAAAAAATTTGCCTCAACCCATCTCTCATAATGAAGCAAAATATGAATTTAAAGTCTAATCTTAAATTTACATTCTCAAACATAAAATTTTTTATCAAAACAAAATAATGAAATCATCACAAATATGTCAATTGAGCATAACATACCGTTCGTAATATTTGAATAAAAACAAATTAACATCTAATTTTACTTTTAGAGGAAATAGTTATTTTCAATCCAAAAAAGGTGTTTATTAATAAATATGAGCGAATTCTAATCAGATCCATGAGAAGATGTGATGAATTTTTTTCCTTCAAACAACCACACAAAACACTTCTATTATCATTAACAAATGGTTCACCCCTAATCATGAATTCTTGTATGGTAAATCCTAAACTCAATGTTAAACCAAATTAACAACACAAACCTTAAATTTGAACTAAAATATTTACACCCCATATATATATATAGACTTCCAAACTTAAACTAAAATAAAGTAATCTATCTTGCAACCATAAATTATCTAAACCTAAGTTAAAATAATTTACACCCCAAACAACTTCGTAAGGCTCTCAAATCAGTCAAATAGTCTTCAAATCAACCATGTAAAAAACTAAAAAGGCCATATCTAATCACAATAGTATAAGAACATATAATAGTAGTTGCAAATGAACACAAGGAAGAGTGACATTAGAGGGAATGAATTCCAAAGTTAAAAGATGGGACGTAAAACATTCAAGCCAAGCACAAAATACTTGCTTCAAGCCATAAGAAGTTTACAAACTGACAAGGCACTTGCTTCAATCCGTAGAGAAATTTAAGAAGTTTACGAACTAGATTGGGAGAGAATTGTTGAACAAATTTTTAAGTTTTCACATATAAACCCTTCATGAACATCCCCAGGAAGAAATGCATCCGTAGTGTCATGTTGCAAATTCCTCCCAAATTGAGTATCAAGAGATAGAACGATAAGTATTATATATACCTTCACAACCTCTTCACTGAAGGCTTTCCCCTAATCAATCTCCTCTCGAGGATATCCTTTTGCTACCAAGCCAGCCTTATACTTAGCTACACTACCATTTGGAAAATCGAAAATGCACAAAATGTAATATCCCATTACATTTTTTAAGACAATGTGATATCTTCACCATTACATTTCTGCAACATGTTATCATTATTAGTACATTTCTTTCAGTTGAAGCTAGAAAATGTAATCTGGCATATCAGTACGTGAGGCAGAGGAAAATGGTTGGCACACCACGTCCAATTTTGAAAGTTCATGACTATAATTTGCTTGAGACGGGGGTGTAGTTGGTGAGGCGACCCTGAGCAATGATTTTACCATTGCTTTTCTTCCTAATTTCAACATTAACTACTGCAATGGTCTTTCCCATACGCAAAACGTTGCTTTCAATCTCAATCTCCTCCTAAAACACCAGTCAGAAAGTAGTATCAAACACTTGAGAACGGGTTCAACAGGAGGGATACAATGAAATGACTGAAGCCATCTAAAGGCAACCAAAGAAACATAACACACTTTACCATCAATGGTTGATGTGCGAACTAGTAAATTATTTTTTGCACATAAAAAAGCTACCTTTTATTAAAACAAATGAAAGTATCAAGACCAAGACAGACAAAAATACATGACCTATCAACACAAGGAAAACAGAATTAAAAAAAAAAAAGGTAACAGTCAATACAATGTCCGTTTGATCGAGGAATGATGCCTTAACAAATTAAGCAATACTTGTGGTTAGCAATTCGCGTCTAAGTTCACTTGAACCTGCATGTCAAATTCCTACAATGATCATCTATTTTCCTTTACAACTTCCAGAGAATCGTCAGTCTATCACAAATTAGCTGATTAGAAATCCAAGAAAATGATTCTTAAAAAATCCAGGGAATTCTTTACCTGTCATAATATAATTCCTAGATCTAGGAACTGCAGACAACTCTGCTAATAGCAATAGAGCTTGAGTGTGCCCACGATCTCTTTCACTTGAAAGAATTATTTATCTTTACGACCACTCTTGAGAATCTGTTGATTGATTAAACCCAATCATGTCTAAGAGCTGGAACTTCTTAACCCAATAATAATGCCAATGTTCATTTGCGATTAGTGTCTAGGAAATGGGAATCAAACTAATATTAACCGTAAAGTTAAAGACTTACGTAAACTGAATCAACACATACCCTTGAGCTTCGTGTAAGTTCCCCGGACAGCGTAATCCAATCTTCAAACCCAAATAACTCAAAATTCTTCAACTATTAGCCCCAAGAATTACTTAATCCGAGATAACATATCATGAAAATCCACTTTAATTTTGTACCTTTACTTTCCATCGAGTAAGGAGAGGGGAAATTTACATTATTAACATTACTGAAGGGAAAAAAAAAGTGTGTCGTTGGTTAGATCAACAGGTAGGAATGTGATCAATAGACAGCTTTCGTAATTAGAAGTAGGGATTTAGATTGACAATCGATGGAGCAGTAATTTGAGCTTCCATATCAGTTAGTAGATTAAAAAAGAGAGAACAAAATTAGTTAGAGAGTCGGTAAAGTGATGAAGATCAAAGAAACAGAAAAGGGGGAAAGTGGAACTGACGTCGAGATAAAGCAGCATCGAAGAAGGAGACGTTGACTTCGAGGGAAACTCCGGTGGAGGGAGGGCCCAGAGTCTTCACCGCTGCATGACCCAAAGTATCGACAAGGAACACGGAGGCTCCATGGCGCAGGGAATGATTATCGTTCTTAATCAAGCAGAAAACAGAAGAAATCAAAAGGCAAATAGAAAAGGGGGAGTAGAAATGGCATGAGGAAGTGGATGGAAGGTGAAAAGGAAAACAAGTAGAAGAAGAGAGAAAAAGCATACAATCAAACGAGCAGGGACTTTGAGGGAGCAAAGGATGCGACCAGGTTGGAGGAGATCAATGCGAAGAGCAGACATAACAAAGAACTGGAAAAATTTGTAAGGAAGGTCATCCATGGCGGAACCATCCTTGGAATCATTATCTACGAGTCCCTTTGTGTTTCCCATATCTCAATGATTGTCTTATTTCTCAAATCAAAGTAAGGACGGATATATGATTGCTCTCTGTCACACATTTCAAATCCAACAATTTTGGGATTTTTTAACTGCTCGTTCATTAGGATCAAATCAAAATTTACTTAAAAGTTTAAAAGGAAAAATTGGTCTTTTACTTATGATGGCGCCATGTTAAAGTATTATATTACTTTGACGCCCTTCTCTTGCTTCTTGCTCTTTCTCAATTTGCTTTCCTGTGCTCATTAATCGCTCGTTTTCCTTATTTCTCAAAAAATATAATTGCAGATTGAGTCCAAGAAGAAATAACAATGTCAAATCCATATATATAAATTAAGGAATACAATTTATACAACATAATCATCATTAAGAAAAGATGTTTAGACACAAAGTAAATGAAGACTTCGTTTTGGAGTGCAAATGTCAAAACATACCACCAAATTTGGAGATTAGACACATAGGCATAAGGCAAAAAAATAAAACTTATTGATGATATTCACTAAGACTAGAGAAAACTGGAAACAAAACAATATATGGGGAGGAAGAGATTTAACCTGAGTAAGTAAAATACAGATTTTATGAGAGTTTTCAAGATGAGAAAAGATATCTACTACTTTGAGAGCATAATTCAACTATTAGTAGTAGTAGGGACGAACATCATGTTTTCATTTTTCACATCTAAATCCACCGGAAGTTCCAATAACACAATTTCAACCTACAACTTTTTTACTTCAACAAACATAATTATTAACTATTATTTATAAAGGTGTAACCTATAACAAATAGAAAATAAAATTATTGAAAATCACAAAAACGATAATGATGAACATACTCTAAACACAGTTATATTTTGTCCAATTTTTTTTTATAAAAAAAAAAGTGAAAAGTTATTCAGCAAAATAATTTTAGAATTAACAGCCTATTTTTAACGACACTATGTTACCTAAAGCATTCTCAATTAATACCCATCTTTAAATGGAAAAACGCTATCATTATATTTCCCAAAAGTAGGCAGTCATCACGTATTCAGAAGCTCAACCAAAACCCCAAGGTTCAACAGTTTTTTGTTATCCTTCCTATACCGCGCTGTGTTTGAGAATATAGCATAAGAAAAGTTAGGAGAGGAAAATAGGTTGTAACTCTCCTACGTAGACACTGTTCTTAGTTGCAAGCTACGATCCCACCCGACCCTCAAATCAACTGCGCTTCTGCATCTTTAGAACTCTGAGGGGTATACTTCTCCATCAGCCGTGTTAGTTCCGCATTGAACTCTTCCTCCAGAACAACTTCTTCATCCCAATGTCTCCGTTTCATCGCTGCCATCTTATCTTCATGAGCTTTTATCAGCTCCTCCCGTTCTACTACAAACTCTGCCATTTCCTTCTCTTGGAACTGAATGAACTTCGCCAGGTCCTCCGCCCTGACCAAAAAATGAAAGTTTCAAGGAAAGCTACAAGAAATTTGCAACACAGTTTTTCTCACACATAACATAGTCTTCCCAATGTCAGAATTAGGCAAACAACTATCTAAATTACCTGTTTCTATATCCATCTGTATTTGAACGGCTTCCATTGGTTTGTTTCATCTTCTCACGTTCCTCCTGTTGCAACCTTTCAAAGTTCTCTTCCTTTTCGTCCCTCTTATCATGCAATAGTTTGATTTGTTCTTTGAAAAATTGTTCTTGCATTTGCATCTTCATCATGCCAAAAACATAGAAGGTTACTTGGAGCATTCAACAAAAAATGATTTTGAAGTGCCATCATTAAAGCTAAACGCCATGTTTATCAATTACTGTGTAATATTATAAACCATGTTGAACATTTAGACCTTCAGCTAAAATTTATTTTGATCTCTAAGACTCCCAGTTGAAAAGGCATACATACCTCTTCTATATTCTCTTCGTGTTGCATTAGTGTTCTCTGTCTAACAATTCTATTTTCTTCCTTCGTCTTCCGAAGCTTTTCACACACTTTTCCAAGAGATTCTTCATAGGCTTTAGCCTTATTCCTTTCTTTTACGACCCTGTTCTTTAACCAGCTAAGTTGTTGGTTGTCCGCACTCATTTGCCTTATCTGATCTACGACCATCTCTTGATATGATCTCAACTCAAATTTCATCTTAGACTTGCCTATTTAATATTTGTAAAGACCACAAAGAAAACAAAACTTCACATCTTAATCACAATTGCACATTCCATGACAAGGAAAAAACTAGTCAAGGACCTCAAATTTCCTATACAGACACCAACAAAGATGAGAGAGAGACAAAACCTTGCATATGCTGGTTAAAAATGTCCAGGTCTTCTTTTAGTGCCATAAAACCATAGAGTTGGCGCTTCCCACCTGGATAAAACAAATTCCTCCCCGCACGATTCCAAGCATCTCTATCAGTTCTTTGCTCAATGAAATGCTTGTGTAGGCGCTCAGCATCTAAATAACCCTTTGCTGAGGGCTCAAAAATCAAAACACTCATCCCACGATGCCCTTGGGGGCCATATGAGTGTCGTGCCTTCACAGGAAGATATAGACTGAAGTATTCAACAAGTTCCTGATTTCCCATGCCAATCCACTGCAATTATCACAACAGGAAAGTGGAAAACACATGACCATACAAATTCGTCAAATATCAAAAATGCAAATAAGAAAACTGCATTACAAAAATAAAAACATAATTCAATAGCCCGTCCTCTCTTCACGCAGCTGATTTGAAAACATACCTTATCGTTTTCATCCTTCTCAAGCTTTGTATTCATAATAGCAACCATAGGAGGCCAGACAATCTCATGATCTTTGTCCTCATCTTTCAGACCTTTCCATTTACCAAATAGTTCGCCAGCAGGAATGACAGGTGCTCCCTTACGCCGCAACTCCTCGTCCAACAGTTCTGCCAGCTCTCTGTGTAGCTTCACCCTTTTAGATCCTTTTGTTCTGGCATGTGCCATCAAGGGTTGAAGGCCACGGTACCAGTCAATGGCACCAGGACCTCCTTGGCATGCTGGACAATGCCACTGTCTTGCAGGTTCACTAATCTCATCAACAGTCAAACTATCCAAAATCTCAAAGAACTTCTTAAACCATCTACTCTTTTTTCGAGTTTCAAAGCTATTTTGACTTGCATCAGAATCAAAGTCATCACTCAAGGCGTCATCATCACTATCCTCCAGATCCTCAGAGTCATCATCGTTATCGTCAACATTATCATCTCTTTCATTTTCGTCACTCGGATTTGAGTTTGAGTTATGTTCATCTATATGTTCGCCATCTTCCAAAACCCTACTTTGACTGGAACCTGCCCTAGATTGCCAATTCCAACCATGCTCCAGGGGAGGGCGAATTACTGCTGGTGTACCTGTATAATTAACATCTGGAGCCCTGGATTGTGACCAAGCATTCCCTCGTCCAGCCGTTCTCCTTGCATCAGAGTATTGAGGTTGCCAATTTTTATCAGGCACCTTTCCTCGTCCACCACCATTTCGTAAACTAGCCGTCTGAGCCGTCTCTGTTGATTTGGGACTTGAATTCTGGGCACCCCACTGTTTAGATGCATTGGCCCCAGCTTTGTTCCTCGACTTTTTGGCATAAACTTCCCAATCACCATCTGCCTGTCCAGATTCCAGGCTAACATCTGCTACACCCCGACTCAAATGGTCTAGTGTAGTGGTAGAAGTACCGGAAACATTGTTCCCCTTAGGTGACCTCTCATTGTTGCTGCTTGAGTTAAAAGTCTTCCCACGCCCTTTGTTTGAACTCATTTTTATGTAACCTGTTCGTTATATAAATATAAATAACTCAATCATATAAAAATTTACAAAAGTAGAGGGAGCAAATTACACGTTGAAACTACACGATCCTTGACTGAAGCATCTCCTCCAGCCATAATAAGACGAAGCAGATATCAAATCAGACAGGGAAAAGAAACAAAGAACAATAAACAATAAATATCCCATATCCTGAACGCATTCTGGTGTTACAAAACGCTGGATGGATAAGGGTTTTTGAGTTGACGAAGTCAAGTAATAAATGTCAGAAGAAAAATGCATTTTGGATTTCCAGTTTAAATGCCAGCGAAGAACAGGAAGAGGTAGTCCGTAATCGGAGCCTTAATACAATGGTATTGAAATGAAACCAGACAAACAAAGACATTCAAGCACAATGATCCAATAATCGAAAGCCATGCAGCTCGTAGAACGGGAGAGGATTCTCAGAACAACACAGAGAAGCATTCCCGAGATGAGAAAAATCTGATCAAAACATACTGAGCTCTAAAGAAATGCATGAAAACTATGAAATACCCTAGAAACCACAGACACCTTCTGCTAAGATAACAAAGAGACAAAAAAAACTGAGGACAAAAAGGGCCAGCCATTGCAGGAGAAAGGGAAGAGATAGAATACAATAATTGTCTTGAAGATTGTCGCCGGGAATGGAACCCAGTGCCCAAAAAGGTGAAGTTCGAAGACGAGCGCGAGTCCAGAAATGGCACACAAAGGCGGAGGGAAGTGAGTGACAGTGATCGCAATACTGAACCGAGCGAAAAAGAAGACAAGAACGGCTTTAAACTCGTCCCAGTCGTACGGCTTCGGACTCCAAATAATTATCAAATGCAACTTAATCCCTCATGCTTAATTTGTGCAACCTACATGGGTAGGCGGTTTCAAATTATTTGGGATTTATTTGGGATAATCGTCCTATACCCATCTCTTGCCATAGGAAAACATAATAAAAAGTTGCCCCTATCCTTCCCAAGGTGTTTGATAACTTGTGGTGGAATGAGATAAATGTGTAATGTAATATGATCCAAAGTGGATTTGGAACTCAATTCATTCCCCGTTCTCGATTTAATCCATTTTTCACTATTTTCATGTTTCGTGGTTTTATTGAAGTTTTCTCTTCTAGAGAGGGTATGGAAACTGTAAATCTGTCCGTTAAATTGATAGGATCCATGATCAGCTTCACTTCGCTTGTCCATACCTAGATCTATATAGTCTTTGGTTACGTTTTTCTCAAAATGTTTTTATTGATCTCAAATTGTTTTGTAAGACGAATGTTAAACATCTTGAATAAATAATGTTAGTCGTGTGTTTAATAACATTTTCTTCTTCTTTTTAGTACATGGTTGGTTAAATTGGTCGTTAAAGTCAATCCTCGTATACTATGAGATTGACAGTTAAAGTTGGTCGCTAGAGGTGATTATTAAAGTTGCCAGCTAAAGGTGATGATCGTGTGAAGTTGCCCCTGTAGGTGACATTGGCGGCTGACATTTACAGTTTTGTGTGGGAGAAAAAATGGTTGTCAAAGTTTTAACGTAAAGAGTGGTTGTTCAAGATTGCTTGATATATGTGATCGTCAAAACATATCACTAGAGTGAGGCGATAGTAATTGCTGATGGTGGTTATTTGCGGGAGATGATCGTTGGAGTGAAATTGCTATAGATGATTGTCAATGTTGGCCTACAAGTAGAGTCAGTGGAAATTTTTTATGAATGGAGAAAAATAGGGGAACATCGAGTCCCATTATCAAATTCACAAACTTCAATAGTGACACTGTTGAAGTTGATATAATTCAATTATTTAAGATCGGCATTAAGATATCGATGACTTAAACACATGGTTGAAGATCAAACCCAACTCAATTCAATATCTTAAACTCCCTTTAAACTCATTGATTCTACACACATATTTGTCTATATAAGTATGTATAATTATATAACAATCTAAACTTTTGTGAATAATATAGTAAGCTACTGTTTTTATAAACGTTTGGCCTAATTTACATTTCACACCTTCGTATCTTTTTTTTTTAATATACAAATATATTAATATTGTTAATAAAAGCTATACGTGGTTATGAAATTTCAAAAGTAATTTTCTTCTAAAAACAAAAAGTTTATAAATTTGAAAATTATTGCCATGGTAAAAAAAGTAAAAATTGACCATAAGTTTTGAAGAACAAAACAAGTAATATATGCGTACGAATTTCGTAATAAATAAACTAGGACACGTTTGATAAGTTCGTGAGTAAGACAACGTTTAACTATGTCATCTTATCTATCGAATAATATTTACAATTTTTTAGTACTGTTGTAAACATGACACAAAAGCAAACATTTGCATTCTCCACTCCATTGGCAATATATACAACACGTACTTAAAGATATCAAAGGATAGATACTTGATTTTAAATAATAAATAAAGAAAAGAAACAAAAATCTCTAAAGTAAACTTTAATTTGAAATGTCTTACACAATCATGTGAAAATCCATCCAAATAATATATACTATAAAAACAAGATTAAAATTAGAAAAACATGTTAACAAGGGAATAAATTAAATATTTAACAGACCACATATGAAAAAAAATGTAATTAATGATATTTCAAGAAAAAAATGTTTACATAGTTAATAACAAATAGAAAGTGATTTATTTGATTTTAATTGATAAAAAAAATGTCTCAGTGAGTCTAATTAGAAAACGAAACTGATAAAATATTTATCATGTGTTACGCGTTTAGGGTGTTGAGTTGTTTTTCAATTCCTGGTTTACTCAACAAACGAGTCTTTATATATATATATAAAAGTAATATGCAAGCTAAAGATAGTTGATGAAAACATATTAGAATAATAACCAAAATACTCTAACCATATTATAGTCTTACAGTAGGAATTTTTTTTTAAGCCATAAGGTTTAAAAATATCCGCAAATATATTAAGAATATCATAATAGACCACATAGGTCTATCAATAATGCATATAGTCTATCTCAGATAAACACAAATAGACGAATATCACCAATGCATAATTTAGATTTGAATATCGTTTAGATTGGCTAGAATGTATAGAATCGTTTAGACAAGATACAATGGTACATGATTGTTTATACTAGGTACAAGTACGATTATTATACTAAAAAATAAAACCAGCTATTATTTACGATTGTATAATCGATTGAATACAAAAATCTCGTTTTATTTTGTATAGATTAGATAGAAAAATACGAGATCCTAAAATAATTTTTTTGTGATTGATTAATCTTCGAGTAATTTTTACTTTTGAACTTTTTCACTTTTCATTTATCAAAATTGCTGTATGATATATACGATCTAAATATTTTCGGGTCTTACTCTATTGTAAAAACCTCATATTTTTAAAATAATTTATTTAATTTTACTATACTAAATAGCTGATTTATTTTTTTTATTACAATAATTTGTGATGGTAGCCATCAAAATACTAACGAGAGACGGACACACAGTAACGGAGGCGCACCTCAAAATCAGCGTACGACTGCGGTGGACCCTGACGGCGACGGGTGGAACGGGTTGCTGGTGGCAAGTTTTTGCTTCAATCAGCTCAACTATCCATTTTGTACCTTCCTTTGCCTTAGATCTCTCTCAATTTCCCCTCTTCTTCCCAGATTTTGAAGCGACGGCGGCCGTGTCATGGAGAAGATGAATCAGGCGTTTGAGAAAATGAAAATGTTAGTAGGAGTTGAGGTGGACGACGAAGGTCCAGCTTCTACTGCTACCATCGACGACGGCAGCTCTTCATGGTTTATGGACGATTTCAATCGCAATTGCACGCTGTCTACAAAACAGGTTATTTTTCTCTCTCCCCCCCCCTGCGAATTTTGATTCTCTCGTTGCTAAATATACTGCAGGAAAGTAACAATTTGTTCTCTGTATTTGTCATTCTTTGTATTATATGTATACCAGGTATTGCAACTTCGAGTTATATTGGCGTTACTGATTTTGATTTCTGAAAGATGGGCTAACACAACGAATTAGGATTATACTTTGAGAAGGAAAATGTTTTGAAGGATCGTCATCATTATTATTTATTTATTTTTGAAAAGGAAACTGACCCCTTTTATTGAAGGGGTGAAGAGAGGCTAAGGTTCAAAATACAAGATACCAAAATGAAATACAATGATAACAAAGTAGAACATAAATTAACGAAGTTCAACAAGCAAATACAAAAGGCAACGTAAACATTAAGTTGGAAAAATTATGGCATTCCAATCTAAGCACAGATCTTGAATGGAAATATCCGCAAAAGATTTAGAAAGAGTGCAATGGGATGAAGACTAATCTGAACAATGACAAAACGGTCCATCCAAGCAAGAGATTCATCTATCATGAAAGACCCTCTAATTCTTTCAAACCAAATTTCAACAAACAAAGCTTTAACCACAATATATCAAAATTTTCATTATTAATAATACTGAGACTCGTATCCTTTTCAAAAAAGAAAACCACAATAGATCAAATCATCTAAAGGACTTCAAAGTTGGACCAACCAAAATCTAAACCACATTTTCTGTAAACCCTCACTAAATACCCAACCGAATTTGAAGGAGAATTAATGCCATCAGCATCCAAAGAAAAGGTGCTGCAAGTCTTCACTGTCTGCCATTCGCCCATACACAGGGGACATATAGAGGTAGACAAGCTTTGAGAAGGGAGCTTCCTTTAAATAATTGAAGAGCAATTCAATGAACCAAAAATCATTATCCATATGAGAATATTAACACGTCTGTGGTTCTTTGACATCCATAATGCTTTATAAATCAACTTATCCAAAGGATATGAGGTAGTCTAGTGCTCAGAAAGAGACTTTTAAGCCTTATTTTTTTGTAATATGTTGGTTATCTTCGGCATTGTGTAACGATTATTACATTTGTTTCTTGTACTTTTAGCATTAACCTTTTTTTCTTCAATTTTTTATGATTTCATTGAAGAGGTATTGCAGTAGACAACAACTTTTCTTCTTCTACATTCACCCCGCACAAAGCAAAATTTGCCCACTCTACCTTCTGACCTGAGCACCATTCAAATATCTCAATAGTTTTTTTCAAGTTATCCAACATACCGTCATCATACTTTCAAAAAATGAGAGTATCGTCAGCAAATTAAAGATTGATTCATGAATTTTTTCTTTGCCCACTACGAAGCCTTCAAATATCCCTTTCTCATGTAATGTAGCAGTAAGCATGCTCAACACCTCACTTTTGGTCTTCCGTTAATAAAAATTGAATATCTTGGGTTCCTAACACCATCTAGTAAACAGACCTGAATTTTTCTTGTACTTTTCTGTTTGGTTTAGTTTGTGGCGTCATGAGTTAAGTATTTTTCTTTTGTCTCACAGTTCTTTGTGGATCTAATAAAGTTGGACTTCTATACACAATTGTCCTTTGGAAAATTCCACATTTGATCAGAAAACCTTTTTTTGTATTAGCTGTTTGTGCGGGGGCTGATGGCTGGATGAAAGGAAAAAACTTTGGACCAATTGATCCACAATCTGATTTTCTCAGCATATGCCAATTTGTCCCCTTTTCAATTTATCTTTCTGTATTCAAAGTTGAGTTTCTAATATTGTTCACCTGTTGGAAACTGTATCCTACTAATCCATCCCTCTCCCTTTCTCAAATTTACAGCGATTTTATGGTTTTTCCATATGCTTTGTTGCTGGTGTAACGTGTACATTGATGGTAAGTATCCTTGAAACGAATGTTGATATCACCTTTCTGTTTATCAAGTCTTTATTAATTTCAAATTTTTCATTTACAAATACTAACCCACAAGTGCAATGTTGACCTCGTAATAGAAGGTGGTCTTTTCAATTGTAATGCAACTATTAGTGTAAGTCGGAGATGGTATCTACCTTTGTTAATATGTTGCTATTTGCTAATTTGTTTTAACATTTCAGTAGAAGTGTATGGAGGTTGTCTTTGTGTAGCTAAGTTGCATGTAGCACATAATCACAAATAGAGGTTGTGTATTTATAGGACAACTCACTGATCCATGTCTCCTACCTTCATAAAGGTTTTTAAGATTGGTTATATGAAGAAGTGTGAGCCCAGGAGCTACTAAAGGTTCCTCAGTTGGCTTAATTCAAAAGGGAAGAAATATTAAAAACGATTTTTGATACGGAACTTCATATAGTGGTTAAGAAAAACATTTATGGGTTTCATCCATACTTGGAGGACTCTTCAAAGTCACGACTGCTTCTTTCATACATAGCAACCCATTTTTGTCTCCCCTAAAAGGTCGATGAGAGACATAAGTAAATGATGGTGAACTTTAAGAAAAATGCTCTCTCCTCTTTCCTCTCTCTTCTACACCCTCACTGTTTACAACATTTTTTTATGAATGACCCCCTTACTGTTAACAAGATTTTTCAAATTTTTTTAAAAAAATTATTAATATTTAAATGGACACTTTTCATTGATGAAATGAAAAGTGCATATTGCTCAAATTACAATGAGACAAAAAAGGCCTAAAAACGGATTTTCAAACTCAGTCCACACAGTTATAAATTGCCTTGTATTTATATGCTCATACAATACAACTCAATCCCTTTTAGGAGTTTGTTTTCTTTGAACATTTGACGTATCTTTCACTATAAAGTTGTTTCTAGTTTATTTGTGTTTTTTTAAATACTCACAGATGTAGACGCTAGGAGTTCTATTCTTCGTTTAGTTTTCAGGTTCAAGGAAAAGTTTCTTTAAGCTGATATATTCAAAACTTTCTTCTTTGAGTTCTAAAGTTTGATATCTTCAACACTTGCTCTGGACAGAATTGATTGACTTCTTGTAAGCACTGATTTGCATCTTATTTTTCTGTATGCAACAGTCAATGCTTGTTTTCTTCAATCCAATCAAATTTGGAATAGCTTTCACATTGGGCAACATGCTATCACTCGGAAGGTTTGTGTTTATATGTTTTTCTACATTCTGATTAATGCTTATTGATAGGCTTTTTTTATAAGCTTTACTTAGCATATTGCAGGTATCCTATCTTCGGTTTCAGTGACTAGTCTTTGCTCTTGGTCGGAAGTTGTTTCTAATCTTAAAAATTGTTTTCCAAATTGCAGTCAGCTAAATATGAGCTAAATCCTATTCGTCTGGTTGATATGCTTAATTTTTTAAGAAATAGAAACATTTCATTGATAGAATGAAATAGTGGGCAGAGCCCAACACACCTGAAGGTGCTTACATGAAAGAATGCTGATGAGTGACTAGATAAGAAAAACTTAAAAGCTTAAAAGGGTTCTTATATTTGCACCAGAACAAAGCAGTAGAGATAACCACATCCATGAAAAGTTCAAAACTGGAGTAATCGTCCCAAAAGAGGCATTTATTGCATTCCCCCCTAAGAATCCAATCTAAACCCCGAGTGACGGCCAGCCACAAAGTTTTCTTATGTTCATGGATAACCAACCAGCAGAGAAGACAGGTTGATATGCTTAGTTGGTCTGGTCAGTTTTCACAGTGCCTGTTGTTTGGTAATTGGTTGGTTGGGTGGTAAGTTGTTAGGTTTTGACTGCTGGTTCATGTAATTGGTGAGTATGGTACTCCCAGGAATTCAGGAAAGTCCTAGTGGTTGATGCAGTGATGGTCATAAGGAGACTATAATTTCTCTGAGTCTAAATCTCCCACAAAGTTGCAAATAAGCTAGCCTGACAAAAATCTTTGTGCTTCCCCAAGCTAATTCTAAAGCGAACCCTCAGTTATGGATCCGAGTTTACGTAGGTCCAGCATAGTTAGCTAACTCTTCTTTACTCGGTCTAGGGCTTAAAGAGTTAGGTATTTTATATGTTCAAGATTGCAAGCTAGCTCAAAAAAGTGGGTGAAGGCCGTTGGAATTCTACCTGTGTGTCATCCAACTCTTTTGGTCCAAACTCAGTTCAACGACATTTCCATGAAGGTAAGGTAGTGTCTTCACAGGGGTGGTTCAATAAGGAGAGGAAAGATTTCAGGATTAAAAAAAGGAAAAAGATTAATTTCTTGGTCTCTGAGTGGTCAATTATAGGTCCATTTGGTCCCAAAGTGTTTTTAGTAAACAATAATAACGAGAATCACATCTTTCGTTGAGAAAGAATGAAAGAATACACGAACATGCAAAAAAAAAAAAAAAAATCAAGCCCACAAAAGGAATGTTCCACTACATCATGTATGCTTAATTCAGTACACCCATTTACACCCAATTCTTGTTTTTTGGTAAGGGAGTTAAAACCCAAGTTCCTTGTTTTATCAAAGCATTGTGTTCCCTTTGCATCCTGCCAAACTCCAACCTTGGATGCTTTGGCAAAGTGTTTTTTTCCTCTCTCTCTAAGTTTGATATTTTTTGTGGCAGCACAGCATTTCTCGTAGGCCCCAAAAGGCAAGTGACTATGATGCTTGATCCTGTTCGGATTTATGCGACGGCCATATACCTTGCTAGCATGATATTTGCTCTTTTTTGTGCTCTCTATGTAAGTATTGTTGTAGTTCCCTTGAAATATTGTAGTAATAACCCATGGCCCATGGATAGAGAATCCTTGTCTTTAATGAGGCGAGTCATTGTTTTGCATTTTTCTGTTTTTCTGTTTTCAAATTTTTAATTTAAAATTTATGAGAACGAGGCAAGTCATTGTTAATGTCTCATTCTCCTTTGATATAATTACAATGCAGGTCCACAACAAGCTGTTGACACTTCTTGCACTCATTTTGGAATTTGGTGCCCTAATTTGGTTAGTTTTTGTATCTTACTTTTTTATCTCTCATTTTAACACTTCAATTTCTCTGAAAAAATTGGAGCAAATGTTTTTTTTTCTGAAATGGAGACAACCCTAGGTAATTACCCCTGCCTCCAGCAACAAGGGAAAATGGTCTGATATTGTGCGAGCCTTTCTAACAACTCTAGTGTTGTAAAAAAATTCATCCCAGTCTTTATGATGTATACCAAATGAAAATTTTATTAATGGTTTAAAATTTGTGAATACAAGAAGACAAGTACTCTATTTATTGTGAAAGCAAACTAATCCTAATCCTAATTAATAAAATAAACTAATCATAATCCTAATAAACCAAATAAACTAATCCTATTCCTAATAAATTAAGGATTTGACCATAGTACCCTATTCCTACTGCATCATTCTATCCCTAAAAGAAAGACTTGCTCTCGAGTGTTAAAATGAAAATGAAGGTAAAAGTAAAACGGTAAGCCACTTGAACAGAAACAACTTTGCAAATTGAATAAATCGGGTCAAGAATTTTCTTTTGAAATGAATTTTTTTCCAGCAGAATCACCATGAATTTATCCAAGAATTATGTTATTCAAAAGATCCATTGCCATCATAACCAAGTCTCACATTGCTTCATCTTCTCCTTCTTTCTTCATCGGGCCTGTCAGTTCAACCATTTCAGACTTGTCGGTGATTTTGCCAAAATACCTGCATTTTTCAATTCCAAACATGGCACCTCTCATGTTGCTTTGCAATCAACTTGAATTAGGTTTTCAAGTTTATTCAAATAAGTTTGCCTGTGAGTATTCTCTTCTTCTACCTCTCCAACGACTTCGATTTTGACATCTTATGTTGCGAAGAGATTTGTGGGTCGAGTCACTTTTCCATTTTTGACATCAATTTTCTTTCTGATTTAAGTCTCACAATCTTCAATTTGAAACTATTTTTTGTCGATTTCATTCCCGTATAATACTTGTTCTTTAATCGGCTTATCACATTCTTAACTTGAATCCCATTCTTCTTGTCTTCACCTATGATTTTCACTTCAGTGCCAAAATTTTTGATCGTGTTGTCTTTTTTTTTTTGAAATTTTGTGTGGGCTCTCTGATTTTTGTCCATTGTTTGCTTCCTCGCAGTGAATTTCTTGAATTACATATTTTTTAAGTTCTTGCAAATGTTCTGAAAACTACCCCACGTTTTGAGCTATCCTTCCAACAAACGTTGGATTTTCTTGACTTCCTTCTTCATTTCTTCGATAACATCATGAGTGATATACAAATTGAGTGTTCTTGAATAAGCTTCTTTATCGTAATTTTTGTAGGACCGATTCTTGAATTTTCTTGCATATTTCTTAGTCTTTCTTGCATATTTCTCGGTCTTTCTGGGTTCTTCTTCATAACAAAAATAATAGTTAGGTCCCAAGCTGTAGTAGTTCTTCAATAAAATTCCATTTTCGCAAAATGTTGATAAATCTTTGTTTCTTATTCTTTTTTTTTTGAAATTTTAAGGGTTCTGCCTTTTTAGATATGTGTTGTTCGACAAGAGCACAACTCACAAAGCTTCCTCTTATGATCGTCGTCACAAAGAGTTTCTCGAGGCAGTCAATGTTGGCCCAGAGCAACTAGATACCAAAGTTGATGTATACCAAATGAAAATTTTATTAATGTTTAAAAATAGTGAATACAAGAAGACAAGTACCCTATAGTGAAAGCAAACTAATCCTAATCCTAATCAATAAAAGAAACTAATCTTAATCCTAATAAACCATAGAAACTAATCCTAATTAAGGACTTGTCCATAGTACCCTATTTCTACTACATCATTGCTACTACATCACTTTATTTATGAAGAAGCAATCTAGCAGTGATCTAGAGGTTGTGCTCCCTTATCTAGACCAAGTGTATCTGCCATTTGGAAGAGGAATTTCCAAAATATTGATTGAATCAATGAAACAGTTGAACTATCTCTTGCCTCGTGTATTTCTTCCAAAAGGAAAACGTTCATGTGCCCACCGCCTGATATTAAAATCACCATTAATACACCATGCCTTTGTGCTGTAGTTTGAAAGAGAAAGCAATTCTGGCCACACAAGTCTTCTTTCTTTGTGATCATTTGGACCATACACATTAGTAATCCAACCAGATTTCTTGCAAACTGTGATGCAATTGATTGAGAGGGAGCATCCACCTTTTGAGTTTCAATAACTTTTAACTTGCTCATATCCACCTTTATTGGTGGCTTTATTATGTATCTCTACATTTGTGTTATTACTTTTCAGCTTTGCATCTGTCTATCGTTAGGTAGTTTATGTTGTTATTTTTGGTCTTTGCATGACCATAGTATCGTTCTTTTTATTTTGGATATGATGAGGGTGCTAAGGGTTGTCAACCTAGTTGAGATGTCCGGGTGCACCTACTTATCCTTTGTTTCTCTCTCCCATTTCTAGGCTTCTCTATTATTCTCACTGTATATCTCTTGTACTTTGAGATTATTATTATTAATAAAAAAGCTTGTCTTCGTTTAAAAAAAAACTTGCTCACATACCACAAAGTCAAGATCCCTCCGGAATGTCCAAAGGATTAAAAAAACTCCCACCCGATGTCCTTGGAGCTCCAAATAGATTTAATAAAAACGATATCGAACTCCTCCATTTTGGATTCCCGAATTAATACTATATCCGGATCAATCTTCTTGAGAAATCTTTTGATAGCTATCTGTTTAGATAAGTCCTTGAGACCTTTGTATTTCACGACACAATCTTCATGAGAAAAGACAACTTTTGAACACCGCAATGCAGAGTGGAAAGGATCAAGCCAAAATTATACCCACAATCCTTGACTATGGAATCCAAATGGTCTGGTATTTCTGAGGGCTTTAGAGGAGAGAAACAATGAGCACCCTGGAAATTACAGATTGCATCCGATCTCACTCAAAACAAATCTGTAGGTCCATGCCATTAATATCTTGATGCCTCAAAGTTTCATGATCAATTGGTAATCCTTCAGAATCTTCACTACTAGCACTGAATTGGGATTCAGTATCCAAATCCTTCTTTTTATTAAACGGTTGGGCCGACTGGAGCAGGGAGATCCTCTCAAAAAATTTATCTCAGAATTAGAAACAGCGAAATTTGTATGCTCAAAGAGTTGAATTGACTGAGAGGGAGGCACTGACCTATTGATAAAAGCTGGAAGTTGGGCATGAGTGCAACAAGCTTCCAAAAGGTCCAGATTGCTTTCAGACGTGGAGGAGTTAATTTTATTCAAACCCTGAGTTTGAAATTTTGAGGAGCTGCTATAAGCAAGCCCGAGGTTTTGAATCTTCACATGACTTTCTGATGTATTTAGCTTGTAGCTTGTACTGCCCTTCACTGTTTAGTTACTGTTCTGATATATTTACTGTTTAGTTACTGTTCTGTATTTTAGAAGCTACTGCTATAGTTAGTCACTGTTCTGATATATTTTAGAAGCTTTATAATTAGGCAGTTGCAACTTGCTGACTTTTGGGGGTTAGTATAAAAAACCCCTAGTTGGTCATTTAATAAAGAATAATAGTAATTTCCAGAAAAAGACTTCAGTCTTCTTGAGTTTCTCAGTCCAAGAATCTGGACTTTCATCAACTTGGTATCAGAGCTTCACCGATGAAGGGAGCTGTGACCGGCAAGAACACCTTCGGCAAGGGAAAGGAGGTAGTGCCGATAGAGGAAGAAATCCCATCTCCACGTACTTCGACTGCCCGATTGATGGCCGTTAAAGGTGTGACAGAAATATTCGAACGAACGGGAGTTCTTGAAATCACCGTGGAGAAACTTGCTTGCCGGCTTGAAGAGGCGTTGACTGACCTTCCCCAGCAGCAAGAAATCGGCTATGGTAACCACCACGAACTCCGGCGCATTGCCGGCCGAAATTCCGGCCAGCCGGAATGCGAAAATCGCCGGAGTTTGTCAGAATCGTCGGAGGAAGTGGGAACCATCTCAGAAGCCGCCGACTACAAGAACCCGATATGGGTCTTCACGTTTCGGAAGGTTCTGAAGAGGAAGAGATGCTATTCCGGCCGCGCCAAAGAGAGGGAGGAATTTTCGGAGATGGCCGGCGACAGGGAGAGATTAGATATCAAAACCCAGTTTTCAGAAGGGGCCGAAATGGTGGAGAAGACTATTTCGAGGGCAGATTAGAACCAGCCCGATACAGAGGAGATCGAAGAAGAGAAATATTTCAGAAAGACTTCAAGATGAAGGTAGATCTACCAAATTTCAGTGGTAAATTAGATGTAGAGGCATTCCTTGATTGGGTAAAAAATGTGGAGAGCTTCTTTGAGTATATGGAGACAGCCGAAGACAAGAAAGTCAAGATGGTCGCATTGAAGCTCAAATCGGGTGCATCGGCTTGGTGGGAGCAAATCCAAGTCAATCGACGCTTAATTGGCAAAACACCCATAAGGAGCTGGCCAAGAATGCCCAAAATGATGAAAGAACGCTTCCTACCCGCAGATTTCGAACAGATTCTTTATCAACAATATCAACGGTGCCGGCAAGGTAATAGGAAAGTGGCAGAATATGCCGAGGAGTTTCACCGTTTAAGTGCAAGAACCCAGACAAACGAGTGTGAAAATTATCAAATAGCCAGATTTGTTGACGGTCTTAAAGAGGACATACACGAACAGCTTGACTTACAGCCCATAGCCACGTTGCCGGCCGCAATTTCGATGGCCTTTAAAGCTGAATTAAAGCTGGAAAAAAGGCAGAGAAACAGCGGCACCAAGAAGAATGAGTGGGAGAAGTCATTCACCCCGTACCAACGAAAGAATTATGACACTAATAAGCAAGCTCTAGGCTCCGGTACTTCAAGGGCGAAAGAAGAACAACCTTCCAAAACAAGCCAAAGTCCAAGATCTCAAGAACTTTCTACCAAGAAGAACGCTTCAACCAACTACTCAAGGCCGAATTTGGGATTTTGCTACCGTTGCAACCAAAAGGGGCACTTATCCAATCAATGCCCACAACGGAAAACAGTAGCTTATGTTGAGGAAGGAGGAAGTCAAGAAGACGAAGAGGAACCTAATACCGAAGAGGAAATAAACGAATTGGAACCGGATGAAGGGGAACAACTATCTTGTGTGATACAACGAGTTCTCCTAACACCAAAAACAGAAACTCATCCTCAAAGACATTCTTTGTTCCGTACACGCTGCACAATTAACGGTAAAGTTTGCAATGTCATAATTGATAGCGGAAGTAGTGAGAACATTGTTTCCGCAAAACTTGTTCAAGCACTCAACCTCGAACTTGACTCGCATCCACACCCAAACAAAGTGAGTTGGATCAAGAAAAGCGGCGAAGCACAGATAACTTCAACTTGCACTATTCCTCTTTCTATTGGTAATTTCTATAAAGATCAAATTATTTGTGATGTTCTTGATATGGATGTTTGTCATGTATTGTTAGGACGTCCGTGGCCATACGATCTCCAAGCAATACATCAAGGAAGAGAGAACACTTACGAATTCACTTGGATGGGCAAGAAAGTAAAGCTCTTGCCTTCTACGAGTCCAACGGAAAGAATAGCGTCCAAGAGCAAGAATGAAGTCAAAAATCAACTTTTTTACATTCAAGAAAGTGGAAAAATCATAAAAAAAGAAGATAAAGAGGTGTGGGCTTTGATAGTCAAAGTTCTATCCTCAAGTCCATCCTTGCAAGAAGACAATCAAGACATTAAAAGATTGTTAGAAGAATTCCACCAAGTGCTGGAAAATCCAAGTGACTTGCCCCCACTTCGGGATATACAACACAATATAGATTTCATCCCGGGTTCCACTCTCCCAAATCTGCCCCATTATAGAATGAGCCCAAAGGAGTATGAGATCCTTCAAGAACAAGTTAGTGAGCTCCTAGAGAAAGGGCACATAAGGCCTAGTTTGAGTCCTTGCGCTGTTTTGGTCCTCTTAACACCTAAGAAAGACGGGTCGTGGAGGATGTGCGTGGATAGTCGCGCCATCAACAAAATTACAATTAAATATCGCTTCCCCATCCCAAGAATGTCCGACCTCTTTGATCAACTCGGAGGGGCAAAAGTTTTCTCTAAGATTGATTTAAAGAGCGGCTCATCAAATTCGAATCCGGCCTGGAGATGAGTGGAAACAGCATTCAAGACCAATAATGGCCTCTTTGAATGGTTGGTAATGCCGTTCGGTCTATCTAACGCGCCCAGCACGTTCATGAGATTAATGGTTCAGGTTCTACGCCCTTACCTTAATAAATTTTTAGTAGTTTACTTTGATGACATCTTAGTATATAGTAACACTTACGAGGAACACTTATCACATTTGCATAAACTCTTTAAAACACTTCAAGAAAATAAACTATGCATTAACTTCAAAAAATGTTCCTTTGTTGTTAAGGAAATATACTTCCTAGGTTTTCTCATAAATGAATTTGGAATTTCCGTAGACCCTAACAAGATAAAGGCAATTAAAGATTGGCCACAACCAAGAACGGTAAAAGAATTGCAAAGTTTCCTTGGGCTCGCCTCCTTTTATAGAAAATTTATTAAAAATTTCAGCACGATTGCATCCCCACTAACGGAATGTCTGAAGAAAGGAAAATTTGTTTGGACTAACCCTCAAACTCAAAGCTTTATGTTCTTGAAAGATAGGTTATCCAACACACCCGTTCTTGCACTACCGGACTTCACACAACCGTTTGAAGTGGCCGTCGACGCATGTGGGAATGGAATAGGTGCTGTCTTATCCCAACACATTCACCCAATAGAATATTTTAGTGAACAACAAAGTGAGGCAAGGCAAAAATGGAGCACGTACGAACAAGAGCTATACTCTCTAGTAAGAGCTTTAAAGGTTTGGGAACACTACCTCTTAGGGCAAGAATTTATTCTATTCTCCGACCATTTATCGCTCAAGTACTTGCAAACACAAAAAAATATTAGTAGAATGCATGCTAGGTGGCTCTCCTTCATCCAACGTTTTAAATTTGTGATAAAACATTGGGCCGGTAGCACCAACGTAGTAGCGGACACCCTTAGTAGGAAAGCCAACTTACTTACCATCCTAAAATCCCAAGTAGTTGCATTTGACTCCTTGCCCACTCTTTATAAAGACGACCCCGATTTTGGTCAAATTTGGTCTCTTTGTGTTGATCATGTCAATTGTAATGACTCCCACTTAACTAACGATTTTCTCTTCAAGAATAATCTTCTTTGCATTCCTAGAACATCCCTTCGTGAAGCCTTAATTAAAGAGCTTCATAGCAACGGTCTTGCGGGGCATTTTGGCATAGACAAAACTTACTAATTATTGAGTGATAGGTTTTATTGGCCCCAACTCCGCCGAGACGTTACAAAGACAGTTAAGCACTGTTTTACGTGCCAAACTGCCAAGGGACAGCAGCAGAATACCGGACTGTACATGCCTTTACCTATTCCCGAAGGCATTTGGGAAGACTTGTCCATGGATTTTATCCTAGGGCTACCTAAAACACAAAGGGGGTATGATTCTGTCCTTGTTATTGTTGATCGATATAGCAAAATGTCTCACTTCTTGCCCTGTAGGAAAACATCGGATGCCGTTTACATTGCTAATCTGTTTTTTAAAGAAGTGGTACGGCTGCATGGAATCCCCAAGTCTATAGTTTCCGACCGCGACGTCAAATTCCTAAGTCACTTTTGGAAAACACTTTGGAAGAAATTCAACACAACTCTCAAGTTTAGCACCACTAGCCATCCCCAAACCGATGGGCAAACCGAGGTCACAAACAGGACGCTCGCCAACCTCATAAGATGCATTGGAGGTGATAAACCTAAGCAATGGGACCTAATCCTAGCCCAAGCAGAATTTGCATACAATCATATGAAAAATCGAACAACAGGGAAGTCACCCTTTGAAATCGTGTATACTAAATTACCTAGACTAACTGTTGATCTTACTAACATACCTTCTAATGTTGATCTTAACTTCGAAGCTGAAAACATGACGGAAAGAATAACAAAGCTCCATAGAGACGTAACCGCCCAAATTGAAAAAATGAACCAAGCATACAAAAGTCAAGCTGATAAACATCGAAGATTTAAAGAATTCAAGGAAGGGGACCTAGTAATGATACACCTACGAAAGGCAAGACTACCGGCTGGAAAATACAGCAAACTACAGCCAAAGAAGATAGGACCGTATCCAATAATCAAGAAATTTGGAGATAATGCCTACAAGATTGATCTCCCCGATCACATACACATCAATCCTATCTTCAATGTGGCGGATATATTCGAGTATTTCCCTCCTGACCAGCTACAGCTTTCGACATAAAACTCGAGGACGAGTTTGATCTTCTTAGGAGGGAGGAATTTGATGTATTTAGCTTGTAGCTTGTACTGCCCTTCACTGTTTAGTTACTGTTCTGATATATTTACTGTTTAGTTACTGTTCTGTTATATTTTAGAAGCTACTGCTATGTTAGTCACTGTTCTGATGTATTTTAGAAGCTTTATAATTAGGCAGTTGCAACTTCCTGACTTTTGGGGGTTAGTATAAAAAACCCCTAGTTTGTCATTTAATAATAAAAATTTCCAGAAAAAGACTTCAGTCTTCTTGAGTTTCTCAGTCCAAGAATCTGGACTTTCATCACTTTCCTTCAATAGGTTAGAGTACACCAAAGCTGTCCAACATTACGAAAGGAAGTACATCCTTCTCTGTAAAATTTCTTGAATTGTTGGGAGTTTCTTTTAATTGATGGGCAGAGTAACTTGTTGGCTGGGGTGCTGCTCTTCTTAATGCTATCCGAATTGCCTTAAGAAGTATTAGGGGCTGGAGAATTAGGTGAAGGTAGAGTATGAGGAAATCTGGGTGGTAACAAGGCTGGTGCTAAAACCTGACTCTTCTTGTTCCCTATTTGCGTACCAAAAGGCAGGAGCTACTGCTTTTGGAGATTTAGTGGGGCCAATCGGCCAAGTGGCAGTCATTTGAATAGTCTGGAGGACATCTGATTGGCTAATGGATGCCATACCGTTAGGAGAAGAGTCGTTCTTTGAAGAACTAATGTTTTGGCAGCCTTGATTCTCTCTCTTTGAGCTTTTCATTAAATTACCAACCGACAACAGCCGACAAAGACTTGTTTTTCTTCACGTGGCTCAACACTTGAAAATGATTTATTGTTTAATTTTACAATAGACCTAGTCAATATTGCTTCTTCAAGCGCAACTCAACGAACACAGTGCCCACACTATCAACCTTGAGAGCAGAGACTTGATTCCTCCCTCTTCACTTTAATTACAATACCTTGACAAAAGAGAACAAAAAACTCTTCTCCGTTTTGATCTTCTCCTTCCGCTGCTCTTTTCTGTCTGTTCTTTTAAACCTCCTTTGGCCTCTGCTTCCTTTTGCTTTTTTATTTTATTTTTTGATCTTCTTCTTCTGTTTTTTTCAAAAATCAAAACTCCAAGAAGGCAACAGAGGAAATTAGCAAAAAGCTTAGAGACACCATTCTTGGAAAATAAAATAACAGACGAGAAAAAAAAAACAAAGGGTTTCGCCTTTACCAAGAACATAGGCATAATTTCTTTTATATTGCCAAGAAGGCAACTGGCATAAATATGACAGATGCTGAGGGTATGTCTAGTTGAGATATTTGTTGCATCTCCTGATCTCTAGATTTCAAGTTTCTTTTGAATATTATATATCATTGTATTTTGAGTATTGAACTCTTTTCATTTTGTCAATGACAAATTCTTGTTTCCATTTGAAAACAAAAATTCAAACGAAATGTCTTGAGTTAATTTCTTGTGAACAATCCAATTTGTTGGTTCAAAGAAACAATAAAATGTGGTGGCTTGCCATTGCAATAGTTATGAATTTTCAGTTGATATTCTTGTCAAAAATCAAAACTAAAATGCTGTTGCTACATTTACTAGCCTGCAATTCAAGGTCTGTTCTGTATGTCACGGAGCTCTCCCACTTTCAAATATGATAGATAGAAGAGGATTTTTTTTTTCATAGCCTTGTATGCCTGATCTTATATCAGAGATAAAAGGATTGCTAGAACAAGAATTGTGCTTTACTGATCCACGTTTTCCTCTCTTTTCTTTGATAGGTATAGCTTGAGCTACATACCTTTTGCAAGGTCGATGGTTTCAAAGGTTATGGTATCTTGTTTGGATACGGAGTTTTAGGGGATTACTCTGAAATCAGCAGACGAATCATTCTCAGTTGCGATGACATTGCGACATGCACGACAAGGAGGCATTATTGGACTATGTTGTATTATGTGTTTTTTTAGGCCTTGTTTATGTCTACTTAGGCATCGTTTGTACTCTCTTGCTCAGACTGACATCTTCATAATGTGAGTGAGTCCAATGTGGGCTTTAAACAGTATTCTCATTTGTGTCGTTCTTGAAGGGATTGGGTTGAAGTTGGCTGCCTAACATGTGAAATGAGTTCATAAAATAACACTTAATATTGGTGACGTAATCTCTCTTGAATTATTGCAACTTTTATTTTTCTTAGACAAAAGTTTGGAGTTAGTTTGTACCAAAAAAAAAAAAAAAAAAAAAAATTTAAAAAAAGGATTATTAGTCCATGTTTAGCCTTTTTTCTAACGTACAGATGGTATTGAATTTTTGTTGGCTACATTTTTACATTCTCAGGAGTATAACATTTTCATTTCTGGTTATGAAATAGAAATTAACAACAAAATGTTGTGACTATAATATAAATAATACACCTTAACCTTATTTTAACGATGATAAATGTTTATTTTCTAATTTAAGTAATTTATTTGTATTCTTTGTTTTATTATTATTTATTGATATTTTTTTTGGAAAAAAGTTTTATATAGCAAGATTGTGGTAGGTATTTACAAATATAATGAAATTTTATATAGCCATACAAGCATATCGGTGTTCAAGTTAAAAGTTGAACAAGACAAGGAAAGTATAAAAGTTTAGAATGTGGGTCGACTTATTTCACCTTGAAGTCATCATGTTATCATGTTGACCTAGAGCCCTTTTCACAGGGTTTCAGAGTTGTATTAAGATTATCTTCTTTCTTATTAGGTTGGGCTTCTGTTTGGTATTTGTTAGATGAGATCTCTTATTTTAACCATATTTCAAACTTAAGACGGTAGGGCAGCCCATGCACAGGGCATGCATGTCACATTAGGTGTTTCGTGAGGCTCAATATGCTGGCTTGGGCTTGGTCCCTAAGTTGACACTTTCAACCCAGATTTCTTTAGTTAGCCCTATCAATTATGCTTCTTGGTATAAAATCACTCCTAACGAAAAGAAAAAAAACAAACAAATGAAAATAATTTTCTAAAAGAGGGATTTTTCAATATAGTTTGGTTTCAATTTTTGACCGTTCACAAGAATATTTATTTTTAAAACTGGACTTATTTTTGAAAAATAGCGATAGAAAAAGCAGATAACAACAAAATAAAATTTAAAGGGTATATTAAAAATAATTAAATAACTTTTGTTCGAAAAAGAAAAAAAAGAGGAGAAATTATAGTTAATAGTACGGTGGACCCAGGAGAGTGAGTCACATAGGCAACTCATTCGGTAATTAGAAGGCATCGACGACGTCTCACATCTTAAGCCGCAGCGGCTGTGAGTGTAGCCCGTTTGTTCATCATTTTCTCTTCTTTCTCTTTCTCTTCATTCCCTGTGTTTCCAAAGTGAAACTTTCTCAGCCATTTTTCTGCATCAAAGCCTAAACCAACTCACCCGCCATGACGTATCGCTCAATGCCTACACGACCCAAATATTCATTAGGGATTTAATTTTCCTTCTTCCTGCCACTGCCACACGGAGTTGGAGGAGTCCCAGGTGAGGTGAACTTCTTTTCTTTCCTTTCCCTAATCTATCACTGCTTCTTCTTTGTGTTTGCGATGATGCAATCTGTGCTGGGTTTTGAAAGCTTTGATCTTTATTCTTTCCAATTCCAGCAGGTTTATTCGGACCACTGGGGGTTGAATTTGCTGCTGCTTTTCGGATTAAATCTGCTGAACGCCATCACTCATTGACTCTTTGACATGAGTGGCGCCCCGAAGAGGCCCCATGATGATGGGGGTCACTCTTCATCTTCCAAATATCCCCACGATGATTCCAGTCCCTATCGCAAAATTTCTTCCTCACTTCCAGTGCAGTATCGTCCCTCCTTTGAGATGGGTCAGGACACGCCAATGTCCAAGATACCCCGCACTGAATCCCGTGATGGAGATAGAAGATCCCCCCTGCACTCCATTTTTCGAATGCCCTCCTCCTCTAATGATCCTCATGTAGATCATTCTGTTGCTTCCGAAAGCCGGCCGGAGCTGCGGGACTCCAAGGACGGTGCGGACAACAGATTTGAGAATCGAGAGACAAGAGTGGAGCGTGAGCTTTTTGGTGATGAAAGGAGGGATTCTCAAGCTGTGAAGTTGGAGAAGGAAATGAGATACGAAGGCAGATTGGATGATATTAAGGAAATGAAATATGATAGAGATAGTTATAGTGATTACAAGGGTGAATTGAAGTCAGAAAAAGAGATGTATGGATCAGCAACCAGTCACATGAACTGGAAGGAATCAAAAGATTACCATAGAGGGAAGAGGTATCCTGAAACTTCGGTTGGAAGCTTGGAACCCTGGCATGTTTCACGCACCAGTTCACAGAGTGCAACTGAGGCTGTAAAAGATGTCCTGACTACTGACGAGAAAGATTATGTCGAAACAAGGGAGGCTGTTGGAGAGAACAAAATAGATTCAAAAGGTGAGGATAAATTTAAAGAGAAGGACAGGAAAAGGAAAGATACAAAGCAGCGGGATTGGGGAGATAAAGATAAGGAAAGAAATGATCATAGGAACAGTACTCAAGCAACAAACACTAATGTTGAGCCCAAAGACTTGTCAAAGGAAGAGAGAGATGCAGAAAGGTGGGAGAGGGACCGGAAAGATACCTCCAAAGACAAGGAAAGGCCTCGTGAAAGGGACAAAGACCATGCTGCTAAGAGGGAATCATGGAATGGGATGGATAAGGAGACTGCACATATTGAAAAGGAGTCAGGTGAAGTGTCTGCGAGAATGTTAGAGCAGGACAATCCAATTTCAGATCAGAAAAAGCAAAAGGAATTTGATAGCTGGAAAAATGCTGATAGAGAGGGTAGAGACAGGAAGAAAGAGAGGGATGCAGACATTGAGGGAGATCGACCAGAAAAGCGTAGTAGATGTCATGAAAAAGAGTCAGATGAGGGATGTGCAGATGTTGAAGGGACTTTAGACAGGGATAGAGAAGTTTATAATTATGGTGTTCAACATCGAAGAAGGATGCAACGTTCAAGGGGAAGCCCTCAAGTAGCAAATAGAGAACCTCGCTTCAGGTCTCGTGCTCAAGATAACGAAGGGTACACCAAATGATTTTCTGTACAGTTTTAATTTTCCCTTGCTACCTAGATTATTATTTTCGCTAGTATTCATTATTGCTGGTACATTCCCCCCAATGGTACTACATGTTTTCTGCATGTTGCTCTTTCAGAGAGCGAGTTAAGAGATTGGATTTTAACGGATCATTTCACTGATTATGTATTGCTGGGCCATTCAGTTGTATTTTCTGATTTATGTTCACTTTTTGAACTTCGACTGGTATCTCTCTGTGAAGTATTTCAACGAACTATGCATGATGATGTATAGTCAGTCCAGTTGAACTCACATTTTCTATGCCTATATGATGGAAGGTTTGAATTACAACAAAAAGAATGAGGAGTTTAATTGCTTGCTGATATGTGATTTGGTGAGATAAAAATGTTCATACATCTCATACTTGGTTTGTTTAATAACTAAATAAGGGGGAAATATTCCTATCACAAAAAAAAAAAAAAAAAAAGGAAGAAGGAAAATCTGGGTCCCAAATGGTTCTAGGTAGGGAAAACATTGTCTTCTTTTCTCTTTGGCACTATTTTTGATGTGTTGACCTGAATGTTGGTGAAAGGGGATGAGTTTAAACTATTGGGACTTAAGTTTACCATACTCATTTTCATTTTGAAGATTACGCCATTATTATAATTATTATTACAATTATAACAACAACAGCAGCAGCAGCAGCAGCAACAACAACAACAATAATTATTATTTTTAATGTTTTAGCTGTAGGCCATCCAAATTTTTTTTTGGAAAAGGAAACAAAGACCATTAAAAAACTTTTACATGGCATACTAATAAGTCTACCAACCTTGGGGTCCGAGTCCTTTCAAGTTTGAGAACATGTGGTTTGATCTTCCCTCTTTTGAGGCCAATATTTCTTTACGGTGGAATACTAAGGTCTCAGGAATTTGGGAAGGCTATCGACTATCGCTTTATTGGTTAGTTGAGATGGCTAAAAGGACCTTAAAATCCTGGAATAAAGAGGTATTTGGAGACACTAAGGTTAAGAAACCAGAGTTCTTAAACAAGATTGATGAGATTGACTTTAAGTAGTTGGATAGCCCTTTGGAGGTTGGTGTGAAAGAGGAGAGATACTCAACGGGTGTTTGTTGAGTTGATTAGTAAAAATCTATCAGTTGGAGACAAAAGGCTCAAGTGAAATGGGCAAAGGAAGGGGATTGTAATGAAGTTTTTATCCTGGCTTGTGGCAGAAGGAATGAGAATAACATTGCCCCCTTAATTGGGAATAATGGGGACTGGGGAGCTTAGTTGAAAGTGGTGGAGGAGGATGTTTTATCCTTTTTTTTTCTCATCTTTATGACCCTCAATCCCGTTCAGGGCACTGATTGGAGACCATCTCTAAGAGGGAAGGGAAGGAGCTGGTGGCCTCATTTTCATTTGAGGAAATTAAAGGTGCCATTTTCAGGAGTGATTAGGGGTAAGTTTCTAGGTCTAGACGGCTTCTCTATGGCTTTTTTTCCAAGAAGATTGGGATCTTGTGAAGAATGAGTTGGAAGAATTGTTTAAAGAGTTCTTTGAGAGGGGCATTTTAAATAAGTCTGTTTAGACGATCGTTTGCCTTATTCTTAAGGAGAATGGCAATAGGATCGAGGAGTTTAGACCCATTAGCTTCATTACTAGCATCCATGAGAACTTGGCTAAGATTTTTCCATCTTAGGAGAGTGCTCTTTTCGACGATTTCTGAATCCTAAATCTTAAGGTGTGTTTAAAGCAGGAGACAAATTCTCTATGAACAAGGAAGTTCTCTTCTTTCATTCTAATCTCTATGACCTGTGGTACACTCCATACCCTATGTTCAGGTCAATAATTGGAGCCCCATCTCTGAGAGGGAAGGGAGGGAGTTGGTGTCCCCGTTTTCGTTTGAGGAAATTACTGGTGCTGCTTTCGAGAGTGGTAGGAGTATGTCTCTAGATCTAGGTGGCTTCTCTGTGATTTTTTTCCAAGACAATTGATAGGGTTCAGATACGGTTTCTCCACATGGCCTCTTTCCCCACTGTTGCCTCATATGCAATTATAGTAATGAAACATCTAGCTACTTCTTCTACACTGTCACTTTGCAGAGGTTTTGGAAACAGATCTTCTCTTCATTTGGATTGTCCACGACCCATCCTAAGGACATTGTCAATGCCCTCACTTATACTCTCACTGGTCATCCCTTTTCCAAACAAAAGGATATCATTTGGATGCATTTGGTTCGTGCTTTCTTGTGGATTACATTGAAGGAGAGGAATAAGCGCCTTTTCATTGATAAGGGAAGCTCTTTTGATTGTATTTTAACTCATTACATTTCGTGGTATGAATTGGTGCAAATGTACATCTCTCTTTAAATCATATTTCCTCTCATCTATTCTGTCCAACTGGAGATCTCTATTGTAACTTCTTTGTGTTGGGCTCTGGCCCCTTTTTGTAAACTTCATACATTAATGACATTTGTTTTTATTAAAAAATGTCTTTGAAAAGGCTTAACATCAGCACTGGACCATTCTTTGACCATAAAAATCTAGAGGTATGTTAATTATGTGGGTTGAAAGTAAGCTTGAAGTTCTAGATGTTCTAAAAGTTGGCGTCTCCCTTTCTACAAAAATCTTTTCAGTTAAAGTTTACTTGTTGGATTTCAATTGTATATGGTTCAAATCACTATATGTGAAGAAAGTCTTTCTGTAATTAGCTTCATGCAGTGTTTGCGTATTGTGATGGTCCTTGGGGCTTAGGTGCTGTTTTCTTGTTCAATGTTTGCTTATTGTGATGGTCCATATTTATTCAGCATATCTTCTTCCTCTAATGGTCCAGTATCCATTTTTTGAGAGGTCACTGTTAGGCTCAGTAACTGTTTTTTTTGTAGACTTTTAGAAGATGAAGAGGTTTCTGATTTTAATTGGTTATTGGAAATGTTATATAATTCAAAGGTTGATTGTCCTGAGAAAGTGATTTTGGAGGCTTTTGGTACTTTTTCTGTCTAGTTCCTTTCTAATTGGTTGGTGGTTTCATTCCCTCTTCTATGCTTTTACTGTCTCGTAGTAAATGAATAAGTAACTTGCATATTTCATGGTAAAGCAATTTTATTAGAATTGTGGTGGAAAGAAATTAAAGAATATTCCATGATAAATCTCTTCTTTGGATTGGTTGCTTTTGATTAGCTCAGATGTGGAGGGTTCATCTTGGAGGTCACTAGTGGTCCTTTTGCGGGGTTTTTATCGCATGATGTTTGTCTGAATTGGGATGCTTTTATATATCCTTCCTAGTTTTATTTTGATAAATGGTGATATTTTGATGACTTATTTATTTGTTTCTTTTACTTTTACTTTTGTCTTTCTCTATATCTTTGGAGGATTAGCCTCTTCTCATTAATTCAATGAAAATTTTTGTTACATACTATGTAAATACTGATACAGCATAAATAAATAACTAAATTAAATTTTAATTTGGTAACTATAATCTGTGTTCTCTATGTTACTGGTTATACTGCTCAGAAGAATGCTTTGAGACTTTTTTGCTATACTATACATAACTTCATTCATAATAGTATTTCTTATATAATTGAAGAATGGGTGAATCACGTTATGATCCTCCTTCTGTATATTGCAGATTACAAGGTATGCTGTTTTACTATTCTGTTCTCCTGGGTGTAACATTCTTCTCAACTGTGACTGCTGCAATCATGCTGCTTTTTGCTGATATAGCTTGCGAGATATATTATTCTAGTTTGCACTCTCTCTCAATAGGCTCTGCAAACTACTTGTCATTCCTTATCATCTGTTAGACACAGAAGTATTCTTTTTAATTTGGATTTATTGCTCGTGCATTTTCAATTTAGGGCAGTTCTTAACAGCTCTTTAGGGAACAATAAGACAAGGATGGAAAGTTTGAGATAAAAAATGGCAAAATTGACAACATATTTACAAAGTATAGAAAAATTTCAGATTTTATCGATGATATACATTGATAGGCACTGATAGGCTTCATTAAACTGCAATTTTGTCAGTGTCTATCAATAAACTGATAGACATTGACGGATAGAAGTCCATTAGTGTCTATTGTTTATCATTGATAGAAACTGAAATTTTGCTAAATTATTTTGTAAATATGTTCAGTAGTTTTCCATTTAAAACAATTTCCCTTAAAATATATTATTTCATTCTTTATAATATTATTTTTGTAAATATATTTATGGTCTCTTCTAGCTGAATATTATTTTGAAAATGTTATTTCATGCTTTATAATATTATTTTTTAATCGACTGAATGTATTAGTTCTTTGTTAACTTTTAAGTTTGTCATTTCTTATGATTTGTGGTTATTTAATTCTCTTTACCTTTCTCTTTTTCTTTTTCAAAAGAAAAAAAGAGTTAATGCAAATATGTCCATGATTGTTCTTTTGTTACTTTAATTAACTGTTTGCTTCTAGTTAAAATAAAAATTATATATATTTTTTCTCTTCTTTCTTTAATTTTTTTTATACTGCACTTGCTTCAACTTTAAAGTACAATTGCACCTCAGTGCACATACACGTTGCAAAAGAACCTTTCTTTTTCTTTTTTAAAATTTAAAAAAGGAATCAAGCTTCTTCATTGATGTAATTGGATGAAACTAATGCTCATGAGTTCAATAAATAATTACAAAAAGCAACACGGCCTAGGGATTAGGAGGTGCACCTGGACATCTTAACTTGGCAGATTCATGACTTTGCTTCTGAAGAGAAAATCAGATTTATGGGGTTAATTATCTAATGGGAAAAAAACAGCTTTATGCAACCTATCTTGTCTTGATAATGCTATTTTTATGAATTGCTGATACTAGTTATTGAGAAGTAGAACTTTGAGATAAGCATGTTTTGTTTACTAAGTTTTAATGTCCGTATTAAATGCATTATTTTTTTTCAGGAAAATCTGAAGTCTCATCTGTGGTCTACAAAGTTGGTGAGTGCATGCAAGAACTAATAAAGTTGTGGAAGGAACATGAATCGTCACAGATAGATAAAAATGGTGAGAGCTCACAGAATATACCCACTCTGGAAATTCGAATACCAGCTGAACATGTTATTGCTACAAATCGGCAGGTAAAAATGCATATTTCTTCATCATTTTATAATTAAAGCAGTTAAAAGCATTCCTACCTACATGTTCTGAAGTTTAAACTATCTATGGGGATTAAAAAGCTGACTTTCAAGCAGATCAACAGAGAGGAGTAACACATTGGTTGATTGGTTAGTTTTATGGGCAAGCAAAACTGACCATTTGGTTTTAGTTAGTTGGAAAACCAGCAATATGTAAGGATTTGTATGAACTGACTGATCATTTATTGTTTGGTTATTCAATTTTGGCCAGCTCAACCTTGAGAGTGAGTGAGGTAAAGAGATGCTGATGGACGCTGGAGGTAGACAAATGCACATTGTGCTAACTGCGGCGTTGTTGAAAGAACTAAGTTTGGAGAATTCTTTCTCCATCCACCTTTTCGTGAGAAGGACTATTTGTGGTGGCTTGCTAGGATGTGCGCTATCATGTGGAATTTATAGGTTGGAAGGAATAACAGTGTTTAGAGGGTCGGAAAAGGATCTAGTGGTGTTTGGCCCCTTATTTTTAAAATGGAAACAAGCCTCTTTATTAACGATAAATAAATGAGACTAAAGCTCAAAGTACGAAAGTATTATTATTATTTTTTTGAAAAGGAAATCGAAGTACAAGAGTATTATACTAAGAGAAAAAGAAACGGAGGGAAAATACAAGCTAAAACTAAAAGAAGGACCATACTTGGTCAACATAAATATGATGGCAACCTAAAAACGAACCAATTAGGAAAATAACGAGCTAATGAAAGTCACTCAAAGACAATACATCAGTAGAAAGCTAAATACAAAGCAAAAGCGTTCTCTCATAAAGAGCCCACTTGAATCGAAATTCTTGCACACCCAATTCTTCAAGATGAAAGGAGAAAGAGAACATCAAGAAGATGCAACCAACTGCTTCAAGACTAACTTGGCAATGCAATCCAATGTCTAGAGGAATTTGAAGAAATCTTCCAACCCACAAATTCTACGACAATGCTTTGGCATCAATGGATAAGAGAAGAAATAGGAACCAATAAACAACAAAAATTAATTGCCTATTCCTAGAAGGTCTCTCGAGTAGTCAAAGACCAAAAAAAAACCATTATTAAGCTAGCTACAATAATCAGTGAGGCTTTACTCACTCATCCATGCGAACAAATTGTTTCACGTTTCTTTTTAGCCTTTGATTTTAAAGTACTTTTGTAAATAAATCACTCCGAAGTGTGGTCTTGGTCTACAAAACTTGACTGAACAAAAATAGGGCTTTATTGGCCAAATGTTCTGGAGGGACAATAATGGCCAACAATCTACTTCCTTCAAGTTTTAGCTTGTTTGTATATGATGTGGGTTTTAAGGGGTGACCACCTTGTTGATTTTGTACCTTCTAATCCTTGGTTTATATGCTCATTGTATAATCCTCTTGTACTATGAGCTTCTGTCTCATTGTTAATATATTAATTAAAAGGTTGCTCCTTTAAGAAAAATTGCATTGAAGAAAGAAGTTGAGAAAAGGTAAGTATGCTCTCTCTTTCTTTTGCTGCCTTTTCCCTTGATCATCTGCTCCTTTTTGATTATTTCAACGGTGTACTTTCTATTTTCGATTAATCGCCTGCATCACTTTAGTAATCTCTGGTGTTTTCTTTGGTCTATTTCAAGTACAATGTGGAAGTAGCAAGTTGTAAAATCTTTCAATTGCATTTTTGTGTTTGGTTGGAAAATGATTGCTTTCACGTGGAGGATGTGGAAGCTCAACGATCTCTAGTTGTCTCATAGGCCAATTTGTATTGATTCCTTGCTGCGATAGCATAGTTAGTTGGAGGCCCTGAGGATTGTTTCTTTATGAAATTTGGGGAGTTAAATTGTGGGCGAACGAAGCTCTCAAAGTCCAAAATCTCCAGATCTGATGTTGGATGGGTCTTATGTTGCAACTTTTGGCTTGCTTCAGGTGGATGTTCAACCATTCGGGTATTCACAATGGAAGACAAAAGGGGCGTTCGTCCTTCCTCCTGATGTTGTAAAGATTCTTATCTAATTTGGAATATAAGAAATAGTTTTAGAGCCATCATTCTCCAACTTAACACTCAACATAGCTCTAGAGTTCGCCTTATGTAGATAGAGTTAAGTCCCTTGGATTTACATCTCTTGATCAGAATAAAAGGAACTTGAGTCATAGTGAAGGCAAGATTGAAAGTCTACAGCCTTCCTTTGGTTTGAAGTCAGAAAAAAGAACCTTCGGGCCTCCGTTTGGGCATTAGCAAAATAGAGCACATCCTTAGGACAATAAAACTTCCCTCATTTGAGTAATCAAAGCTCTTCTACTGGGTTCACGACCATAATGAGGTTTATGTGGAAGATTTCAATAGTCTATGGATCATTTCCAGGCTCGTATATAACGAATGGAAGGATATCGTCAAAACTTTGGAGGAACATTTTCAAGTCAAAATCAGCATCAACCCTTCATACGGCGGATAAGGCTTCAATTTGTCTCCCACGAGTTGGAAGATTTTATTGAGACTTGGTAAATGGTAGGGTTTTGGGCCTTCCATCTTTTTGTTGAAAAATGGAATAAGTTTAGACATGGCAGGCCGGAAGTTATTCGAGGCTTTGGAGGGTGGTTATCCATCAATAACTTATCGCTTGATTATTGGAAAAAGAATGTCTTTGTTGCAACTGGGAATTACTTTGAAGGACTCGAGAGCATATCCTTAGACTTGTTATGAATAATGTGTCGAAAGCTAAAATTAAGGTGAGAAAAAACCTCAATAGATTTCTATTGGCAACAAACGAATTGAAGGATGAGTTTCTAGGAAATTTCCACCTTAACTTTGGTGATATTGAAGTTATTAATATTGACGTTATTCAAGAGCCTACAACCTTCCAAAATGCTCTCGTTATCAAGGATTTCTCTAATTCTATTGACTTAGCAAAAATCTATCAGGTCTTGAAAGATGAAGGTTTGGATTTGAATGTCTTTGATTCGGAATAGGATTTTCTCACTTCGTCTTTCTGGCTTCTCAAGAAATCCTTATGTCGACTTCAATAGCAATTTCGTTCAAGGTTTTTGGTTGGGGATCCTTCCTCATCCCATCGAAATCCTCCTCCTACCGCATTAGATTTGGAAAAGAAATTCAAATTTGGAGGGAACATGATTGGAGAAGACGAATAGTTGCTTTCATAGAGGAGAGAGAACTTTGCGGGCAATACATTTGCTTTGCCCAATAAGAAATCAAGAGTTACATTGCCTTTAAAGAAGCTTTTAAATTTCTCCCATATTAGTTCGACTGATACCACTTTAAAGGAATGCCAAACAACAAACTGTCACACGCCATGTGTTCAAACTTCTTTGAAAATTCGAAGTGTCCATTGCGCCATTAGAGCATTTAGTCCCACCTCAATGGGTGCACCAAATTCGTTTAAAGTTTCCTCTGGTCAAGCTCCTATCAACTCACATTTCAGCCTCCTCGTGGCGTCCCTTCTCCAAGGATCTCAAGTTTGTCTCAGTGCGAGTTTTAAGCCTATTTAGTCACCTTTTCTTTAGAAGGATGTTTAGTCTATTTTAGTCTTTTAGTCTTTGTATTTTCTCTGTACTTCTTTTGTTTTTATTTTGCCTTTGGACATGACTCCTTTGTTTTGGTTGGATATGATAAGGGTGCTATGGGGGTGTCAACCTAGTTGAGATGCCTAGGTGCACCTCCTGATCCATGGTTACATGCTCATTGTATATTTCTCTTGTACTATGAGCTTTTGTCTCTTTATTATTATACTAATATTAATAAAGAAGTTGTCTCCTTTTCGAAAAAAAAGTTCAGGGTTGTGAGCTAAATCGAAAAGAAAGAAATCTTCATAGATCTTCCTACATTGTCCCAAGCCTTTTCCGAAGTATTTCATTCGAAAGAAAAAAATGAAGAAGATTTCGGTTAAAATTGTTAAAGGAAAATTAGGGTTTATGAATTATTAGTATTTTCCATTATTATTTTCCTTTATGGTATTTTCCATCTTTGAACTTTCATGTAGTGATTTCTTTGAGGTCTATATATTTCCTATGTAAAACATCTATTCTGTACTCTGCTGTATATTTCCAACTGAAATCTTGGAAAACATCTATATATTTCATAAATCCTCCTTGTATAAAGTTATTTCCAAGGTGCTTGCAACAAGACTTAAAAAAGTCCTTCCTTCGATAATTAATGAGTCTCAAATGGCCTTTGTGGAGGGAAGACAAATTCTTGATGCTATTTTGATTGCTTATGAGGCTGTTGACGAGTGGTCTTTAAAAGGCAGAAAATGCGTTCTTTTGAAGCTTGATCTGGAGAAAGCTTATGACAAGGTGGATTGGTCTTTTCTTGATATGGCCATGAAACTTAAAGGCTTTGGTAAGAGATGGAGGAGATGGATCTGGGGCTGTTTGTCGACAACTAATTTTTTCATCATTGTCAATGGTAGGCCTAAAGGAAAGATTCTTGCTAAAAGGGGCATTCGTCAGGGTGGTCCTCTTGCCCCTTTTCTTTTTATGATTGTGGGAGATGCTCTAAGCTGCCTTATTCACAAATATGAAAACGACCTAAAACGATCACAAAAGAAAAAACGAGCTATTTTTTCTTTTGAAAAGGAAACCGATCTCTTCATTGATAATAATAAGCTCAAAGCAGAAGGTTTATACAGAAAAAAACAAGCTATTCAAAGCAACAGAAATTCGAAACTTGAGCTCTTACAATGTAAAACTTAATTGCTCTCATTAACAACACCCACCTTAAACTGAAATTTTTCTCACCAAATGCTTCAAGATGAAAGGAGAGAGAGAACACCATGAAAGAGGCAATCATCTGCTTCAAAATTATCCATTGTATAATTCTCTTGTACTTTGAGCTTTTGTCTCATATTATTATATTAATATTAATAAAGAGGCTGTCTCCTTTTAAAAAAAAATTCTTTTCTTTTTTGCTATTAGTATAATTCTCTTGTATTTTGAGCATTAGTCTCATTTAATAAAGAGGCTTGTCTCCGTTTCAAAAAAAAAAAAAAAAAAAAAAAAAAAAACTGCTTCAAAACTATCTTGCCAATACAATTCTTTGCCCATAATCTTTAACTCTCCACTAGTAAGCATGAAATCGAAGACAAAACACACAAAAACAACTTTTAATCAATTGACAACAATTGGTGAGACTTTGTTCCCTTTCTCTCGTGAAGATAATTCTTGGAAAGACAATAATTGTTTCGAAATCTGGGGAGAACTGCAATCAACGATTGAAGTATCAAACTAGGATAATTCCACAATTGGCGACTATTGACTTTAAATAATTGGTGAAACTCTAAATACCATTGGAGGCTGCTTCTATTTCCAAAAAGCAAAGATCTAGCACTCTATGCTCAACCCCTTGATGTGCTGCCCTTGTTTCAAAGAAGAGGAGACCCTGGACCACTAATTTTTGCGTTGTCTCTTTACTAGGAAAGCTTGGAACACTTTGTTTAGAATTTTTGATTTGGAGATTTATCTTCCTAAAGGTTGATAGTTGGATGGTAGAAGGGCTCAACATTAGAGGTTATAGTCCGAAAGGAAACATTTTGTGAAGATGTGCTACCTGGTCCCTTTTGTGGTGCATTTGGAAAGAGAGGAATAGTAGAATTTTTTAAGACAACTATAATTCTTTTGATTCTTTTTGGACTGTGTTGCAACACATAGCTTCTTGGTGGAGTACGAATTACACCAAACACTTTTCTAATTACAGCCTTTCTATGATTTCCAACAATGGGAGGGCTATTATTCTTTAGTTTCTGTTGGGGAGGGCCCTCTTGTCCCTTGCCCTTAGGTTGTTCTCTTTTGTTCTATGAATATACATGTTTCTTATCCAAAAAAAGCAAAAGCAAAGAGAAAAAAGTAATACTGTTAATGTTGTTACTTAATGTCTGCAGGTCAGGGGTGGACAGCTGTGGGGAACAGATGTGTACACATATGATTCAGATCTTGTTGCTGGTATGTACTGCCCCACTGTTTTCTAGTTCTTGAATTGATGTGGATCTACGAGAAATAATGGAGGTTGTTTAAATTTGTTTTCTAGTTCTCATGCATACAGGCTACTGTCGACTAACAGCTTCTCCACCTCCACCTGCAATCCAGGAGTTGCGTGCAACCATTAGAGTATTACCCCCGCAAGATTGTAAGCCTGCTTATCTTTGTCTTGTTCTGTAGATAGCTAAGTCTCTCTGTCTCTCTGTCTCTCTCTCCCCTTCCTTTTATTTCTTTTAAAAAAGGAAACAAACTTCGTTAATGACATGGAAAGAAACTAATGCTTAAAAATAAATGACATTAATAAATAAAAGGAATCAAGCCTCTTCATTGATTCTACTGCACGCCAACTCAAACCATTTTCGACTTGGACAGATGAGAGCTTTTTTTGTTCAAGTCAGCAATTTTCTCCTAGACACAGTGACACTATTATTTGCATTCAATTAGCTTGAAAGATGAGGATGCTATGGTTGGTATATGATGAGGATACTATGATTGTGTAAACCTAGTGGAGATAGCTTGGTGCATCTACTAATCCCCATCTTTCAATTTCCATGGCTCATTATATCTTGTTGTATTCTGAGCGATAATCTCTTTTCATTTTATCAACGAAAAGTCTATTACGTTTCAAAAAGAAAAAAGGGAAAAAATTAGCTTGGAAACTGAATTTCTTTTACATTTTAAAAATATGCAAGGTTGTTTACTTATTTTTTTAATGTTGATTTGTTTTGTTAAAACTCGGTTGATTTTTCTTTTAGGGAGGGATAGAAGGATGTTGTAGGATTCAGGTAAATCAGGGTATCTTGGTAGGATTAGTTTCTATGACTAATTAGGATTGGGATTAGTTTCCTTGGTTAATTAGGATTAAGATTAGTTTCCTTGGTTAATTAGGATTAAGATTAGTTTCCTTGGTTAATTAGGCTTAGAATTAGTTTCTTAATTGGTATTAGAATTAATTTGTTTTCTAATTATCTATAAACATACAATTGTCTTCCTTTATTGATAACTTTTTATTCGTAATAAACATTTGATTTATTCTTGGATAAATGTCTCCTTTTGTCCTCTTGGCCACGTCACTCTTGTATTAAGATCTTAGGGATACACCAGGATGATTAATTATAAGGAAAAACATAGTTTTTTTTTTGAAAAGGAGACAAGCTTCTTTATTAATAGTAATACTCGAGAGTTATACATTGAGAATAATAGAGAGCCTAGAAAAGGGAGAGAGATAGATAGAGAGAATCAATAGGAGCACCCAAACATCTCAACTAGGTTGACATCCCATAGCACCCTCATCATATCCAAAAAAAATGCAAGATATTCAGGTCATTCTAAGACCGAAAGTGCAATAAACACTTTCTAACAGTTGACAGATGCAAAGCTGAAAAGAGCTAAAACAAATGTAGGAGTACAAAATAATTCCAGCATCACTACAAAAAACAAAATCTGATCTAGCAATCTGGAACACAATAGTCATGATTTTCTTCAAATGAAGGCAGTCTAGTTGAGGCAGATGTCCGGAATTGAATAATCTTTAAGTTCAGCATTCTAAGAACACAAAGCAGCTGCATTTCTTTTAGAAGTTTCTACTATATCAACCCAATCCATTTTCTTATATGGAAAATACGTTGGTTACACTTAAACCAAATCTCTGCTAGCAACGCATTTATCAAATTAACCCATATTAGAAAAGGTTTTTTTTTTTGATAAATAAGGCCCCCTCAATAGTTGAAACACATTGGCACTTAGAGAACCATAAAAGACCCGAACTGTTTTGAGCAAAGAAAAGATGCTAAACCAGCATTTACAAGAGAAGGGGCAAATAAAGAATAAATGCATTAATTGCTCACTATCCTTCAAGCACGGGGACACACTGATGGCAGTAAACAATTATTGGGAAGTTCCCTTTGCAAAGTCTCGGAGCAATTAAGAAGACCGAATGCCATAATCCAAACCAGAACATTTATTCTCCTTGGGATGCTGGATTTCCAAAATGCTTTAAAGCAATCATTTTCCAAAGAGTAAGGAAAAACATGATTAATTAAACCGATTTGTTCTTTAGTCTTAAATTGATCATTTAACCTATATATCTTTGCAAATTATTTGTAATGATAGGATGCGGAAAATTCCAAAGATGAATAGAATTTCACTCTTAAAAATTTTCAAATATCAATATACTGATTTTCAACAATTTATCTACATTTTTTTCTTCCCTTTATTTTATTTTATTATTTTAGTAGAAAAGATATAACTTTTCATTGATGAAAGGACAATAGACTTGACAAACTTGACAAGGGAGGGAAATTAAAAAAAAAAACAGAAACAGTAACGAAAGAATGACCTTACTTGAACAAGATCTGTTCTCTAGGTTGTACAGCTGTCTTTGAGTTCTAAAGAAAAATAATGAAAGAACAATACTAAAATAGAGCATGAGCATAATAAAATATGACCCTATTAGGCAATATATAGTAATGAAATAACAATAACAATTAATTTCTGAACTTTAATGGTTTTGGATTACTTATTCCTTGTTTATGTTATTGGAAAACATTCTTGTTTTTTTTTTTCACCCATTTTTATTATAATGATCATTTTTCATTGCTATTACTTCTAATTTTGTGTTAGGTTACATTTCTACACTTCGAAATAACGTTCGATCTCGTGCTTGGGGAGCTGCTATTGGTTGTAGCTATTGTGTTGAGAAATGCTGCATTGTGAAGGTAATGAAGATTTTAAATTTTAGTTTATTGGTTCTAAAACTTGATTTTTTTTATTTAATGTAATAGATATAAAGAGTAAGTTTTTTTTGTATGTAAATTTTGTGTGTGTCTGTCCGTGCATGCGTTATCGCACTTGTACAAAATCATCATCAGAGGGTTGCATTAAAACCTAGTATTTTGAGTTTCAATTGTTTTTGGCACTTCATGCAGAGGATTGTAGTGAATTACTTCTATGGGGTTGGTAAGGGGGTCCTATCCAAGTGACGGCTAGAAAGGGATGGCCATTTGGAGTGTGCTTTTGTGAATTTTCTGTTTCTTTTTGGTTTGTTTGGGGAATTCTGTTTCTTTTTCCTTTCATTTCCAACTTTCCATCGCAGTTGTTCAATAGGATAACAACGGAGGTGAGTCAGGTGACCACTCTTCTTTCCTTCGTTTAGGGTTTTGACTTTAGACTTGGGAGAAGGGATATTCGTGTTTGGAGTTCTAACCCTTAGGAGGGCTTTTCTTATAATCGTTTTTAGGATTTTATCAAGAATTTCGTTGTTGAGTCTGTCTTTATTTTATGGAGGATCAAAATTCCAAAGAAAGTCAAGGAAATTTTTTTTTGGCAAGTTTTGCTTGGTTGTGCGAACATGATCGGTAGGCTTTCGAGAAAGATGCCTTCGTTAGTAGGTTTTTTTTTTTTTTTTTTTTTTTTTAAATTTATTGTATTCTTTGTTGAAAGGCATATGAAAACTTTGGATCACCTTCTCTAGGAGTGTCAATTTGTGAGATATGTATGGAATGGTTTTATTAGGAGTTTGGTTACTCGTCAGAGAGATGTTCGGTTGACGATCGAGGAGTTCCTCCTCCATCTTCCAAGCAATATGTTGGGGTGTATGCGTTATTGTAGAATCTTTGGGGGAGAGGAACAACAGTGTTTCAAGGAGTGGAGAGGGACCCTAGCGAGGCTTGATCTTTGAAGGTTTCATGTTTCTCCTTGGGCTTTGATTTCAAAAAATTATCTTCCTCAGTTGGAAACCCTTTCTTAGTAATTATCCCCTAGGCAATTGTCAAAAAAAAAAAAAAAAAAATTCCCCTAGCCAATATCTTACTTAGTTGGAAACCCTTTCTTTAGTGGGCCTTTTTTTGTTTTGTTTAGTTTAGTTTTTTTCCTTTTATTGTGGGCTAGATTTTTTTTATGCCATTGCATTTTATTTTTTTCAGTGGAAGCCGTTGTTTCTTAAAAAAAAAAAAGGAGAGAGAAAGAGAGCTTTCATTAGTTTGGTTCTTGTTGAATAAAAGTTAGAACAAAACGAAATGTGTACTTTAGAGGTTGTAGTGTGCAAGTATTATTATTCAACAACACTTTTCCAGGCCACCCTTCTCTGTCTCTTCTTTTTTCGTCCCTTATTCCAGGGCGCTTTAGTCTCTGGGCTATATATATATATATTAATTCTTTTAATGTGATGTTAGAACCAACTGCAACATATTGATCTTTGTATTATGAAGGCTTCTTTCAACTTTGGCCTTTTTCTTTTTTTTTTCTCTCCAGAAAGGAGGTGGAGCCATTGACCTGGAGCCGTGTCTTACACATACATCTGCAGTTGAGCCCACCCTTGCTCCTGTGGCTGTTGAGCGGACCATGACTACAAGGGCTGCAGCCTCTGTAATAACTTGACATAATATTTAGCATGTTTCTTTTTTCTTGTTAACTTTTTGAGTTTCTAGAAGTTTATCATTTATCTGATATACAATAATAAAAGTACTTTCCTGCTTGCAACATTGCTTCCTTTTCTGTATTTAAGAAATGAAAAAAAGTAGGCTCTTAAAAATTATGAAGATGATGTACCGCTTGATTTTATTATAGAAACAGAAAAAGAAAAGGGCTGCAAGTAAATGGTAAAAAAGAATTTTGGCTATTCTGCTCTTCATCTGTTTTATAGATAGTAGTTTTATTTTTACAATACCCTGCTTACTGTTTATTTCACAGCATGTACGCACTATTCTCTTAACCAATTTAAAAGTTTCAAAATTGAATATATCATTAGGTTCAATTGAATGGTATATCTACCATCGCCATGATTTTTCACATTCATTGTATTCTAATTTTCATTTCAATAAAGTAATAGTGGATCAGCAATTTACAATGTTGTGCTATATTTTTCAGAATGCATTGCGTCAACAGAGGTTTGTAAGAGAAGTTACAATTCAGTACAACCTTTGCAATGAACCATGGTATACTTCAAATCCCTCTTTCTCAAAAACAGAACATGCTAATGCTCAAAATACAATGAAAAAAAAAATACATGAACACAAAAACTTGTCATCAGGTTTAATACTGCGTCTGCAGGTTTCTGCCAGAATGCTAAAATACATATAAATTTGTATCTTTTCATTATTTCAACCATCATGGGTTAGTCCAGTGGTAAAAAAGAAGATAGTCTCATTAACTAACCAAGAGGTCATGAGTTCCAATCCATTGTGGCCACCTATTTAGAAATTAATTTCCTATGAGTTTCCTTGGCATCCAAATGTTGTTGGGTGAGGACAACCCCTAAATACAAAAAAAAATGTATTTTTTCATTGTTTCAGTGAAAATTCTGTTTCTGTTTAATTTATTTTGTTTGAACTTATCACATTTTGCTATGTTTACCTTCACTTTTATGTATGTCTCCTTGCATTAAGGTATGCATGTGCATTTCTTCTATTTAACACAATAAATTATATTTGTAGTTTGCAGGAATGCTTATACATCCCATAGTGCTGTCATATGCCATATTTGCTCTCTGACAGTTTGACAAATTTTCTGAACCCACTGTGTTCAATTATTATCAATGTTTTTAAAAGACTTCTCTGGCTTTAGCCTTACCTCAAGACAGGGCTCAAACTTAGGAAGTCAATGATTCGTGTTTAAGTTCTTTTGCTATGCTATTTGATGATTTGGAAGTACATCCATCACTATGGGGACATTAGTGGTCGAATGAGTGAGGTCAAATAGTAAACGCTTGGATGTTTTCTAGAGGTTGTAGGATCAACAACTGTCGCAAGAGATTCACGAGTAGCATATATAAGTATCTCATAGTTAGGACAAGCAGGAAAGTACGATACACGAGGCATGCATTGTGTGATATCCTATGTTTCTTAAACAAGACACAACACGGCGATATTTGAATTCATTCCGTGGGATCTTATGTTTCTTGTACACTACATAAAGTAGACACAATTCACTTTTTTGTGCCAATGAAACCATCAATGCATATTTCCCCTAGATTTACCCTATATAGTTTCACAATGTTTGTATTAAATGTTCCATTTACAACAATCTCCAGGATTAAATACAGTATAAGTATTGTTGCGGACAAAGGTCTAAAGAAGCCCCTCTACACATCTGCACGGTTGAAGAAGGGAGAAGTTTTATATCTAGAAACACATTCGTGCAGGTATGTTAAGTCCCACCCCTGATGTTTTTCTTATCTCTGGCTCTCATAAACAAACTTTAATTTCAAGCATGCACTATTAGTCATTTAGTCATAATCTGTCATACGTAAGTTTAATCTTTAGAATTAATGATCAGGACATACTTTATTTGTGAGAAAATAAATGACCTAAAAGGAATTATAACTCTATGAAGCTTGAATTGTCATTAAACTCACACGTTGGAAGGATAACATCCATGCATGTGGATTGTGGCAGTAAGTCACCATCAACATATTGGTAGTTCTAAATTCTAATATTTTGAAATGTTAAATTATTGCCGTGCCGGCAGTAGAATAATATTTTAAGTGAAAAGAGTTTATTTTTGGGAATGGATTTTATCTATATATAATAAATATAAGAAAATATATTTTGTATGTACCAATACATGATACAAAAGATCGATATACATTTAGATTCTCACATGACAATCTTAGTTTTGACCAATATACATCTTCGTTAAAGGAGGGATTTTGGTTTGAACTAATTCTAGGTAGGCAGGTCAGCATGTTCAAAAACTTGCCCATTGAGATTCTCGATAGCCCTAAAGGTTTCTATTCAAACCACCATTTCTTTTATAAGAATTGATACTTCATCTTGTAAATTGATTATTGCATTAGAGAGGCTTTCAGTTAGGAAAACAGGTGTTATTACAAAAATCTCAATAGCCCTTTGGTACAGTATACCTATGCTAGAAGAGAAAGAAAGCAGTAAGGGACAATGTAAAATGAGGATGTGTGGGTGGAGTTGGTGTTTAAATACCAAAGCAAAGAGTAGCGTAGAAGCAGCGTGAGTAAAAGGTGTGTTTGAGTATTAGTCGTATGTTAGGATTCTTTGCTGCATACTATTAGTTAGTTATGATGGAACCTCTAAATAATAATGTGACAAGTGTTGAAAATTTAACGAGATATAAATAAATGCGGAACAAACTAAATTATATCTCAAACTCTCAAACTCTCACTGCACAGGTTAAACCAAATGAGCAATCCATCATAAAATTGTAAATAATAAAGTGTAGGGAAAAAAAGGAGAATGACACCGAAAATATAATGGTTCGCTCCAAACTTAGGATTACGTCCTGTCTTCTGCAACAGCAGGTTCCTACTATGATGGAGATTGAAAAGAACCATCACTCATGCTTACAAATCTCTCTTTCCAAATAGCCCAACAAAAGCTATTTGAATCCAGGACTACAACTCGGTATCTTGGAATAAAATAAGACACCTTCAAAAAGTAGAAAAGTATACACTGTATTTTGCTTAGCCATGCTCACTGCCACTCTCAATAAAATGATGAAACAACTCTCGACTTTTCTTTAGACGTTCGCACTTCACTTCAATTTTCTTTCTAATATCAGCCTGTTATAAACAAAGGCCACTGCCACTTTTTATTTCAATTAAGCTCCACCACCACAATTAACAAATAAAAGGCATTTACACTCACCTCCCATATAATCCAATTAAAATAGTTGCTTAATTAGAAAGAAAATTAAGTGGGTCTTGTGAAGGAGTTTTGGGCTCCAATCCTAACAGGAAGGACCTGGGGTTACTTTGGTTTTAGGTTACTTGTGTAGAGGTAGTGGTTCCTGGACCTCCCTGAAAGGAGGCTGAAGGCAATCTATCTCCTTTGCATGCTCTCTTGTTATGTTGTTATTTTTCCTTCGCCAATATATACTGGTTGAGTTTTGAAGTTAAAAGAGCTTGATATCAAGGCAAATGAGCTGAAAGGAAGTTCTTCCAATTAGAGTACTTCCTTTTTAATATCATTGGTACACATTGGAGGGTTATCATATTAGAATATCTGGCTTCAAGGCCCGTCCAATAGAATTATTCCAATTAGAGTACTTAATTTTATTGGTACTCATTGCATGGCCTGGTGTGCACGTATGAACTACATTTTGGAGAATTGATTTGACTGAATTGCCACATCCGTGAAATCATATGCTAGTAATAATTTGACTAAAAAACTACTGTTTGAAGGTATGAACTCTGCTTTTCCGGAGAGAAGATGGTGAAAACCATAGCATCGTCTCAAGGGCATGAAACTGAGGCCGAGAAATCTCAGAATCACTTTCTACACTGCCCAAATGGTGAAAGAACTGATAACGATAATACTTTGATTGATGTGTTTCGTTGGTCTCGCTGTAAGAAGCCACTGCCTCAGAAGGTTATGCGTTCTATTGGAATCCCACTGCCTTCTGAACACGTAGAGGTACTTTTCTCCAGCTTTCTTTCAATCATTGAAAGTTAAATAATGTGTTTTTATTTTTATCAGAATACTCTTGCATCTCCAATGATTTTTTTTCACTTCAAAGATTGCTGTGCAGTGAGCTTTTTGGTCCTATTTGAATACTTTTTTTTTTGTTTGGTGCATAAAGTTGGCATCTTTTATGTTTCCAGTTAGTGGCATATCATATGCTATTAAATCCTAGGAGATAATATGAGATTTCTATGCCCCCAGAATCCAGATCATTAACCATTGTCCAATAGCATGTTATATAGACCCGAGAGAGTGCAGTAAACTTCTCTTTCAGTGATGATTTCATTTATCTTATTACGGCCAATGTTGGTTACACATTAAGATCATTTCGTAGAAATATATCAGGCAACACAAATTGGACATGGCTTTGAGAATCTCCATCTTTGTTGTAAGCTGATAAGATTGAATATATTAATTAGAAGCTAAGGCATCTACTCCTTCCCATATGTTGGCAGCTTCAAATCTCTGCTCGTATATTTGCTGTTAGCCATCCAATCATATTACTATTCATTTGTCTCATTTTAGGTACTCGAGGATAATCTGGACTGGGAAGATGTACAGTGGTCACAGACTGGCGTTTGGATAGTTGGGAAAGAATATCAACTTGCTCGTGTGCATTTCTTATCCATGAATTAGTTCCATTTTTATGTTTATCTTGTAACTTTTAGATGTATGAGAATATGTATTTCATAATCATATTTCAGAGTAAGAAGAGATGATATTACAATAGTGTGCAAATTTTTATTAGTTGATAAAATTGGATGTGGAAACTTGATTCTTTGATCCTGCATCTCATCATGCTATATTTACGAAATCATACTTATTTTCAGTAATTCTAGCAAATGACATCCCTCGTGACAAGAAATGTCACTATACTCCATCAATTTGAGAAATAATTTGGATGACTCATGAGTCTATGTTGTAACGATTTAAAACTACAAATGCTAAGGGATTTTAATTAAGGGGAATTCAAATTTGACCCGTAATCACTAAATGGAAGACATGTAGCACCCAAATAGAAACAGCAAACGTCGTGACGATTTAAAAGAAGATGGTCAGAAAAGCAAAATTTATAAACATTATACCTGAATTTCAGTCAAAGGGATGTACAAGTTTGATGAAAATGAACCCATATTCCCTAGTAAGAAAAAGAGTCCAAATTTTGTCTTTAGCCACTCTTTGATTTTTCTATAAATGGGTAGCATTGTTCATTTATCTATAAATGGGTAATTGCTCATTTTTTGTCAGTTTCTAAAGATGTATCATTAGCCATTTCAAAAAAGCTAAAAAAGAAAAGAAAAAAGAAAAAAACAAACCCAATAACCATTAAAAGCACATACTTAAAAAATGAAGTTTAAGTGCAATTAAATTGAACATCATGATGTGTGTTACTTTAGGTTTTAACGAGCACGATCGGCCAATTATATAGAGCTCCTTCCTTTTATTTTGGCCAATTATATAGAGCTAGATAATAGATGACAATCTTAGGAACAATAATAAACAATGATAAACTTCTAATAATAGATTAATGTATATCAATCTTTACATGGTCTATTAGTGGTAGATTCATGTCAGGGATAAATTTTGATAAATTTTTTATTTTTATTTTTTAAAAATATTGATATATAACTAAGTTATTTTGAATCTAATTGCTATATTTGCAGCTAATTTTTTTATATTACGTGTATATTACAAAGAAATTGTAGGCAAAACTCCACATTTTTTATCCATAACCCTTAAATAAAAGGCCTATAGCACCCAACAAGAAACTTCAAAGGTTTACAAGCACGTTGTTAAAAAAAAAAAAACTGAGTTATTCTTATGACCATCATTGGTAAATTTCACTACGGAATGATCAATTTTGCTTAAAGTGAACCCATGTTTTTAGTAAAAAAAATTCAGTCGAAGGGTTTTTCTTTTTCTTTTTTTCCTTTCTCTAGACACTATTTGCTCATTTTTTAAGAGAGTAGTATTGGTCATTTTCGTTTGTGAAAATTTCTAAAGAGTAGTATTGGTCATTTTAAAAGAGCATAATATATCAAATCATTAGTCATGCATACATATTTCAAAACAGAACTTTTTAACTGTTTCAAAATGGGAAGAAACAAATTCATTAAACGGAACAACCTTGATAAAAATAACAATTCAATACTAATATTAAACCTTTTCTTGAAGTCCCCCTAAAATATAAATTCAAAACAAGAATAAACATAAAATTTTCAAGAATGCAAATAGTGAAACTCTAAGTTCAAATATTTAAAACTTGCACTTATATCATGAAAATAAGAGCAGAAGCTTTTAACTGAACCCATGGCACTGTCATGGATGCTTCTTGTCATGCGCTGATACATCCTTTCCATTATCCAGAAACATGTAGTATATAAGAGTAAGTATATAAAATATCAGAATGTAACCCAACTACCAAAACCAAACTATGCATGAACATACCATAAATGCAATCTTATTAGTGGAAAAAAGACGTACTAACGTATCAAACATAGGTACCCAAAGGTGTAGAATCATACATAGGTAGTGAATCCGCAGGATCATAAGCACAGGAAGTGAACTCGGAGGAAAACAAGCATAAGTAGGGAGCTCGTAGGAACACATGCATAGGATGTACATCGGTATCAATAGGAAGGTTAATGTTACTAGCTTATCTAGCATGTCACATTCAATCAATAGGTCTCGTGTCATAATCATATGACCTTAGCTCATACAATTCAGCAATGATCTTTTCATTCATGTAACATAGCTCGAAAATCCATTGATTCTAAGACATGCTTATAAGACATACTTCGATACAAGACTATCCCAACATTTACAAACCAACCTGTCATAATTCCTTTTGATAACTGTTTGTCTGTACAAGCTAGAATACCATCCATTTGTTTCAGTTGTCTATTTCCAGATAATCAAACCTTGTTTACCATGTAAGAAACAACTTTTAGAGCTTAAGAAAAAAGAACTGTAGTTCCTCAATAACTTCCATATGTTCTACCAATTGTCATGACAGCTTCAGAGAACTCCCAACCAAGGAGAAACAAAAGGGGAAATCTAAAGATAAAAAACATGCGAAGGAAATGAAAGAACTCTATAATTCATGAAATGCAGAAGCAAATTTAGCTTGAATAAAGGTTTGAGAGTACCCAGTTTCTTTGTTCTTTGCTGGTGTTTGTAGCGCATATGTAAAGTGGTGAAACAGCTCAAACTTACGTTCTATTAAATCTTTGTGAAACCAACCTATAATTCATGTCATTTTTGCGTGAATGATCCACAGGATGCACTAAGCTCCTGAGCACTGGCTAAGAGGCTGACTTCATAGAACAAAACTCAGTCCCTACTGTTTTATAAGAGATTTTTTTTGTCTCTTCTCTCACAACTAGATAGAGTGAGTTTAGAATGGCTTCTAAGAGTAACAAACATTTCGTTACTCTTAGAAGAAGCAGAAGGTGCTTCAAACGCTTTGAAGTATATCTGAAGTGTTATTAGAATGTTCAAAATCATATTTTTTACCATGCATTGATCCAAGTATGCATTAGAGTTCGGAATAACTTTTGAGAGTGGTGTTTTGAAATGAAACACGTTTAAAAATACTACTCTCGATGATCAATTCTAGAGAACACACAATAATGAATTTAATATAAATTATGAAATAGCAAAAAAAACTGTTTTAAACTCATTAAGAGCCGTTTGGTTAGCGATAAAACAAAGAGTTGAATTGTTAATAATTATGGGGATGTGATTGGAGGAGTAGACACGATGAACGAAATAAAAAATGTGATTATTTTAGTGAGAAATGTGAGTTGATGAAAAAAAAAATGTGACAATAAATCTCTAATTACTGGAAAACCAAACCTAAGGTGTTTTTTTTGTATCTACATAACTCAAAGTGGCCAAACATCCCAATAAAATAAATTTTACAAGCAAATCAATTCACAATTAAACAAAAACAGAAATGCCATGACTCTCAAAAGCCCTTAATTCCACCTCCCTTTTTGTAAACTATCCCATCAATAGAAAGGAAATCAAAGGCAATAGGAAAAATCAATATCAAAATATGGACGAACAACAGAGGAATATGAAGCAGCAAAGAAAACTAAAAATGGAGAGAAACAGAGTAGGAGGATCATTGCACGCAAAAATGACAAGAATCAGAAGCTGGGAATTGATAATTCAGGTAATGGAAAACAATTAAGGAATAAAACAAAAATTAGGTAGGGAATTCAAAACAATATCTTGAGGGCATCGAGTGAAAGTAAAGAGGCGGCTGGAAAAGGAAGCATACCTGAAACGTGAAATCTGATAGAAACTACAGAGAAGAGAAGACGGGGAATTGATTTATGTTAGGTTTTTTTTTTTTTTTAATTATTTAACCTACATTTTTAAAGCACAAGTTTTTTTTTTCTTTTTTTCTTTTTCCTTCTGTTTAGACAATTGCATTGTAAAATTACCAAAACATCTACGAATCAAGCTTGACTCTTGCTTTTGGGGTCATTCTCCACCTCATTGTTTATGATTTCAACTCTCTTCGTTAAAGCGTCTTCCTCTTTGTCGTCTTCTCCTTCTTGTAACGTCCCTCTGATGAAGCTTGAAAAATTGAAATTCAACCATTTCTGGATCATTCTTTGGTAAGTTAAAAAAAAAACGGGACCTCCCTCCTTTTGTTCTCATCACTTCTCAATCCTTCATCCTCCTATGCTTTTTTGAGGCAGTTAGTTTGCTTGGTCTATCTCATAAATTCACCTTGATGCAAACAAAATATCAAATTATTTAGAATTAAGGGTGGCTCAGTTTTGGTTTCAACCTCCTATTTTAGACTATTCATAAAATCTTTTAAGATAAGTAGTAATAAGTGCTTATCTTTTCTTTTGGTGCCATCTTGCAATTACGATCATCCCTTGTTCACTTTATCGTTTTTGTCTTGAGAGCAACTAAGCAAATAAGATAAACGATTGAAAGACTAGTTTGGACTCAAAATAAAAATTGAGGATGGGTTACACATTCTTTAAAATAAGACCACTTTTTTTTTTTTTTCTATACACTATAACATTGGACATTTTTTCGAAATTTTGGATGCCATCTTTGTCCACCACTACGGTGTAAGAATTGTGATCCTTAGCTCTTTTTCTTGTTCCATAAACCTAGTAAAAGATATGATCACACACTTATTAGCCCATAATCATTGAACTAAAGTAATCTATAGAAAGAAAGAAACCGTTGTAAGACAAGTTTGGACACTTGAATAAAGACTTCATTTTATTTTTTTTGGGAAAACTTCAATATTATATTCCTCTAAATAAGACCCCTTACTAGTTAGATGTCAATTTTTAGAACTTTTTGACACGGTAAAAAAATTGAAATCTTTTTGTAGGCTATACCATTGGCTATTTTTCGAAACATTTTGAGTGCCCCTTAGTCGACCACTAGGGTGCTGCAATCACGACCCGTAGCTAATCTTTTTGTGCCACAAACCTTGTCAAAGATACGATTCAATACTTATTAGCCAAGAATACCTGATCTAAAGAGGTCTACATAAAAAAAAAAATTAAAGAAATCGTTAAAAAACTAGTTTGGACACCTAAATAAAAAGTGCGTCTACGCTTTACTGTTCAATTTTTTTTGGAAAAAAAACTTTAACATTCCTCCAAGTGAGGCCACTTACTAATCTCTTATCTAAAGAGGTTTAGAGAAAAAAAATTATAGAAATACTAGTTCGGACACCAAAATAAAAACTTAGTTTGAGTTTTATACTAAAAAGGTGAAAACCAAAACAAATAAGAGAAACTCTTGGTAGATTAATTTGGACCCCAAAATAAAAGCCAAGTCAGGAACTTCATGGTCAATTTTTTTGGGGGAAAAGATTGACTTTTTAAGCCTAGCCAAAATTGGATCATTTTTTGTAGGCTATGAACATTGGCCAACATTTGTCATTTTTCCATATGTTTCAAGTGCCACCTTAATCCACCACTAAGGAAGCGTTAGCTCATTTTTCTGTGCCATAGATCCCACACTTATCAGTCCACCATAATAATTGAACTAAAGAGTTGCATGATCAAAACAAATAAGAGAAACGGTTGGTAGACTAGTTTGGACCTAAAATGAAAGCCAACGACTTTGGGGCTTCATTGGTCAACTTTTTTTAAAAACAAATTAACAATTATCAAATTGAGACCATTTACTAATTAGATGTGAATTTTTAGGACTTTTTGACACTAGCCAAAATTGAGTCATTTTTTTTTGTAGCCATTTTTTGGATGACTCTGTAGGCACTCATATCAATAAATTTAACCATGTCTTTCTACCCAATTGCATGTAGTTTAAGTTAGACTATACCTTATTAAACAAGTTCACTTCTTGTTTATATAATGTATAACACTCTTCCCTTAAAGTACTAGATAGATCTCAAACTTGTATCTTTATGTACATGTGTGACTCATTTCTATGTGTTAAAAGGTATATGACAACCTATCTCGTGGCATAGAATTTTATTTTTTTTATAGCAAATATCTCATATAAGTGTCAAATCATCTAGAATTGTGTTGGTCAAATTGTCAAAATTTTGTAAGTCAAAATTTTCATGTCACTAAAAAACATTGTGATACTGACACCCAAACCTTGTTTTTTCTTTCATATTAACTCTGAAATTTGTATTGAGACTTCAAATATGTTGGTTGGCTTTTCAAATTGAATTAAAAAACTGTATCTATTATTTAATAATATATCAAAATAAAAGTTTATGTGGTTGAAATTAATAAAGGTAACATTATCAATTCAATTGGGTCTAACATCTGAGAAGCCAGAAGGGGTGGCAAAAGATGACTTTCTTTGTGGACATCAGGTTCATTAATAACCACAACAAATTGGACCAATATCTTTAAAATCAAAACAGCAACCATAAGGGACTGTTAGTTAAAACTCTATTGAAAAAGAAAAGAAAAGAAAAAAAATGAGAAATGGAGAACAGTAGCTGAAGGCAGCAGATGGGTCTGAAAATGGAAGATGGGAGGTGGCGAGGATGTACGTACTAGAAATTATGCGTCCCATACATATTAGGGCACCTTGCGTACATAGCAGGAAAGAAAGGAAAACAAAAAATAATAACATCTATAGTATAATGATAAAATAATTACATGTTTAGCACAAAAATGGGTAAAAAGTTGAAAAAATTCACGTTCAATTCACCCATTTCTGTTCAATTTTCTCAAATTAAAAATAATTAGTAGTCACTCATATATGCTATTAGTTACTATCACAAATAGTTGTTGTCGATGATAACTTTGAATTTAATAAATGTGTTATCAATTCAACAGTTATTAGTGATGTTGCTTCACTAATAGCAGCTATAAGTGGATACCAATGATAGCACCTAGCAGTTATTGATTTCTCTATATCAATTGCTATCACTGGTAGCTGTTATATTAGTGAATAACATTGATAGTTGTTATCAGTTATAACTTTTATTTTGATAAATGTGCTATCGTAGCTCCTATCAATGATGGAACACGTACATGGAAAAGTAAACTTGGAATCTACAACAATTAACAAATTGATTAATCAATAACTGCTACATTTGTAAATATCTCTGTATTATAAAAGTCTAGAGGTGTTTCTTAGATAATATTGCATATCAATGATTTCAACCATCATACTAACCATAAGAGTATTTTCTTTTAATTTTATTTTTTGAAGTATAATAGTGTATTAATGGAATTTTTAAAAATTTCAAAGGTATTTTTTAATAGAGTAAGAATACTTTTCATCCAAAAACTAAAGACGATGGTACTTTTAACTTTAATTTTAAAAGATTAAGATTATTATTGAAACTTTCTAAGAGTTTAAGATATTTTAGAAAGAAAGAGCAAAGGTCAATGTTATTTTTACCATTGGTTTTTTTTCATTAAAAGACATATCCAATAATCAGTTTACTTAGCAAAACTTAAATTTGCATTTAATTCCAATGTTCGAAATTCAAATTATATGATTTAAAAGATCAAATGAAATAATGTTCCAAAAAAGAATTATGGTGGCCAATGCCACTACTCAAGATTTTAATTATTCTTGACATCCAATATCATATAGTGAAGTACTTCGACAAACTAGGCCTACTTATATATAACACTGCATAACACTGCAGTTTTAGAATAAAAAGTATAGCAAACTAAAAAAACAAAAAAACATGGCAGAAATTAAAGATAAAATTCTCTCATAAAGGTGTAAATCTAGGCTCTGTATCAACATTCTCAACATGGATTCAATAATGAATATATACTTTTTTCTAAACAAGATTACATTTATATTTTAGTTTAATTCGGTAGCAACTCGGTTGCGTTGGAAGAGTTAGGTAATTTAAGTAAAGTAATTATATAATATCAATTGGAGTTGGCATCTGCTTACTGCAGCTAAGTATTTTAATTCCTATATTTGCTGCCACTCGCATCAGATTCAGATGCTGCTTTAATTTGGTGTGATTATATTATATATTATATACACAAGTGCATTTATATTAATACCCATAATTATTCCTGAGTTTACTTTGTTAATTAATTAATAACTCATGGACCTTTTTTTTCTTTTCCAAATGATAATTTGGTGCTTCACATGAAACTTTTAATATATGGATCATATATTATATGTCTCTAATAAACAATATTATATAGTTATAGGGAAATGACAAAAAGGGTGAAGTGAAGTTGAGAAAATGCAAAAAAGTGAGATCACAATGTGGAGATATATATGTATGAAAATTAAAATACTAAGAAGGGGATGGTGTGTAATATCTAAAAATATGAGGGGTGGAGGAGAAATTTTGAGTTTCTAATTCTGTTTGTGGTGAACAAAATTTGAATAAAACGGGAGCCTCTTGATGATCATCCCCTTTTGGATTGGTGTTTTTGGTAATTTGGTTGTGGGGATGAAGGCCGATGGAGAGCTCTAGATTTAGATTCAATGGTGGGTTTTCTTCCACCTCCGTCGTCAAACAACTGTTGCTGCTGCTGTTGCTGTTGCTGTTTGAATCTTCCCGTCGCCGGTCAAAGTCGCCAGTACTGCTACTACTGTTATTGGCCAATGGACGATGCGTTTGAGGATCGATTCCTCGACTATAGAGTTTTCGTTTGATATGCGTGTTCCAATAGTTCTTTATTTCGTTATCCGTCCTTCCAGGTAATCGTGCCGCAATTAAAGACCACCTATTAATCATATTATAAATTCTCAATCACATTAGTTTAGCAGGTAGACAATATGAAAACAAGGGACGGGTTGAAAATAGATTATATTTATGTTTTCATATGTATTAGTATTTGATAGCAAATTTAGAAACTAAGAAACTCAGATTCTAATTTAAACAATGGTTCAAGATTGTTTAATAGTTTTTTTTAGAGAAAAAGACTTGGTCTAACCCATGTATAAAATTCGTCATTAAAAATATTTAGACGCATCATGATCAAACATATCACCCATCATCTTCGTTTTTTCCACCAAAAAGTCTAATCAAAGTTTACAAATTCATTCTTGTTTTCTTAATGAAATGTTATAATTATTTGTTTCATGTGAAAGTGTGATGTGGAGATGGGATAGATGCACCCACCCAAGTATACTTTAGTAGGAAATTAGAAATTGATACTTACTTATTGCCAAGTAGGGTATGGAGATTGATGATAATTTGGTCTTCCTCAGCAGTGAAGTTTCCTCTCTTGAGATCGGGACGAAGATAATTGATCCATCGTAGTCGACAACTTTTACCACACCGAAGCAACCCTAATAGTATTATAATTAATTAAGAAATTAAATGATGATGAACATACATACATACATGATACATATATATCTATGAAGATCGAAAAAGTTACAAGAAGTAGTTTGAATATGTTGTATGGCGATGGTACGTACCAGCAGCTTTAGGGAGAGATCTCCAACAACCATCGCCATGGATTTGGATGTAGTTAATAAGGCGTTGATCTTCTTCTTTGGTCCATGCACCTTTGTTGGTGTGTTGTTTCTCACAGCAAGGAGATCTTCCCATAGAATTAAGAACTAAACCAAATTAATTCAACTGTGTGTGTGATTGAAATTACAATTATTATGGAAGAATATATGATCAGAGTTGGTGAGAAGAGAGAGATACATATATATATATATATATATGGAAATAGCTTGAGAAGTGTAATAGCTAAGGGAGTTGGTGAACAAGACACATTATTTATTTATATTTAATATATATTTGGAAGGTGAGGTGGTAAAGGAAAACAAGCAATTGACTCGGGACTTTCTTTCTTAGAACGTTGTTGTATTCTCGGGCAGCATCTAGAGATCATAGAACTTTTCGTTTGACCAGGTTGGTGAGATGGATTGAGTGGTTCTAAATATTCTTCTTCTTTTTTGCTCTTTGGAGCTTCTTTTATTTTCATAGTTAATTAAGAATTTTGTTTAAATAAGTGGAGTCAAAGGACTGAAAAAGAAAATAAAGAAGAGAAGGGGTGGAATAATGAAATAATGCTATATATAATATATGTGGTACATATTAATAAAATAAAAACACCTATATGGAGAAGAAGAAGAATTGGGTGGCTCCACCAAAGCTTTGGCCTTTGATTCAATTCCAACCATATAAATATATATATATATTTCTCTACCATTTATGTTTTAGGAGGAAATTAAATATGAATAGGAAGAAAAAGTGGGAGAGTATGTTGTTGGTTTGTTGATCAGTTGTGTCTTCTAGAAGGCAAAAGCAAAAAGGTCAAGCTTTGAGTTTGGTACACAAATTTCCATGAATTTAAGGCACATAAATCCAAAAGGAATTTAACCACCTACCACATTTTTGCCCTCTATATATATATTTCAATCTTCTTTCTTGGAAAAAATTTATGTTTGCTTTTTAAACATTTAATATATTATTGTCACAGCCTTAATAAAGTTTTATATATTAAATGGATCATTTTAAATACATTTTTTATTCAAAGATAAGAGCATACTACTACAAAAGAGGTTTGCCTGAATATAGCTGAGAAGGGAGTGAAAGAGAGATATTGTGTAGAGAAGAAACAATGAAGTTTTGTACAGATTAGGGAAAGGGGGAGATAAAAAAATGAATATGGATTTGAGAGGCTAAATCCAAGTTGGGAAGGGTGGGAAATTGAGAGTACGTCTCGGCTTTAGAGAAATGGGAAATTATTATTATTAATATTTGGATATCCATTCCAAATTTGGTGTTACATAGGTGATTGGTAATGATGATATAATATTGTTAATGCAAATGATTAATATGAATGGATATAACATAAGTTGAAGTATTTGTGGGAAATAATGAAATCACATTAATCAATTTACTTAGCAACTATTGAATATTAGACAAAACGTGCATTCCTTGGCGTCTTGATTTTGGTCACTTTTATTTATTAAATTTCAACGGTCAAAGTTTGTTTACAATAATATTATCCATTCGTTGATATTGTTAAGATACACTTGGAAGGAGAAGCTACGCCGGTCAACAAATTCCAATATTTGTTTATATGTATATATAATTGATTATAGTTTGTTTTAGCCTTTAGGTGCATTATCTTAAAAAAAAAAAAAAAAAAAAACCCTTGATTCAACAATCAAACACATCAATTTTATTTCTCTCTTAAATTTTTATATTACAAAATATCACATTCCATATGTTAACAATAATTAAAGTCACAAACACAAAGATTACACACCCTTGCCCCGCCGTAATTGTTATTTCAAAAGTAATAAACTAACTTCAAAATTCTAAATCTTATTTGTTTAATTCGCAAAAAGAAAAAGAAAATAGTATTCTTAATATTCCACAGATTTATTACAGGTTTACTGTTTCCCTTAACCTTTTGCTCATTATATACTACATATACACAGACACAAACTAACATTATAATACCAATATTAGAACCCAGTGTAGTATTCACCGACCACGGTAAACATGGCTATATATCATCTCTTTGTTCTTTAAAATTAACTATCACTTGACTATATTCTTCATTTTTTAAATTCTTTTTATTTTTTTAATACAAAAGTTGTGAAATAACATAAGCTAAAACTTTTGATCTTTTATCGGTTATATTTCTGTTTTTGGTTAAGGAAAAATAGGTTAAGAAAAATACATGAAAATTGTTGTTACATAAAGTCAATGATGGAGGGATGACATATATAACAACCAAGCACTGTGAATCGTTTGACTATATATACATATATCCTAATCAGCCATTGCTACCTCCTTTACCACAAATAGATTTTATTAATCATTAATTTCATATTCTCCCTAATATTCAAACTTTTTCTAGAAGTTTACACATATATGAGGTTTGAAGCAGCTCTTGGTTTACCAACTTCTTTGGAGCCTTTTATATATGGTTTCCTAATTTTTGAAATATACTGTTTTTTCTTCTCTTTTTCTTTTTTTGTTAACGAATGGATTTAAAAAATTGACTGCATATTGTTTCCTTTGGGATTCAACCACTTAGTCTACAAATTAGAATCGTGAGACCTGTTTTATTTTGACAGGTTTCGTCAGCCCAACCATATTTTCCATCCTTTGCTACGGAACTATATTCTTAGTTTCTGATCATTGTGAAAAAAATCAACTCTCTATTTTATCTTTCTTTTTTTGTATGATTTGTTCCCCACAAAATTTAAATATATTTGTAATTTACATTTAAGGATAGAAGCCAAAAGATCAGAGTGAAGATCCATAACTAAACAAAGGCATGCATCCTAAAATGGCCCACTGTGTTACTAAGGATCTATTTGATAGATAATTTGAAAACATGAATTGCATTGGTAGCAAAATTCAGAGATTGAATTCTAATTTAAAGAATTGTAAATTAAATTAGTGGTAGTTATCCACTAATATATTAATTAGTTAACAATAAACTATTATTATTTTATTTATGAGCATGTTTTATTATTGAATATATTGTGAAATTATTTATGTAATTTATTGTTTAGAATAAGTTAAAATTTAGGTTTTATGGTTTATAAATAGAATTTACTCTCTATCGTTGGATAATAAAGTTTCATATATAATAAATACTCCATAGTAGAGATTATTTAAGAGGATTTAACAAAGTATTTGAGAATATATATGAAGCTATAATAAATAATTGTACCCGCGACGCTTCACCATTTTGAACCATTCAGGAAAATGCGGAACGACTCCTCACCTGGCCGCGCTGTGCTCTCTTCAGAGGCATTTTTGTCTTTTTAGCTCATTTGAAGTCTGAATGCTCTTTTTAGCTCCTCATTGCTTCAAACTAAATCCTGAACAAACTCGTATAACAATTGATTTTACCACTTCGATTAAGTACATCACTTTGAAGCCTATATATATAAAGCTAGCTCCTCCAGTTGTCCATAATTTGGATTAATCAAGTGACTTCAACCACTTAACTTCAAAAGCAAAGGTTGAATTGAGTTTAGAGAGTGTACCCCAATTAAGAGTGTGCGTATATATATATATATATATATATATATATTACTGTCACATATGGGTGAAAACTTTATTTTTCCAGATTTAATATTAGTACGTAGTCGGTTTTTTCTTCCCTTCAACTTTGTCGTTTTTATTTCATTTTTGTTCATCTTGTACTCATGAATTCTTTGTCAAAATAAAAGTATTGTTTATTCCTTTCATTTAATTATGACCTAATTTATTTAAGAGTTGGGTGTGCATGGATTGATTGTACTGGATTAAATATCACTGATTTGTATGTTATTTTTCTTGCCAATTAATATAAAGATGTTTCCTCCATTTCTCGTTTAAGTTAATATAAATATATGTACAAAACCTAATATGGATTAAAATCAAATTACATCATAATAGACTTCAATAGAAAATAGTTACAAAACATATATGACATATATTTATTTACAAATCTTGTATACGGTTTCTTTGCTCTTCTTTTGGTGTCTTATCCTTTTTTCTTCAAGGATTATGGGTCAAATATATATTCAGGTTCATATCTCCTTTGAGTGCATCCCTAATATGTTTGACTAAGACTGAATCCCTAAAGTGTTTGAGTTACTTAAGTCATGTAGGTTGCTCTTTAGGGGAGTCCAACGACTACTACACAAAATGGACGAAAAATCGCTAAGGCTAACACCTTCCAAAAATGACCAAAATTTGGCATGGATGAAAAACTCTGAAACTTCATTTTTGGATAATATGTGTTCACGTTAAGAAAAATTGAAATTTGTCTCAGGAAAAACTAAAAAAAGATGCACCAAACTCAATTCTTTTTCTAAGCTCAACTGGCGTTGCACGGTTTCTTTGATTTTTTATTGGGTGTATATCCTTTGTTCTTCAAGGATTATGTATTGGCTCAAATATTCAAGTTCATATCCTTGGACGAATCCCTAACATGTTTGAGTAAAACTTAAGTCACCTAGGTTTCTCTCAAGGAGAGTCCAGCGCTGTACTATCCAAAACGGACGAAAAATAACCAAGACTACCATCTTCTAAAAATGACCCAAATTTGATTTCTGTTAAAAACTTCTCAAACTTCATTTTTTAGGTATTATATTACATTTGTGTTAAAATTAAGAAAAATTGAAATATGTCCAAGAAAAAAAGAATGTCCGACTCCGTTTTTAGGAGTTTATACAGTGGAATTGATGGATAATTATTTCATGCACTTGAGAGATTTTGATTAATTACACACTACTTAAGTGAAATAATTAACCTTGAGGGATAATTAAGAGCTATATAAGCTAGGTAGGCTAGGAGTTTCAATAAAGAAGTAGTTATGTTTATTCATGAAATGGAAAGGAAATTAAAGGTGATGATATAGTAGTGATAGGAAGAGGATCGGAGCAAGAAGATGATAAAAAAAAAAAAAAAAACATAGCATATAGCAAATTAAAAAGAAATTAGGTAGGTAGCTAGCAACGGTGAGTGCAGAAACAGCGGCGGCGGAAACCAATACATTCACCGCCTGAGAAGCCTTCGGTGCGACAGACAAGAGCGCAGTTGTGGTGACGTAGACATGTTCCGTGGAAGTGGTGGCTCTGAGATTGGCACATTCGAGCCTCAGTACCACCCCCCATCATCTCTTCTGCGTTGCATTGCATTGCATATGATGATCATCATTATTATTTCAAACTAATATTAAGTTATTATAAAAACTAAAGCCTAAAATTAATAAATTAATTATTTACCTGAAGCAGAGAAGATGAGGAGCAGCACTAGCAGCGTTGGGACTAAGGATTTGTTCATCATCATCATTCTTATAATATTCGAATAATAATTAAAATTCAATTCTAAAATTAAAGCTGTGTGTGTATGATGAGCATAAAATGGGAACACCATAACACTTCTATATATAGAGTAGCCAAACCAACTTCTTCTCACTGATCTTTTTTTTTTTTTTTTTTGATTAATTAAAAGATTATAATTGTAAATTTTGTATTAATAGGACGGAGGAGGGAATTTGAATAATCCATGGAAGTAACGACAAATTAAAGAGTGTAGAGGGTACCCACAATGCCCATCTCATCTCTGTCAAATATATTAAGTCTGAATATATTATTTATCATGTGTTTCATTTTCACGTGAGTGAGTGAGTGAATCAGTGAAAATCAGTGAATCAGTGATGGATGGGAAAATTAAAACAGTGTGCTCACATCATTTACTTTTTGTTTTTTTCTTCTTTCAAATTAGATTCCCCTTTTACTCCTCAATATCCAATAATTTAAGTTTTTAGGTAGACTGAGTTTAAATATCTTTTTACTTATTTAATTTTGATCTTCAATCTTCACTTGTTCATGTTTTTCTTAGTATTTCAAACCACCGATAAAGAAAAAACACCAATAAAGAAAGCGATAGATACTATATTAAATTTATCTTCACCTATTAATTTATCTTCACCTATACTGTATTATCTTTACGTTATTTGAAGGCTTATTTGGAACAAGGGATTTTCTGGAAGGCAGCTTCTTCTTTTCAGCTGAAAGCTTAATCTGGTGTCAACGAGGGTCATGGACTCACAGAAGTCTACTTCTGGTTGCATTTTTTTTTCCTTGTGATTCCATCTTTAGTTGGAAAGCTCAAAGGCAAGTGCAGTATTAAGTTATTCTGGGGAGGCAGAACACCAAGCAGATTGACAGCCACCACCAGTGAACTTTTGTGGATATATTATTGATCAGCTAGCACTTCACGAGTTATCCATTTCGGTTATACATCCTTCTATGATATTATATTGTGACAACAACGAAGCTACATACACATCGCTCAAAACTCTATTTCTTACAAACGAACAAAACATAATTGAGCTTGATTGTCATTTTGTTCGTGCCAATTGGGTCTCATTCGCAACTTGCAGATGTATTCATACTATAGCACTACCTATATCTTCTTTTACTCCTTCGATGTCCAAGTAATGGGTGCCGTTGATATATATCACTTCTTCCACCTTGAGGAGTATTAGAGTTAATATTCTAAATATAGGAGTTGATCTGAACAGTTAAATTTGTTATTCTCCTATTTGTAAATCCTTACCTACATAAAGGCCTATTATTAATGAATAAATCCAAGCAGGATTTTATTTTGCATCCTTTGCAAATTAATCAATAAATTAAAAGGAAAGATAAGGTTAAAAGATTTGGTGTATGCAGTTAAAGCGTGTGACAGAAACAGAAACGTACCTAAGGGTCAGAAATGACAACAATGCATGCAGTGTCATGTCATGTGTCATTAAAGCTATTAACTCAATTCATTGCATTGCGCTGCAATACTTCCCGGTCCCATCCCACAATGAAAAGGATAGGTTTGTAGGTGCAACTTAACCAGTACATGCTGTTTAACTCCTCTGTATTATATTAAAAACACCCCATGCAAGATGCGAACTTAACTTACCAACTTCTTTTTCACACTATTACTAAATTCAAAATCCAAACAGAAGAAGAGTTTCCACACCAAATCTATTATTTACTTGTCCATAAGCTTCAACCCTCTTTTAAGTTTAACGTAACTAGTTTGGATTTAAAAATGATTTTTAAAGTTTTTATAACTTCATTTAAAACAATGAATGATTTGGAATGAAAGTTATTTTACATTCTGTGTTTTAGATCTAGATCATTATTTGAAATAGTAATTAAGTAATGTGATAGGTTATAATAGCTAATAAGACATCAAATACTATAATTCAAATTTCAAGCATACAGTAGACAATTATATAATAACATACTCCTACTACTCCATATATTTCAAAAGATAAATGCACACAAATAAATGAATAATACTCCTCAAAGTTTAAGATCTTATGTTAAGATTAATATAAAACCAAACAAGAAATAACGTCTCCCTGTTTTTAAGTAATTAAATCAACTTTTAAATTTTTTATAGATTTGTTTTTATATTATATCATTGTATCTGTTGTTATAATTATTAAATTGGGTGGAATATTGATCGAAGTCTCATATCACTTAAATGAGGAATGCCCTTGTGAATTTTTTTAGATTCACCACGAAATATCTCATATTATTAAAAGATAGTATTTGTCATACCTTATAAATTCAAAGTACACAATGAGAGAGTATCATGTATCTCTAAAGTATTAGAACCCTATTTTCTCCAAGTGATCTTGGTAATTTTCAAATTTTTGTTTTCATTTTCTATAATAAATGTATGTGATATTTAATTAAATATAACAAAAAAATTACATGTAACACTCTCTAGCAAACTGTTTCTTTCTTGTAATATAATTAATATGTGGATGAATGCATGGTGTACCACTTTACAGCATCTTCAGGGTATTGTTGACAACTCTCTCCCACCTTTGCCGCCTTTGCTCTTTCCATCCATTCTTTCTATCATCATTTTAACTCTATCTTTCTCTAATCATTTCCACTTTCTACTCTTTTTCCTTTTTTTTTCTTTCTTCTTCTTCTATTATTTTAATATCTAACCACTGCATAAAAAAAATGGCTTTCCATCACAACTCATAAATACTAGTAAAAACAATGGACGGTAAAAAATGAGTCATTAAAACCTCTTTTTTGGGAAAAAAATATGGTTTTTTTATTTTTTTATTTAAAATGACGAGGGTTTTGTGTGTCATAAATCTGTGACGATAAAAAAGAGTCATAGAATATACTGAAATAAAAAAGACACTATTTTAGTAGGAAAAGACGAAAATTTTCAAACTTTTTCAATACTATAACGTGTTTATTGTATCATCATTTAACAATTATTAAAAAAAATCATTAAATAGTATCACTTCATCAAAATCATTAAGTTGTAAACATGTCTTTTAGTAGAAAACAATATTTTGTTCAAGTTTCTGAGACTGTAGTTGCAATTTAGTATCAATATATGAATTTTTTATGTATTGCCATTAAGAAGCCATCCAGAAGAGAAGTTTTGGATTGTTCTATTTTGCAAACATGAAGATGAATGAAAATTTAAAGGTCAAATATACAATTAAAATGTCTCAAATATGCTAATTTTGATTACAGTTTACAAAATGCATCAATCGAACCATTGAGTAGATTATGTTAAATTTCTTAAATGCTGAGAAAATAATATTTTTAAAATTTTAATTTCCAAATATGCTCAATGATTAGGACTTGTGGGAACTTAAAATTCTTTAAATCCAAGTTAACTATCTCTAAAAGAAAATTTCAACAATTTTTTTTGGGTTAAAATTGACAAAAAGTTAATAGTTTTAAAATTTTAAATCCAACATTTTTTTATATCTCCAGTTAATCACATCATTAGTTGTGGTTGTATGGCATTAACATTATGTCATTGAACATAATCTAATGACTATACATAAATGTCAATTTACGTACTTAATTGATACATTGATAATGTCAACATTAGAAATTTATTGACGTTGTAAGCATATCACAATAGTCACTTTGGTAACGATTTTTTTATGTAAAAATAAATGTTTAATTGATAGAAAAAGTCAACGTTTTGAATATACATTGAAAATAAAATTTTGTCATAGAAAATAATTCGAAGACAAGTTTTGGGACAAAAATAAAAATTGAGTCTGGGAATCACTGGTAAATTTTTGTGGGAAATTTTTTTAATATTACTCAAAATGAAATCACCTAGTAGCTAAATGTGATTTTTCGAGACTTTTTGACATTGTTTTAAATTTGGTCGTTTCATTGTACGTTATAGTATTAGCCATTTTTCAAACGTTTTGGGTGATACCATAGACCACCACTAACAAGCACCAACCGACCCTTAGGCTATTTTTCTGGGTCATAGAGTATGAAAAAGATTGAATGTCACACTTATCAGTCAACAATCATTGAGCGAAAGAGGTGCAAGATAAAAACAAAAAAATTCAACACTTCGAAGGCAAGTTTTGGGACAAAAATAAAAAATGAGTGTGCAGCATCACTTATCAGTTTTTGTGAGAAAAAAACTTTAATATTACTCCAAATGAGACCATCTAGTAGTTAGATGTAAATTGTCAAGACTTTTTAACATTGTTTTAAATTGGGTGGTTTCTTTGTAGTCTATAGCATAAGCCATTTTTCGAACATTTTTTGTGCTACCATAGTACACCACTAACGAGCACCAATCCCGACCCTTAGGCTATTTTTCTATGTCATGGAGTATGCAAAAAATAGGATTCCACATCATTGGGCTAAAGAGTTGCAAGGTAAAAACAAAAAAACTAAACCCTTCGAAAACAAGTTTTGGGACAAAAATAAAAAATGAGTCTGGGGTATCACCGACAAGTTTTTATAGAAATAACTTTAAAATTACTCAAAATTAGACCACCTAGTAGTTAGATGTGAATTCATTTTTCTAAATTGGGTTGTTTCTTTGTAGGCTATATATAGCATTGACCATTTTTCGAACGATTTGGGTGATACCATAGTTCACCACTAATGAGCACAATACCGACCCTTTGGCTATTTTTCTATGTCATAGAGTATGCAAAAGATAGGATGCCAAACTTATCATTTAACAATCATTGAGCTAAGGAGGTGCAAGATGAACACAAAAAAAATTAAACCCTTCGAAAATAAGTTTTGCGACAAAAATAAAAAATGAGTTTGGGGCATCACTGGTTAGTTTTTGTGAGAAAAAACTTTAATATTACTCAAAATGAGACCACCTAGTAGTTAGATGTAAATTTTTTAAACTTTTTAACACTGTTCAAAATTGGGTCGTTCCTTTGTAGGCTATAGTATGGTCATTTTTCGAACGTTTTGGATGCTACCATAGTACACCACTAACGAGCACTAATCTCGACCAGGCTATTTTTGTGTGTCATAAAATATACAAAAGATAGGATGTCACACTTATCAGCTCACAATCATTGAGCAAAAGAGGTGCTATATAAAAACAAAAAAATTAAACCCTTAAAAGACATGTTTTTGGACAAAAATTAAAAAAAAAATGAGTATTTGGCATCACTGGTCCATTTTTGTGGGAAAAATCTTTAATATGACTCAAAATGATACCACCAAGTAGTTAGATTTGAATTTTTGAGACTTTGAAATTGTTCAAAATTGGGTCATTTCTTTATTTGCTATAGCATTGGCCATTTTTCAAACGTTTTTGGTGCTACCATAATACACCACTAACGAACACCAATCCCGACCCTTAGGCTATTTTTCTATGTCATAGAGTACTCAAAAGATAGGATGTCACACTTATTCATTCACAATCATTAAGCTAAAGAGGTGCAAGATAAAAACAAAAAAATTAAACCAATCAAAGAGCAGTTTGGGGACAAAAATAAAAAATAAGTATGAGGCATCACTAGTTAGTTTGGAAAAAAACATTGTTGTTACTCAAAACGAGACCACCTAGTAAGTAGATGTGAATTTTCAAGATTCTTTGACACTGTTCTACATTGGGTCGTTTCTTGTAGACTATGGCATGGCCATTCTTTGAAGGTTTTGGGTGCTACCATAGTGCACCAACTAACGAGCACAAATCCCGACCATTACACTTTTTTCTGTTTCATAGAGTATGAAAAGATATGATGCCACACTTATCAGCCCACAATCATTGAGCTAAAGAGGTGCAAGATAAAAACAAAAAAACTAAACCCTTCGAAAACAAGTTTTGGGACAAAAATAAAAAATGACTATGGGGCATCACTTGTCAGTTTTTGTGGGAAAAAACTTTAATATTACTCAAAATGAAATCACCTAGTAGTTAGATGTGAATTTTTAAGACTTTTTCACACTATTCTAAATTGAGTCATTTCTTTCTAGGCTATAGCATGACCATTTTTCAAACGTTTTGGGTGCTACCATAGTACATCACTAACGAGCACCAATCCCGACCCTTGGGCTGTTTTTCTCTGTCATACAGTATGCAAAAGATAGGATGACACACTTATCAGCCCACAATCATTGAGCAAAAGAGGTGCAAGATAAAAACAAAAAAACCAAACCCTTCCAACACAAGTTTTGGGACAAAAATAAAAATTGAGTCTAGGGCATCACTAATCATTTTTTGTATTCAATATGAGACCACCTTGTCGTTAGATGTGAATTTTCGAAACCTATTGACATTATTATAAATTGGGTCGTTTCTTTGTAGGCTATTGCATGACCATTTTTCAAATATTTTGGGTGGTACCATAGTACACCACAAACGAGCACCGATCTCGACCCTTAGGCTATTTTTATGTGTTATAGATTGTGCAAAAGATAATATGCCACACTTATCAGTCCACAATCATTGAGCTAAAGAGGTGCAAGATAAAAACAAAAGAATTAAACTATTCGAAGACAAGTTATGGGACAAAAATAAAAAATGATTATGGGACATCATTGGTATATTTTTGTGGTAAAAAAATTTAATATTACTCGAAATGAGACCACTTAGTAGTTCGATGTGAATTTTTGACACTTTTTGACTCTGTTCAAAATTGGATCGTTTCGTTGTAGGTTATAGCATGACCATTTTTCGAACGTTTTAAGTGTTACCATAGTGCACCACTAACGAGCACTACTCCGAACCCTTAGGCTATTTTTCTATGTCATAGAATATGCAAAAGATAGGATGTCACACTTATCATCCCACAATCATTGAGCTAAAGAGGTGCAAGATAAAAACAAAAAAATTAAACCCTTCAAAGACAAGTTATGGGACAAAAATAAAAAATGATTATGGAGCATCATTGGTCAGTTTTTGTGGGAAAAAACTTTAATATTACTCTAAATGAGACCAGCTAGTAGTTAGATGTGAATTTTCGAGACTTTTTGACACTGTTCAAAATTGGATCGTTTCTTTATAGGCAAAATGGCCATTTTTCGTTCGTTTTAGGTGCTACCTTCATACACCACTAACGAGCACCAATCCCAACCTTAAGCAATTTTTCTGTGTCATAAACTATGCAAAAGATAGGATGCCACACTTATCGGCCCACAATCATTGAACTAAAGAGGTGCAAGATAAAAACAAAAAAATTAAACCTTCCAAAGAAAAGTTTTGAGACAAAAATAAAAAATGAGTATGGGGCATCATTGGTCAGATTTTGTGCGAAAAAACTTTAACATTACTCCAAATTAGACAACCTAGTAGTTAGATGTGAATTTTCTAGACTTTTTGACACTGTTCAAAATTGAGTCGTTTTTTTGTAGGCTATAGCATGGCCATTTTTGGAACGCATTTTGGGTGCTACCATAATACACCACTAACGAGCACCAATCCCGACTCTTAGGCTATTTTTTTGTATCATAGACTATACAAAAGATAGCATGCCACACTTATCAGCCTACAATCATTTTGCTAAAGAGGTACAAGATAAAAACAAAACAAATAAACCCTTCGAAGACAAGTTTTGGAACAAAATTAAAAAATGAGTATGGGGCATGACTGCTGAGTTTTTGTGGGAAAAAGATTTAATATTACTCTAAATGAGACCACCTAGTAGTTGTGAATTTTTTAGACTTTTTCACTGTAGTGATCAATTGGACCGTTCCTTTGTAGGCTATAGCATGACGCTTTTTGAATGTTTTGGTGCTACCATAGTACACCACTAACAAGCACCATTCCCGACCCCTAGGCTATATTTCTATGTCATAGAGTATGCAAAAAATAAGATGCTACACTTATCAGCCCACAATCATTGAGCTAAAAATATGCAAATTAAAAACAAAAAAATTAAACCCTTCGAAAACATGTTTTTGGATTTAAAAAAAAAAAAGAGTATTTGGCATCATTGGTCAATTTTGGTTGGAAAAAACTTTAATGTGACTCAAAATGAGACCACCAAGTAGTTAGATTTGAAATTTTGAGACTTTTTGAAACTTTTCAAAATTGGGTCGTTTTTTTGTCGGATATAGCATGACCATTTTTCGAACCTTTTGGGTGCTACCATAGTACACCACTAACGAGACCAATCCCGACCCTTATGCTATTTTTCTCTGTCATAAAGCATGCAAAAGATAGGATGCCACACTTATCGGCCCACAATCGTTGAACTAAAGAGGTGCAAGATTTAAAAAAAAAATAAACCCTTCGAAGACAAGTTTTGAAAAAAAATTAAACAATGAGCATGGGGCATCACTCGTCAGTTTTTGTGGGAAAAAACTTTAATATTACTTAAAATGACACCACCTAGTAGTTAAATGTGAATTCTTGAGACTTTTTGACCGTGTTCAAAATTAGGTGGTTTCTTTGTAAGTGCATGGCCAATTTTCGAACGTTTTGGGTGCTACCCTAGTACCTCACTAATGAGCACAAATCCCGATCCTTAGGCTATTTTTATGTGTCCTATAGTATGCAAAAGATAGGATGCCACACTAATCATCCCACAATCATTGAGCTAAAGAAGAGCATGATAAAAACAAAAATATTAAACCCTTCGAAGACAAATTTTGGGACAAAAATAAAAAAAATGAGAATAGAGCATGACTAGTCAGTTTTTGTGGAAAAAAATCTTTAATATATCTCAAAATGAAACCACCCAGTAGTTAGATGTGAATTTTTTATACTTTTTGACACTGTTCAAAATTGGATCGTTTCTTTGTACGCTGTGGCATGACCATTTTTCGAATGTTTTGGGTGCTACCGTAGTACACCACTAACGAACACCAATCACGACCCTTAGGCTATCTTTCTATGTAATAGCGTATGCAAAAGATAGGATGTCACACTTATCAGCCCACAATCATTAAGCTAAAGAGGTGCAAGATAAAAAAAATTAAATCCTCCAAAAACAAGTTTTGGGTCAAAAATAAAAAATGAGTATGGGGTATCACTAGTCAGATTTTGTGGAAAAAAAACTTTAATATTACTATAAATGAGACAACCAAGTAGTTAGATGTGAATTTTTTAGTCTTTTTGACACGGTTGAAAATTGGGTCGTTTTTTGTAGGCTATTGCATGGCCATTTTGCGAACGTTTTGGGTGGCTACCATAGTACACTACTAACGGGCACCAATCCCGACCCTTAGTTTATTTTTCTATGTCATAGAGTATGCAAAAGATATGATGCAACACTTATCAACCCACAATCATTGAGCTAAAGAGGTGCAAGATAAAAACAAAAAAAAATAAACTCTTCGAAGACAAGTTCTAGAACAAAATTAAAAAAGGAATATGGGGCATCACTGGTAAGTTTTTGTGGGAAATAACTTTAATATTACTCAAAATGAGACCACCTAGTAGTTAGATGTGAATTTTCAAGACTTTTTGACACTGTTCCAAATTGGGTCGTTTCTTTGTTGGCTATAGCATGGCCATTTTTCGAACGTTTTAGGTGCTACCATAGTACACCACTAACAAACACCAATCTCGACCCTTACCCTACTTTTATGTGTCATAAAGTATGCAAAAGATAATATGCCACACTTATCAGCCCACAATCATTGAGCTAAAGAGGAGCGAGATAAAAACAAAAAAATTAAACCCTTCGAAAACTAGTTTTGGGTTAAAAAATGGGGCATCACTGGTCAGTTTTTGTTGGAAAAAACTGTACTATTACTCAAAATTAGACCACCTAGCACCTAGATGTGAATTTTCAAGACATTTTGACATTGTTCAAAAGTGTGTCGTTCCTTTGTCGGTTATAGCATGGCCATTTTTCAAACGTTTTAGGTTCTACCATAGTACACCATTAACTATCACCAATCTCGACCCTTAGGCTATTTTTCTATTTCATAGAGTATGAAGATATGATGTCACACTTATCAGCCCACAATCATTGAGCTAAAGAGATGCAAGATAAAAACAAAAAAATTAAACCCTTCGAAGAGAAGTTTTGAGACAAAAGTTAAAAAATCAGTATGGAGCCTCACTGAACAGTTTTTGTACTACAATGTAAAAATAAGTATCCTTAAATAAGCAATCTTGATTGAAAACGTTTGATAGACTTGTGTTGATGGTAGATTAGAAGAAGAAAAAAAAGTCACGAAATCTGTTAATGACATTTTTAATGTCATGAAAACTAATTTTTCTTGTAACCCCAGTTTTAATTGCTTCTTTTAATTAAACTCGTAGACACTCATTCGATATCTTTTGTTATCTACCTCCACTACAACCAAACTTACCTTTTATAAATTTGAACAATAGCAGAATTATAGGGACAAAGTGGAAAATGAGTCAAATATAAAAGCTCATTTCACACTTTTCTTTCCGCGGAAAAACGAAGTTTTCAAATTTTTCGAAATTATGACAGTTTTTTACGAAAAAAAAGTCATTGTATGTAATTCAGTGACGCTGAGAAAGTGTGACCTTTGAGGTATTATTGATAACGTAAATGAGACATTATTAATGTTTTGTGATAGATTTTTAATGTCAACATAAATTAAAGGTTTAATTAATAGAAAAAGTCGATTTTTTCGTCATTTATTGACAAGGATGAACTGCTACAAAAAAATGTTATTGGGATAGATAATAATATATGTCAATAAATGATTATTGTGGACTGAATTTGTAAGTCAAACAACCAAATATGATATTTTCTTCCCAAATCATCTATACACTTACCTTGATAATGGAATACATGACTAAGTCACAGAAAGTAGTAATGAAATTTTTAGAGTCAGGTAAATCTGTTTTTTGTAGAGTGAAGTCTTACTCTGACAAGATGGAGGACGGAGGGTTACCCCTAAGCTCAAAACTCCATCAATATAATCCTGTAAATTTGTTTAAGGAACATAAGAAGATGAGAATCTGGTGATTTTTCATTGATGACCTTGCCGGTCAAGTTCTGACCATCTACCATTTCACTCTCCTTTCATGTAAAGTTGATTACTTGTTCAATCTTGGTTAATTGATTGAAGGAACAATTGAAAATATTGCTCAAAGTAATAGTAGACATAGTACAATTTAAAAAAAATTACAAATACAACAAAATTTTGATCCAAATAGACTTCTATACATTAAAAATTAAATTTAAATTTTTATCTAATGCAATTTAAATTCTTCAATTTCGTTTATAATGTTTAAAAAATATATATATCAAATTAGACTTGCAACAGAAAATTTAAAGACTCTAAATTTGCAGACCTAACATGTAACTCAAGTAGTCCTGGGGCCGCCCACCAGCCGTGTCCGTAGATGTAGATGGAGTAAACAGAATATGTTTTGCATGTTATAGTAATTTGTTAGCTGTTTTATGCTACAAAAGAATGCCTAGAGCCATCTTTTAACCCCCCTCCTCCCTCCTCAAAGAAAAAAAAAAAACCATGTGGTTTAAGCTTTTAAATGGAATGAGCTGCAGAAAAAAATTGCTCCATCCCTTCTAGTTCTCCCCCCACCCCCACACACACCCACTTACCATGCTATATGGCATCTCCACCAACCAATGATAAGTTGAGGAAATCAAAATAAGAAAAACAAAATCGAAACAAACTTCTCCATTTCCCACCTAACAAATGCTCTGTACTAGGAAACTAGATGCGACTGTATCATGTTGGACGCAAACTAGCTTCAAGTCAATCCTCCTTCCACCTGTTAACATATCTGAGATAGGCAGTAGCAGGATTTTCCCTGGGAGGAGCACGAACGCGAGTGGATCGTCGCAGCACGGCCTCCTCCACTGCAATTTGGTTAGTTAATTCCTTCGATCTCTTGTTGAGTTCAAGGCTGCCAATGCAAATTTGAACCATAATTATGTCAACGTCTTTACCAAAAGACAGGAGAACCAACTCCATCATAATATTAAATATAAGCATATAGCATAACTGGAAGAAAAAATGAAACTTCAAATCAACAACAGCAAGCAACTTGATTTGTCAACAAAGGATACAAAGGATATCCTAGATCAGAAGTGGAAAACATTGTAAAGTCTATGGATAGATACTGGATAGTTCTCTGAATGTGCAACTGCATGCTGCATTCTAATATATTCCAGTATATAGCAGAGCACATCAGTCAAACGATGGAAATGACCTCTTAAATGAACATCATCATGATTATGTGAGGGCAAAGCAAATGTATTATAAATGGCAGACTATTAATGGCCAGCTTACCAAATTTTACTATAAGATTTTTCGAGGTGCTTGCTAAGTGCTCTCTCTCTCTCTCCCTTGCAATTCAGTGAGCCCATAAATGTATCAAGCTGTACCAAAAAGTCAAGTAGTCAAGTGTAGAACAGAGCATCAAACAAAGAGGTCATAGGACAGCCACTAGTATTAGAGCAATTAGGTACATTACAGAGCTGGGATACCTCTTCCATGCTACTATAATATCCCCACTCCTTAGAGTCTGAGCTCTCCACAAAAATTCTTCCATCACGACGGAACCACCAATACCTGTTATGATGTCGGTCTTTACCCAAGGGATTGGTTTTTATTGATCGTTTCTCCAACTCCCGCTCATAATATTCCCTCTGTGTCACGATAATGACACATGTTTAGGAAAGAAGCAATAAACAGTTGTACTAACATGCACTTCCACATTATCAAAAACAAAATTCTCATGAGCAAAGCAGGAACATGAACAAACCCTCTGTTCTTTGGTTTTCTTATCATTGAATTCCATCCTATCGTTCTTTGCTTCCTTCGGTGAATTTGCAGAAGCAGCTGTTACATCACTATTCCGCTTCTTTGCTATTTTCTTCAAATAAGCGATAGGATGATCATCCTCACTAAATGGGTAAAATAAAGAAATAAAACAGTCAAGTACTCAAATATCACCACTAACTATAGAAAAGTGACCATTTTAACATGAAAAGAAGAAAGTGATACCTTTTTACAGGGGAAAGGCCACTTTGGGATGATATAACCACCCCATTCCTATTTTTTGATGAATCTTTACTCCGTCTACCATGATCAGTTTTGGCTATTTCACTCTTTTCTTTGTCCGTAAGATGCCCATTTACATGTCCATTGGACGTGGGATCTGATTTCAAGCGTTCTTTCTCTTCTCTTTTCTTTCGGCCTTCTTCCAAGGCTTCCCCTCTCCTGGTAGCTCCGAGTGCCTGTCTCTGTTCAATAATCTCATCTAACTTTTCCCTGAATATATTTGATTCCAGCGAATGATTAACCAACTCGCACAAGATTCCCAGTTTGACATGAGTAGCCAAAAGGCCATAGTGACCTCGCTTAATAGTTGCTGTGTTGGCACATAATTTAGCATTCCCAATCATTTCTAGGAAGTCACAGAGGTACTCTGTCCAATTAATTAATGTGATCTGGGTTTATTTTTTCAAAAGAACAGTTGCAAATAAAAAAATACGTATGTGTTAGTTTTTTTCTGGAGTAAAAAAAATGTTCAAAGGAGGAAAAACAAAAAGGTTAAAAAGCAGAAAAAAATAAATAGATAAATCGATAAATATAAATAGACAATGTGATGTTATAAGACTAACCTTCATCTTTCGCTTTTTTCCTTGAACAAGTGAGGAATATTCTCCTTCATCTTTTAAGAGCAAACGGAAAAATGCTGAATGTGCTTCCACGAGGAGAGGTGCAGTACTTTCCTTGTGATAGATAGCACGTTCAAAATCGTCAAGAGAAAATGGCCACAAGTGCAAAAGCCTACTGAATGATGAGCAAAAATCCCAAACCATCAAAAGATCTCCTACGCAGTTCATTGGAACATTGAATTCCCTTGAAGGAGAAGGTCGTTCCAAGAAAACTGGATCATCTGGACCAGGCTGCACTAAAAGATCGTCAATTGGATATTTGATGTCTTGATCAAGTAGATCACCTTCTCCTAATACAAGAAAGCAAAAATGGTGAATAGAAAATTTGTGACATAGAAGTGACAAAATCAATGGACGACTAAAAGCCAAGAAGAGTTTCATTAAGTAGAACCAAGGAAATGTGCTTCCTGGAAGGAAAGCTGATGACTAAGAATAAAAGACAAGGCTATACATCTCAAGTATTTTGGTTGCTAAGGCTTAAGATTAATTAGAAGATGAAATTCTGCTGTCCTAGGTAGTGCTAGTTCTAGACAGACCTTTCTTTGCACCGTTATCAGCAATTGAGCCATTCACCTTCCCCCTCTCCATGCTTTTCCTTTTACAGTTTTTGGGGTCACTTGTTTTCTATAAATGAAAATTATGAGAAAAAGTAGCAAGAGAATACCATAAACTTTAGGAACTTGAAATTCAAGCTTCAACAATTACCATGTCATTTGTTTTTCTCTTTTTGTTGCAAATTAAAAGCCCATCACGGAAAAAGGCTTTGCTTCTTAGTTCTTGGGGAAGTGCAGTTGAAATTCCATGATTTTGGGCCAATTTATCATGAAGCACCCAAGGAGCACTGCGATATGTAGATTCCCGAATGAAAGACTTCAAAAACCTTCTGCTCAAAGGAGGCTTTTTCTGTACTAAATCCTCTGCGTTGAGTAATGCAGTTTCTGTTACTTTCTTATTTTTGTCAAGCCAAACTACCTCATAATGTACTTCGTCAGCACCATTCTCAAGTACTTTCAAAATTTTGCATGGATAAATTTGATCATCTTTCCTTCCATACAATTCAGTACCAACAAACAGACACTTCTGTAACTTCACTGCAACTGTGTCTGCAAGATCTTTCAGTGACAACATGCCTGTAAATGAAGTAAGAGAGTAGGACTCCATCATTCATGGCCAAAAATCATTGAATTATAGGAAACCAAATACTGAACGGAAAATCCCAAACAATTTCAATCATACGTAACAAAACTACTCCAACCAGAAAACAACATTCACACTATGATGCTAAGAAAAACATCCTAAGCATTCACATGAAGGGAGCCGATGAGAGGGTGCCAGCATGCGATGTACCATTTGAAAGTGACAGCAAGAACTATCTGAAATAGCATTCCTTGAACTAAAGCTACGCAAATTGAAACTAATTAGATTTAGCATAACCAAAATTTCCCAAAACTAAAGTTCCAGGTTGTCTATAATAAAGTACAAACAATACACCATTCTTTCACATCATTTCATCATTCTGTGGGATCCAAATAATGTTTTAAAATGCTAAAGGCTTCTCATCAAAGTAGTACGAAGTGCAAGCCTCAAATTTAATAAAAATTATTTTATAAATCTTAAATTGGTACAGGTCCTCCAGTCAATTCCAACTTAAACAAGATAACAAAATTTCTAAAAGAATATCTTTAACTTCAGTACTATTATCATCCTAATCATTAGTTGGGTTGACTTACTATCAATTTTATCACCAATGCATTTAAAGTCATTAAACGTAGTAAATGTTTAAATTGTCACAACTCAATCTTTATAGACTTGATGATGAGGCAAATTGTTATTATTTTTCTTTTTCTGATATTAACAACTGCTTTTATTGAGAAACAATAAAAAGACACAAGGGCATACAAAAAGACAAGCCTACAAAAACCTCACTAAAGAAAGGGTTTCCAACTAGATAAAATGATGCCTAGAGTGTACTTACCAAAAGCCTTTGAAACCAAAGCCCAATGTGAAACATGAAACATCACCAAAGACCAAACCACACTAGGTTTGTATTGTGTAGGTTTCTTTCTAAGTGAGCTTTTATATTTCCTTAACTTTCCGATAGTAATAAGACTTTTTAATCTAGAGAATGGTCTAATTTCTTAACTTTTTTTAAATGTGTCCTATATGTGTCCAAAGCATGTCTTAACCATGTTGCCAACATGTCAAGAATTAAAATAAATAAATAAAAGAGAGAGAGAGACATAGTCCGACACTTCTTGCAAGCATTGGACATGTTGTCTGACCACACAATTTTATTAACTGCTTTGATTTTAGTCCTTACTATCACTATTTTATGGGAAACATGAAAATATAATGCTAGAGAGAAACAAACAAATGGGAGATGAAATATCCTCATCACACCAAACGGTTAAAAGAAAGGCTCCCAATTGGTGGAAATTTAAACTAGCTAGTAATTATAAAGGGGCGAGATTACACCATAAAAATCAAAGAATCTGACATGATAGTCAATGGATTTATACCCTTTTTCCACTTTATTCTGTTTTCTTTTCTATTAGAAATGTCAATTGTTAGAATTTAAAAATAGAGTGGAAAAACAAGACACTTCTATACAGGTTCAAAGTCTTCCCATTTTTGGCGTTAGCTAAAGATGGGATCAAATCAAACAGAAGTTCTGGCCAAAGAAAATCAATTTTCAATTAAATGATCTTCATAGTATAAAATTGAAGAAGTTCAGTTCTCCAACAAAAATGATGTGGGAGAGAGAAACACAGGGAAAAGTGATGCGATACGAAAAAACTTCTTTCAATTAACATCAGCCAATCAACAATCACAGTCTCTTGGTGTAAATTGCCTTACAATAATCTAAGGAAACTACTAATGGAATTTCGTTTATAATGTCCTTTACAATGCCCTTTCTGGTGTAACTTGTATCTCTTTTCTCCCGTTACTTTATTTCCTCTTTTTTGTCCAATTGGAAGTATTTATTGTAACTCCTTTGGTTTGGGGATCTCCCTTCCTCCTTTTATAGTTTCGTCAATATATGTAATTGTTTCTTGTAAGAAAAAAACAAAAGTGAAAAGTGAAAAAACATTCACAATCTCAAGTATTTAGAGAAAAAATTCCAAAGTGAACCCTTGCATTGAATGGTATCCCAAATACCCCCACCTCTCAGAGAATCTTACGTTCTCTAGAAACATCTTCCACAAAAAGCCATTGATGGCACCATTCCCATAACTAATAACACCAATACTTTATGCTTGAACTAGTACTAATAACACCACCAATACTTTTTGCTTGAATTAGTGACTACAGAGATGACTGCAGGTGGTCCAAGGAGTTGGGAAGTGGGAGATGGAGGAAGTGGAGTTGTGAACTCCGCTCCTTGTTTGGCCCAAGGGTCCCACTACTAAAAAAACATCAATTTATATCTCATTAACTCCTTACACGGTGGGCTCCAAGAGTTCACTACTTCTCAAACTTCATAACCTTTTGTAGTTCACTATTTCACACTTAACTCCAAATGCCACATGAATTACTCACAACCGAGCACAATAGACTGGGGGAACACCATACAGTATTATACAGCCCGTGAAGTTCTTCCTTCACAATGAAGTGGCAATGAAAAATGGGTGATACCAGCGGAAATTGTTAGGGCTTATAGAGTTTTTACAATAAGCCCGCCCTTGGGGGTGGAGAAAAAAAATGAAAAGGTAATAAGGATGAATAAAGGAAGGTACTACAGACCAGAGAAAAGGAAAACATATGGAGAGACCCGTACCAGATTAAACAATGAGATCTAATTGATAAGTTGGATGGAGCAAGAATACAAGAATGATAAACAAGCAAAGAGGAAGAAGAACAAAAGTACATTGATTCCAATAACAACTCATGCGTATTTAGTTCAGGTTTAAAACAGAAACCCACATCTGTGTTACAAATCATGCATTAGATATAGATCTGGATATGATACCACAAGTGATACTGATACCATACTAATTTTTTTCCAATTCAGCTCATAAAATTCTTAATAGAGATTAAGGTTGGAAAAAAATGAAGACTTGCGTATTATTGCGTTGAAACACAAAAGAACTCATAAAGGCTAATTTCAGGCAGTGTGTCTATGTTTGCAATTTGCAAATATTTAAACATCCTATCATCAAGTGAACCAAAATAAGCACATGCACGCACGGAATTGTTGAGTCTAGCAAGTTGGTTCTTACTATATTGGATAATCTGTAGAGCAGGGACAATAAGATCTTTTGGGAACTGTTGAACCTTCTCTGCAGCACATTTTTCGGAAACCAGAGCCTCCTCATATGTCAAATTACTTTTTCCAGTGAATTTACACATCCAAACTCTTCGACGATATAGATCTATCCTACCCAGATACTCACTGATGCAGGTTAAGGAATAAAAACAATTAAAATTTTGTTACTCCCAAAACAATATAGATTTCTAGAAAATTAACATTCCTAAACTTTCCACCTTATAACAAACAACTATAAATATTGAGTATAATAGATGATAGGATACTTGTAATCGCGGAAAATCTCTTTAGTGAACCGAACTTGATAGACAAGCTCATGATTCTCCAAATCTTTGGGGGAGTCAGCCAATGGAAAAGGCTTTCTTTTCAACAGGGGCATAACTAGTACTTGGCCACTAAATACGTATCACAGATCCTCTACCTGCAACACTTCAAGTTGAATAAGTGATCAGATATTAGTTATTAACGTAAAATTTTCTCCAAATCTAAGCAATGCAAAAACAAACAAACAAAAACAAAAGTGAAAATCAAGAACCTAATTGAAGCTTAGCATGTCTAGCAGAAACGAATTTTCCATTCAAAACAACACAAAAACGCAGTTAACACTAAAAATTCGAACTTCCTTATATCTTCCTCTTGTCTAACCAATCAAAAATTAAGAAAGGTGACAAAAACAAAACAATCAAGATCAACCCAAACGTTAACGGATGGAATGCATAACTTAAAGATAGACAATGCACACAAAAATTGAGAGACCCAGTGAGGATAGAAAACAAATTTACATTGATTAAAAAGGGAGCGGGCAAGTGTTGGAATTTGTTGGTGAGGACGTTGGGGATTGGAGGTTGGAGGTTGGAAGAAGGTAAGTAAATGTAGAGTGGAAGATAGAAAAGAAAAACCCAGCAGGTCATAGTTGTGATTCTGAATAAGGAGATGTAAAATTCAGTAATCCAACATTGGAAACAGAAAAAACAATGTTCATGGCAATGACCCAGCTAATATAAAAAGTAAAAAAGAATCAGAGTATGAAGCAAAAGAAATAAAGGCAAAAGAGAAACCCTAGAAGCAGCTGAGTTGGAGGCATGAAAAGGGGGAAAACCCAAGAAAGAAAGAAAGGGAATAGAATTAGAGAATGATAAAATATGAAGGTGGAGAGGAGTTAAAGCAGCAATAGAATGAGCATTGTGCATAAAAGGGGGCAATAGGTTGAAGGAAGAAGGCGAAGGAAATGGGGAGAGGTGCATGGAAATAAGAAAACGTAAGAATTGGTGAGTTTGGGTAAGGGGGGAGAAGGAGCATTGGGAAAAGGAGGGTAGAATGGTGAAGTCAAATGCAAGAGAAAGAATGAGAAAGGAAAAGAATCTTACAGTGCTGAATAGAGAAGGAATGGCGGAGGAATGCACAGAGCGCTGGAGCCCTGGAAGAAGAAGAGGAGCGACAGACGGAGTATAGAATTAGAGAGAGAGAGAGAGCTTGGAGACAACGAGAGGAGAGGGCGGTTCTCTTCTCACATTTGTATTTTTTATGTTTATTATTATTATTATTATTATATATTAATTGTTTAACCGAAAAAACCTTCTCACGTTTACTTTGAATGTCTCGGCTCCGCTCAGCTTCAACCGGCTCCGCCTCAACGAGCTCTCTCTCGTTACCATTTCTATACTATAGAATACGTTACGTTACACTACGGATTTTCTATTTCTAATGATTTTAATTTTTTATCTCTTTGTCAATTCGTTGGACTTAATAATTTTGTGTTCTAATATTTAATTCTTTAATCACTGTAAATAGTAAATTAAAAAAATGAAATAAAATTATTTGGTAAATATAAAAGTAGAAGTAAATAGAAAAATTGGATAAATGTTAAAAGGTATAAAAAGAAAAAAAATGGAAGAATGCACTCATTAAGTAAATGTGCACTATTTTATTATTTTAAGTCCCTGTACTTTTAGTTTTGAAAAAGTATAGTAAATATAGCATAATATAGAAAAAAAAACGAAAAATGTAGCACGACAATAAAATATTTAAAAAAAAAAAAGTAAATGTTGACCAATCAACTAGTAAAAATATTAAAATGTTAAGTATGTTTATTGGTGGTTATCATTAATAGAAGTTATCACTAAAATAATCGCTACCAATAATAACAACTTATTGCACATTTTTCAATTTAAAACTATCGATGATAGCAACTTATAGCATATATCAATTGTTAGCACTAGTAGCTACTACTAGTGATATCTTTCCGTTTGTGAAAACCAGAAAACAACATTTCTAATGGTGGCGAATAGAAAGTTATCATTAATAGTAGCTATTACTAATAACAACTATTGGTGATATTAGTTAATAGCAGTTGTTAGTGATATTCATTAGTTGTAGTTGTCAGTAATAGTTGTCATCACTTCTACTGCTATTAGTGATACCTTAATTTAAGTAATTTGGAAAAAAGTAGTCAAAATGGAGGCTACACGTGGATTTTGTTAGTCTTTTACTTATTTATGTGCTATACATGCTATTATTTTGTCTTTGTGCTATATATTCTATTAATTTTTGCTTAAATGTCATTTAAGCAAGTGACCGTTTATTTTATGTCATTTTGGTCCCTATACATTTAAAATATTTGTTTTAGTCCATGTATTTTCAAAATTTGTTCAAATTTGATCCATGCACTTTTTAAATGTTTGTTTTGGTTTTTGCACTTTAAAAAAGTGATCAATCTAAAACAAGGACAATGTCAAAAGGTGATTGATGCGAGGAGATTTGTTAACGGTGTCATGGAACTATAAACAACACTTCGGCTTAAAGTCATGGTTCAACAAGTTTTCAATGTTTAATTTGGAATTGAACATTGAAAAAAGGAATGACACCACCATTATAAACTGAGACAATAGGGACTCGAGCCCTTTGATAAGAGCAAAATCTTCTAAAAGGTTTACAAGCCACTTTGACAGGACGAGCATATACAACCAGCAGAGATGGGAGACACACTAAGGAGTCACGAACAACCCACCCAACCCCACTTGCCACAGCATCGTCTAACCACGAGGATTTGGCATTGAGTTTCCACACCCCATCGTCAGGTTGGATCCAGGAAGCATGACTCCTCACGTTCTCCCTCCTAAGGGGGTAGAGTCACAACCACCCTCAACCGAACTCTCCTCCAAGTGTGTAGAGAAATTCTTTTTAGTAGAACCTCACGATCTGCTCCAGACCCCCTACGCTTTACCATACTTTTGTAATTCGATACATCCTATAGTAGGATAGCTGAATCTCTGATCCGCCACCTAGATCGCAAAAACCACCCCATCCCAACAGATTCTGAAATCACCAAAAAACCCAAATGAGGGGAAGAAAAATAACCAAATGCTCCTGGAAAGTTTGCACCCCCATTAAACATGCATGACTTATCGTCTCCTCACATTTCCTGCAAAGCATACAAAGCAGGTTAGTAGAGATTCCCCTTTTACAAATATTGGCAAAAGTAGAAAGGGAGTCGGATGCAACCTTCCATGACTTTCACCCTTGGGGGTGAGTGTGGGGGCACCTAAGCTTCCCAATAGATTTCCATAAAGGTTTCATCTAAGGGGTAGACCTGAGACACCTCCCTCAACATAACTGCAAACTCATACGCGCTATTCATCGTGAAAATGCATTTTGGGTCATACCTCCAAATAATTTCATCGCCTCCCCCACCAGCCCCTGGCATGGATAATACTCAGAATATTCGTTACATCACTGGAGAGAATTTTCAGAGACAAAAGGTTTATTCCATGCCCCATTTATCAGTAAACAAATCACAAACCCGTTTGGAACCAAGACTCCTATAGATACATATAGGTTATATATATATATATACCTCCTCTCCATTTTATGCTTTTGTCCACTCCAATTTCCATCATCTTAACGTGACATCATCCCACTTTTCCATTTGATCATTTAAAAAAAAAAAAAAAAAATTATTTTCATCCATCCTATAATATTACTGAGTTATTATTATTACAAAAGTGGGTTTTGTATGGACAGGCCAACCCTTTTACTTTTAGAGTAGACTGATATTTTAAGGGCTCTTGGATTCTGTATTATTGAGAGTACACTCATTTTTGGCATTCAGGTTTGCAAATATAAAAAACATAATTCAAAATATAAGTATATATAACGAAGTTTTTAAAAAATTGCAAATCAGATTTCATAAAAATAATTTTGGTTATATTTACAACTTTTAAAATATCGTTATAAACTTTACAATTATCTCTAAAATTTGGACACATCTCAATTACCTTTTTTTTATTGTTTTTACATGGTTTGACCATAATTTTCAACAATTCTATTTTCATCTTCAACGAGGACACATTTGAGCTCGAAAGTTGTGTTAATTTTGAAGAGCAATTGATATACACAATTTTGCATTGAAGTTGTGTCGAATTTTACTTTTAAAATTGTGGATTTTCATAGTACAACCATGATTGAAATTTTGATTCCAACATTAACTATGTGTGATTTGCTACATATAGATGGCAGCCACGATCAGACTAGCTCTATTGTCTACTGGTTATCAAAACTTTTTTGATTGTACGCATTGCTTCTTTCAAACCCAATCTAACAACTACTAATATCAAAATTCAGTGGTTTATATTGGTATAGTACAATACGTTATATTTGATTCACAAAATGACATTCAACAAGTTTTTATTCTTACCTATCAACATGCGTTTGATGACGAAGCATATTCTATTTACTGAAGATCCAATATAATCTAATGGAAATTGTAAATATTAGATAAGATGATTGATAGTGGAAGTAAAGATATCTGTCACAAGCCACACACAATGGCTCGTCTAAAGCCCTATTGGGTGCAATATGGCCGAAAGTAAATTATTCTTTTATTCTATGTGTCAAATACTCTTAGGATATGATCAATATTAAACATTGAGGCACAAATACGAGTTGATGATATCCTCCACGAGGTAAAGACAAAAGGAGTTGAAGCTCATGATCCTGCGTGGGGTTATTTAATTACTAGAATCAAGTCTAGATTAAAAATTATCCTCTTTGAATCGTTGTTATACTATTGGTGATTTAAAGTTGATCTTATTTTTTGTACTAAAGAAAGAAAATATAAAGAATGAAAAATAATGTGTTAGAATTTGGTTTGACCTATTTGACAACATTCTTGTCTCTCTTGAAAAGCACTGCACTTGTTTGGTAACCTATATATCCTAATACTTGTTTCCAAAATATATCCTAGCATTTAAAAATAAAATAAAGTAAGACATTTTCGTTTAGAATTATAAATGACTCGAGTAAAATAAAATAAGACATTAAGCAAAAAAATTAAAACTTAAAAAAAGAGAGTTTTAAAAAAATTAAACTAAAATGTAAATGAATGCAAGACAATTTTAAAAAAATCTGTAGTTATTCTTTGCACCAATTTATTAGATAAAAATTGTTAAAAATAGCAAATTTGACAAGAATATTTACAACATATAACAAAATTTTCAGATTCTATTCATAATAGACATTGATATCCTTATTCTTCTATATGTGGCATTGATAGTTAAAAATCTATTGGTTTATAGAATCCAAAACTTGGTTATAACTTAAAATATTTTAATTTATTTTGTTATTTCTAAAAAATTTCATTTATGAAATGGGATAGATAGCAAAATAAAACTTTTATTTTGAAAAATATATATAAAAAAATAAATTAGAAAAATGGCAAAGCTAGTTTTAGAGTTATTAATTATGAATTAATAATATAATTAATAACTTACCAAAATTTCTTTGTAATTAAACATTGGATATTTTTAAATACCATTAAAATAATGACTAATTAAAAAAAAATCTAAATTTCAAATCCTAACTATCAAATCTTAACTATATTCCTAAACAAGTATTATTAAAAAAAATATAATATTCAAATCCTAACTATCAAATCTATGAACCACAACATGTAAAATAAATATTAGTCCTCATCCTATAAATACAGTCTCTACCACAAATACAAGTGTCTTAGGAGAAAAACGTGTATATTGACTAATAAGATTTCATTGAAATTGGGTAACTATTAAATACCTTATATCGAAAGAAATAATTAAACACACTACATTGTATTTTTCAAATATTCTTGAAATATAGTGTATTTGAAAGGAAAAAAAGTTTCACAAATGTTAAAAATAAAATCAATTGATTAGTACAAGATACTTTAACTGTCAGTTTCGTTGGTACATGATCAACGGTCAAATTAAGAGGTAGGCACAACACTCAATCGTCTTATAAGAAAGGAATTAGTTTAAAGGAGAAAAATAGCTTATGGCATGAGAAGCTTGTTACAAAACAATTGAAAGTAAACTTCAAAAGGTAGAATATAGATATAACACACGAACCCTCGATCCAAAGAAGAAAATAGAAATTCAAACCTGATGAGCTTGAATGGTTCCCATTTTTAGAAAGGAGACTCCAAAATTATGAGAATGATAATTCTTTTAAAAAAAATTACAATGTTTTCATTTGATTTGCATGTTTTGGTTTGGTTGAACAATGCAACAAACATAATAAAAAATTCTTTATTTTAGCAAATACCTTGTAGATTTGAAATTTTATGGTTTGAAAATCCACATCTCTTAATCTTTCTTCCTCAAACATACACTCATAATTGGGGCTACACTTCTCTCCTCTTCGAATATACACTCATTATGAGGCTGCACTTCTCCCCTTATGAAGAGACTACAGCCCCTTCAGCAACGTCTTTATCCCAATTGCCTAGGATCATAAACATAACACTGTTGTTTGTTTTTAGCATAAATGGAAGAAATGAGATAAGATTAACCCTCATTCATTGAAACTAGGTTTAGGTGTTCACAGGTGTTCCATAATGTGAGTATATATGAACCGACCTAACAAGCAAACAGGGTCGGATGCCAAACCAAATTTCATGGTCGTCGCTTTTCCCACAGAAACACCATAAGCAGAACACATTTTAATTCGAGGAAAACCGCAGACAAGGGAAAGGAGATAATTAATCAAACGGTCTTGAAGAAATTGGTTGAAGAAATGCCATTATAAAAACTAAGGGAAAAAAATGTCATGATATCATAGAAGGGAACTCCGGGGCTAAAATCTCGTTCTTCCAAAAACAAACTTTAAATAGTAATTGCTAAAATTCAACATCACGTCACAAAAAAAGTCAAAATTTCAACACAATTAATTTAGCTCTTTGATGCCAGCTTTTCCTTCGCCTTCTGAATCTTCAATACCTTCTTCACAATCTTCTGCTCTTCCACCAAAAAGGCCCGGATGATCCTATCCCAAACCAAATAAAGATTAGCACAATACTTAACTGCCATAAATATAATCAAAGAGATGAGAAAACAAGTGATGAGAAAGAGTGGGAAGCCAACCTCTCCCTCACAGCACTGCCAGATAAAACGCCACCGTATGCACGATTCACAGTCCTCCGGTTCCTAGCTAGTCTAGACCTCTTGTATTCAGCTGGCCTCAAGTGAGGAATCTGCAATAATCATCAACTTACACAGATTAACTAAACACAATTAGGATTGAACCATCTTCACGTAAATTCCGAGTTTATGTCAGATTATCACAAATGAACGAAAATTCAAATATCGCTCTTCTAAAAACCAAACTTAAATTTAGAAGACTATCATTTAGTTCAAAATACAGCCAAAGTACCAAATGAAAATGCAAGTGCGACTACCGACATATAAACAATGAATGTATGTAATATGCAAAAATTTACATGCATGCATCAACCAATCTACAATGATTGAATTTAGTATAGATACACATGTTGCTATGGTGCAAAAGTGTGCATATTAATATATGTATTTGCAAAATTGAAAACCGAATAACTATTCACAACTTTTGGAGGACAGACCTAAGATAATGCAGCTATCTTATCTTAACATATAAAATGAAAGCATATTCCGCAGGAGTGTCATTACGATGCAGTTTAAAAGACTGAAGATTTGAACTTACTGAATCAACTTAATATACGGTTCTACAGGTTCTTTAATGCATTTCTTTTTTAAAAAAAATCTGAAACAAGTTTAGGTCAGTGAAGAATCCTTCCGACCATTAAAGAGAAGTAATATAAATTTACCCTTCTGTGAAAAATTAAATATTCAAACAAAGGTATAAGAGCAGTATATGCAAAAATTTACATGCATGCATCAACCAATCAAGATTCATTTAATATCCGTTAATAACAACTCAATCAGAAACCACTCTGCCATAGTTATTTTATTACAAAGGGAAACAAAAAGTACAAATGAACTGAGAAAAAAAAAACAACTAAAATATTCAGTAACAGGTGGTGTGTAACGATCACAAAGAACCAAAATCCAAAAATTTCAGTAAGGGGAAAGCATTTTTTTCTCTAATGCAACACAAATGCGGCAACTACAACAAACTTTCTGCATCAGTTTTTATTTCTTTCCTTATCAACAAAACAAGTTTCAAAGGCATTTACCGCAAAGATCTAGAGTACAAAGAGATAATATAACCATCATAAACAAAGCAAAACACAAATAAGATTAAGTGATAAAAGAAGCAGATAAGATTGATCAAATACATACCCCCTGAATCCTTTTGCCGGTAACCGGACATTTGGGTCCGCTAGCTCTTTTCTTGGTAGTCTGATACACAAGCTTCCCACCTAAACACAAAATAGAAGGAGATGATAAAAGCAGAAACAATAAATACGAAAACCGATTGATTGACATTGAAGTTAAAAAACACTTGATAGAATAGCTATGGGAAGGAATCCGATTGTTTACCAGGGGTTTTGACGACGCGGTGCTGGTTAGACTTGGTAGCATAGCTATGGCGCTTGCGGTATGTAAGACGCTGCACCATTTTCTCTTCTTTGCTCTGGGCTGCTGCAGAGATTGAGATTGAGATTTTAACCTCGTTGCCCTGCCCTAGATCTGACGGTTAGTACGAGATTGAGATTTAATCTTGTCCTTTAAAAAAATATATTTTTTCTATGGGCTTTATTTTCAGCCCTAATTGGGTTGAATCAATTTTAAAAAATGGTTGATAGATAAATATCAAAATAAAAAGTTTCATTTTGAAAAATATTAGAAAAATGAGAAAGTGATTTTTAGAGTTATTAATTATGAATTAATAATTTATCAAAATATCCCTACTTCAAATTCAACTAAAAAAAATCTAAAATTCAAATCTCAACTATATACTTAAACAATTATTATTAAAAAATCTATTAACAGAAGAAAAACATAATATTTTCAAAATAAACTTAAATTACATTTAAAAAACCTATGAACTACAACATTTAAAATAACTATTAGCCCCATCCTATAAATACAATGTCTACCACAAATACAGTGTCCTAGGAGAAAAACGTGTACGGTAAAATAAGATTTCATAAAAATCGAGCAACCAATTTTCAAAATGATCAACACACCATAAATATCTTGTATTTACGATAAAAATAACTATTAGTCATAGATTTAAGATCTATAAATACCATATATTGAAAGAAACAACTAAAAATAGTGTATTGTATACTTCAAGTATTCTTATAATATAGTGTATTTGAAAGAAAAAATTTGACAAACGTTAAGAATAAAACCAACTGATTAGTACAAAATGACTTAACCATCCATTTTGTTGGTCAACAGTCAAATCAAGAGGTATGCACATCGCTCATGAACTAACCTTGAGAACCAAATGAGGAATGAATTAGTTCACATAGAAGGAGAAAATAGCTTATGGCGTGAGAAGCTTGTTACAAAACCATTGTTGAAAGTAAACTTCAAAAGGTAGAATATAACTCTAATTTGATGAAAAAATTCACACCTAAAAAGATTGGATGGTTCCCGTTTCTAAATGATGTGTATGATTCTAAATCCACATTATAAATAAATTAAATTTAAAATGCGGAACCGAGACGAGAATGATCTATGTTATCATTATAGTTTAAGCCAAATGGTGATACTAACCATCCGTAAGAGTAAATGTAATAGATTTGTAATTATCCCATTACTGTCGATCAGTGGAAAATAGATAACCCAATACTTTAAGTTTTGGAAGGGCACAACCACTATACCAAAGACATAATTTAGTAATAATAAACATTATTTAATATATATTGTAATCTAACACTTTAAAATTAATATTAAAATATAAAAATGGGGAATGTGAGGGGCACGTGCCCCTGACCTCTTAATAAATCGAATGAAATTCTATTAGACTAGATCAAATTTGATTACATGCCTGAGTTTGACATTACTAATTAATTATTTATTCAGGAAAAATAAGGAGAAAATCACACAACAAATTATACGAAGGGAGTAAAAAAATTAAGGAAAGAAAAGGATAATTATTTTTAAATGCTAAAACTATTGTAAATATTTTATTTATATATTTGAAAACATCAAGATTAAACTTATAATCTAACCTTCATAAGTCACCCCACAAGTCAACAATTGTTTCTCAATTCTCTATCTCTCAAATTTGCCATATACATATATGAAAATTAAGCAAAATGCATGTATCCAAATAAATAAATAAGTCAATATGAAGATGTCTCCTCAACAAGAACAAGGGTCTTTTCCTTTTCTGAGTTAATTAGTAGGGTGTAAGAAATGGAACAAAATCCACTATTTCATCGGGTGTCAATCGATTTGATGCAATGTGTTTCCCATTTAATTTTCAATGATTGTAAAAACTCATTATTTTGAATTGGTTAAAGCATCCATTAACTCCATAAGATGAAGGGATAGAAAAGGAGAAGGCAAAGTAAGCAGAGCAGTGGTATCTACATGTTTTGGCTGAGTGATGCATCCTTTTCCCAATAATGGAACTTTTTCATTTGCCTTTTTTATTTCAGAAAAATCTAAGATTTGTTGTCATCCATATAGGGAATATGGATAGTGCATTGATTTCCAGTGGAGAAGTGGAAGCTTCTTTGACTCTTTTAAAGTGCATTTTAACCTTTTCTTTTTCATATACAAGGAAAAGGGGTTTTGGGAAAGTAAAGCAAAGGTGGGAGATGGTGCTAATTTGTATTCATTACTGAATGATACAGATCAATGATGTTTAAAAGCAGAGGCCCATAGGTGCGATGGGAACACAGATTCTAATGCTCATTCTCATTCTCATTCGGATTCCACCATCAATTGGCCGAAGGAAGAAGCAACTCATCCTCATTACCATCTAATTCTCTTTCCCTCTTATTGCTTTTTCTCAGGATTTTTCACAATCCCACCTTGCATTTTCATTCTCAATGCTTTGTGGGCCCTTGCACTTGCACTACACCTTTGTTTTTCCTCTTATCATTCAGTTTCCCATGATTGGATTAGTTTTATTTAACATTGTCTCCTGCTTCTGTTTCTCTAGCATGATCCATTCTTCCTTGTTTGCAGCTTTTGCAGCCTCGGAAGCCATGCCTCATTCTAGTGAGTAAATTAAGCTTTCCCAACCTCTTCATTTTTCTTTTCTTTATGCTATTCCCTTCACAACATTTCTCTTTTTGCAAACCTTTATATCTTCTTTTTGTTCCTGGAATAAAGGAAAGATGGAGTGAACAGAAAAATCCAACAACAAACTTTGAGGACTGTTCAATCATAACTTTTATTTGATAATGTTTTGCTTATATGTTTTCTTCTTCTTCTTATATGTGTGTGTGTATCTATGTATGTATCCATGTGAAAAAAGTTGAAGAAACAAGTATCTAGAAGCTTGAGATATTGCACTCATGTATATGATATTTTGAATTGTGATATCTTCTTTGTTTTGAGAAGATTGCCACTTCTTCCTCTTTGATTACTTCAAATATATTAGTTTTTCTTCTTTACTCTTTCTGTTGTGTTAATTTTAATGCCCTTTACATGGTTGACATTTTTGTTGTCAATTTTTGTGTGAAGAAGGAGATACTCCCATGTTTTCAATGTTCTGTAGATGGAACCCCTTAAGATTGATCATTCAGGGGCTGCTATTATTCTCATTGTTGATGTTGAATTATGGGTCAACAGATCCTGATGTGGAAGGTACACTCAAATTCAAGTTACCAGGAAAATTCTTCGTATACACACACAAATATACGTATATGTATACGTATTACATGCTCACTTTATTCCTCACTGTTTCTAATATTCTAAAGCATATTGATATTGAAGAGTAGCACTGTTCACCTGAAGATGAATCTTCCTCTTCGTATGACAAATATCAATAATATTAATATTACAAGATCGTGTTCAAGGGAAAAGAATTGATCTTGCTTATGTTTTTGGTCTGTATATGATTTGCTCTGATATTACTTTGTAAATGTGTAGGAGAAGCTTTAGTTGATTTGTTAGGGGCACTGAATGATTCCAATCATCAGATAACTGACTGGAATTACCATCTTGTAAGCCCTTGCTTTAGTTGGTCGCATATTACCTGCCGAAATGGAAATGTCATATCCTTGTAAGTATTTTTGCCTTGAGATAAATTTGAATCAGTTTTGGCGTTTTTTTTTTCCTTTTCCTTTTTCAGTGACTTTGCCTTTGAGTTTTCCCCCTTCAATTTGATTTTATTTTTTCAGTAATGGATTTAGTTTTTTTAATTTATCCTGATTGCAGGAGCTTGGGTTCATTAGGCTTTTCAGGATCTCTTTCTCCCTCAATTACCAAACTGAAGTATTTGGCCAGCCTGTAAGCTGCCTTCTGCATATTACTGAACTCTATTATTATTACTACCAGGCATTTCTGTGGAAAATACTGTGTAATAGAATTCTTATTAAAGAGAACAGAGAATCTAGGGTAGATTTTGTTTAGCTTGATTAAAACTTCAGTCGAGAAGCGTTTTTTAGTATAGAATTTAATTCTTCATTTGTTCTCTCTTTTGCTTATTTCGTTTTATTTTGGGTTTATCCTGAATATATTCTTCCAATTTAATAATCTACTATGAAAATCCTGTTAGTAGACCTTTTTACCAAAACCAATTCTGTAAAAAACAGATATGAAAATTTGGTGACGCAGTCATTCAAGAACAAAATAAACATTTGGTAGAGAAACTTAGCTCCCAGTTCTCCCTAAACTATTTCTACTTCTTGGAATGATACTATTTCACTGAACTTCATTGTTGGTAACTATGGTCGGATATATTGATAATCAAACTACTAGTATGATTCTGTTACTGCTAACAATCTTCCAGGCGCTATCTTAAACTATAAAGATGTAATTATGTTGCTATTTAATTTCAATTTTCATTTCAGAACAAAAGAAAGATGAATTTACTGTTTTGATAAATTTATGAACTGTAGTAATTCTCGTGAAGTATAAAAAATTATCAAGTTAAACATTCCATTGCATCCAAAAGTAAATATTCCTTGGTTGGAGCATTATCATTACCCTTTTTTCTCATATTGTTGTTAGCCTACAAACCTGGTTTGTTAATGTGATGTTTGCACTAAATTCATGCAGGGATTTGCAGAACAATAATATAGCTGGTGTTCTACCAGATTATCTAGCTAACATGACCCACCTACAGAATTTGAATCTTGCTAATAATAACTTCAATGGGCCTATACCTGTGGCTTGGGGTCGACTTGTCGGACTAAAGCATCTGTAAGGCTGTTTGTTCCCTTGGTTTCTTAAATCTTATGTTGATTTTGCGTATTGTCCATGTTATTTCGGTTTAGTACATTCTGGGGGGATCATTATCAAAGATTTGGGAGTGTTGTCAAAGGATGACGATCAGAAAAGTGTCATGTGAGGTTGAGTTATAAAGTTACGTGGATTGATTTAGCATATAACTGAAATCTTTGTTTCTTTTTTTTTTTGATAAGAAACAGATATAGCATATAATTTAATTAATTCATAACTTTGGTTACTAGTTCATAGTTCTTAAATTAGCTTATCATTGCATGAAACCTCTTTTAGATTCTTTTTTGCTTTTATACAATTTTATATAAAGTTATTGGTTCTAAATTCTAGACCAGAAAATGGATAAGTAGTTCTTTTATGTACTGTATTTTCTTTTTTATTTTTACAAAATTTCAGAAAAGAAATTTGGGTTGGATTTGATCCATTACTAGGCTCAAGTCATTTGGGTTGAAATTTTTTGAACCCAAGTCAGTTGGGTGTAATCAGACATTTTTAAACGTTCTAAATCAACCCATGAATGTCCTTCAATGGACTGATTAACCTCTGTGGGTCATTGGAATTAAATTCAACCATTTTCCACAAAACTTATAATTTATTAGTCACAAACTGACCAGACTTTTGACTTTCTTACACGCTTCCCCAAAATGTTGGTGGCAGGGATCTCTCAGATAACAATTTAACAGGAGAAGTTCAAGCGCAGTTCTTTTCAATTCCAATGTTCAAGTAAATATACTCATTCAAAACCTCTTTCATCTCATGTCTAAGAATTAACGATAATGTATTATTTTTTCTGCTTGAATTATTGGAAGCAGACTATAATAGTCAGTGTCAGGTAACCTATCTATCTGTTAATGAAAATGTGAAGTTGCGTTGTACATCAATAATTACTTTTGATTTTTGTTGGAATGCTAGTGAATTGCAAACTTTCACCTCTTAAAGTATTGACTTTTCTAACTAGAAGGGCTTTGTATCGTGTATAAAATGAAATCAGATGCTCTACAGTAGAAGTAAACGCTTAACTCTTTTCCAAATCACTCTAATCCCTGTTGAAGAACTTACAAGCACTCAATCCAATGTGTTGAGATGATCACTTAAATTGGAAACATTTTTCAGCTTTTCAGGAACTGGTTTACCTTGTGGATTTAGGTTGGATAAACCTTGTGTTTCGACATCTCCCCATCGAGGTTGGTTTTCTATGTCCTGTTATTGCACCAACATTGCACCATATGAATTATTCAGGGACAGCCTCAACTTTGTATTTTGACAGCTTCTGCTAAGAATTACAAGTTTGGGGTAGTGGCAAGTACTGCAAGTTGTGGAGGTTTCATACTTCTGTCGATTGGTGCCTTCTTTGCTTATAGATGCTTCTACATGCATAAGCTTAAGGATTCTATATTTGTTGATGTTGCTGGTAAAGTTTTGCTTCACTTTCCAATCATTTTAAATGTGTTTCCCATTTTATTGACAATACTATTGAAGTAGTTTGGTCAATGAAACCATACTCTCTCAATAATTCAAGTTACAATTCTTTGATAAAAATGTCAAACTTGACCATAGTTTAATCAGTTAAGCCATTGTACTTTTGACTTGAAGTTAGAGGTTTGAATCCCCACCTTGATGATCAAGCTCAACAATGGAAATCTCTGGTGGGAAAGGAAAACTCTTATCATCTAATTCATATTTCTACCATCATTTGTTTATCGTTTCCATCGAGGATAAAACAATACAATCCTTGAGTAAAGCACTAGAAATTCTAAGTCAAGAATGGTCGAAATGATGGATGTTTATAGGATTCATTTTTTACAAGAGTTAACATCTTATTGGCATGCAGTCTTGTAAGATAACATCATCTATATTATATTAGATGAAGATGAATGTAAACTTTGCTTTGGGCAAATCAGAAGATTTTCATTGCGGGAAATCCAACTTGCTACCGCTAACTTTAATGAAGAGAACATCATTGGCCAAGGAGGCTTTGGAAAAGTATATAAAGGCATCCTCTCAGATGCCTCCAAGGTGGCTGTGAAACGGTTAACAGACTACAATAGTCCTGGCGGGAAGGCTGCATTCCTAGGAGAAGTTGAACTAATAAGCGTTGCGGTGCATAGAAATCTCCTACGTTTGATCGGGTTTTGCATAACCACATCTGAGAGAATCCTTGTTTATCCATTCATGCAGAATCTTAGTGTGGCACATCACTTGAGAGGTAATAACTTCTATTTTCTTCTATTTTTATTGCAATCTTGAAACGCTTTTCCATCATAGAGGAGAGAAATCTACCCCTCTATTTGTAGAAGATTCAAGCCTACTACCAGGAACTAAAGCAATAAAGAAACTAAAGAAATTCAAATTAAGAATTACAAATTGCTGAATGTCCTACATAATACATTACATCAATCATTCTCTTGCTTTACCTGGGTTGTTTGCTCTTTTCATCAGTTGGCCTTAATTGCAGCAAGCTTTTGTTGTGAATCTGACTGTTTTTGTTTGTTTTGGAATAAAAATGGAACAAGGGCCATAAAACAAAGAAAATTCTTCTCACCAGAGCTCATCCTGACATGAATATGTTGAAATGCTTAGGTCCCCAGTCTTTAGTTCAAAGAACTGGTTCTCAAGAATATACTTCTTTCCTTTGAAATCAAGTTCCTTTCTTGTTTAATAAAAACGATATAACTAAAGAGATGGATGGAAGTGCGCTCAAAGTGTCACATTGGCTAGATAAGAGAATGGTCATGGATCCATAAGGAAGAACAACTATCTCCAATGGTACAAGACATTTTGAGTGAAATAACCATGAGAGTTTTTGTCAAAAGTGAACAATGTCATACCATTGTGGAGATATATGAAAGTCGTCTCTAATAGAAACAAAATAGCTACAAGACAAAGAAGTTCCAACAACAAAAAAGGAGAATAATGAATGCTGTCTTAAAATTAACACCTATCCATTCTCTCTTTCATCAATTGATTTGTTCATAAGTTGACCAAGCTTTGGAGATTAACATGACCATTTGAAAATGCTGTAGATTTAAAACCTGGAGAAAGAAGCTTGGAATGGGCCACAAGGAAACGAATTGCTTTTGGGGCAGCTCATGGTTTGGAGTATTTGCACGAGCACTGTAGTCCTAAGATCATTCATCGCGATCTGAAGGCTGCAAATATCTTACTAGATGATGACTTTGAAGCTGTTCTTGGAGATTTTGGGCTGGCTAAGCTAGTTGATACTAAAGTGACTCATATTACCACTCAAGTGCGTGGTACGATGGGTCACATTGCCCCAGAATATCTGTCCACTGGAAAGTCATCTGAAAAGACAGATGTTTTTGGATATGGTATCACCCTTCTTGAACTTGTTACTGGCCAGCGAGCAATAGATTTCTCCCGTCTCGAAGAGGAGGAAGATGTTCTTCTACTTGATCATGTAAGATTTTCGTTTACCATCCTTAGTTTACCAGATAATTGTCTACTTGAGAAGCCCTTTAGTGATATGCTGAAATAACGTGAATTGTGTGTTTATAAACTACTGAACTGAACAGATAAAGAAGCTGCAGAGGGAGAATAGGCTTGAAGATGTGGTGGACAAGAACTTAAAGAGCTATAACGAGAAAGAAGTCGAAAACATAGTTCAGGTGGCACTGCTTTGCACTCAAAGTTCACCGGAGGACCGGCCGACAATGGCTGAAGTTGTGAATCTGTTACATGGAGAAGGACTGGCAGATAGGTGGGCAGAGTGGATGCAGCTTGAAGAGGTAAGAGATCAGGAAGTGTCCCTCTTGTGTCACCAATTTGTTTGGGGTGAGGAATCAAGTCATGATCAAGAAGCCATACAATTGTCTAAAGCCAGATAGAAAGAGAAAGAAACCATTGTCATTCATCAATTTTGAAGCTAAGCTCTTAGGAAAAGTCATAATTTACTCTGAATCTCTGTGTATAAGGTTGTTGGGAGCATGCAGGTGGAAACTTAGGACTGATTAGCTCTGTCACTGTGTTGTTTGTCGCTGAAAAAAATAGAGCAGATGGACATTTGATTGTGAATTGTGATGGCAAGAGCTTTAGGATACAATATATAGATGTTGTGAGCTTTTAAGGCTGCTAAAAGTAGCAGTTGCTGTTTTAATATATAAAATACTTGTTTGTATTTCGTTTCATAACTTGTTTCAGTTATTTTTGGAGGAAAAAGTATATACTTAATTGCATTGTGAACTGTATGAATGAGAAGTCTTTTGAGTTATATTTTATGTGTAGATCAAGGTTTAAGGCATCTTTCCATTGCTTTAGGTTGTAGTTCAAGAATGGCAAGAGTGTAAGTTCCAACTATCACATTTGAAATGTAGCAAGTGCGTTCTAGTACTATTTCAGGGATAACCATGAAAATATTTAAGGAAGAAAACAGAAAATCTTGATAGGAAAACAAATTCTCCTGGATGAATTAAATGGACTGAGTTAATTCAATCCAATACTAAAAAGTAACTATTTAGTTTTTGTTTTTAAAAAGTACCCCTATAAAAACACTCTTTTAATCTCTAAATTGTTTTATTTTTAAAAATTTGAATTTTGAAAAGGCTTTAGAAAATTGGTTTGTTTTAGAAATTTGAATTCTATTACTTAACGAAAGATGAAAACTAGGGTAAGTATTAGAAGAAAATAGATTTAATTTTAAAAAATAAAAGTATCGATTGATAATTGTTTGATATTTTAAAATCTTAAGACCTATCAAATTCTTTGTTAAACATGTATTTGTAATTTAGGTAATCCTTTTTCCTTAAGGTGATGAAGTTGGGAAATATGATTTGAGATTAGCAGCCAAATTTAGGCGATCCTTATTCCTCAAGGTGATGAAGTTGGGAATATGAATTTTAATTCGACCATAGGGTTCGTTCTTCTCCTTCCATTTAATTCAATTTAAAGTTATGGGGAGAAGTGTTTCAAGGTCTCCGTCGTACACTCACCGTTCCAGTTCCCATCGCCATAGTCGGAGAAGCAGAAGGGACCGAACTCCTTCTCCCTATTACTCCAATTCTCATTCCAGGTTTTCATCATCACTCACAAATTCATCCTTTTCTTCTCCTCTACGCTTTTCCATAATCTTTTTCTCAATCTTCTTACAGGAGAAGAAGCCGTTCAACCTCTCTCCGCCGTCGCCGAACTCCTTCCCCATCCTACCGTCGTCGTCGAACTCGCTCTCCCACTCCACGAAGACGCCGCAGACGCAGAACTAGGTCTTTCTCCTTATCCCCTTCCTCCAAATCCCCTACTTCCAGTCCTAGCCCTGCATCCACTGATCGCAAAAATTCCATAGACAAGCTTAAGAAAGAGGAAGAAGAGAAAAAAAGGTACTTCCTCCATTTCTTTGTCTTAAATTCATATCCCAGTTGGGCTGTCTTAATTCTAAATTCGAATTGCTTCTTAGATTCATACCGTAGGCGGTTACATATTCAAATATTTGAAAACTGTCTTGAATATGACAAAACATGGTTTATATAAGCAGTTGAAACAAACAAAATATGAGTTAACTTACGGTAGTTGGCTCTCTAACAGAATAATAAACAGGAATCTGGTGCAATTAGAGAGGAATTTTGACGCTTTCTTTCTTTTATTTCTTGGTTTTGATTTGGCCGATCATCTTGTATTCCTCCTGCATTAATAAAACTTCCAAGCTGCCGGGTCCCCGAACCACCATAATTCCTTGTGCATTTGATTCTTTGTTTTAATTGTCTTGGCTGTAATCTTTGAGTGTCTTCTTGGTCTAGCTATTGGTGCAATGTTAAACATACCAACTTCTTGGGCTCTAAGCCTATAATAGTTTAGTACAATTTTATGCGCTGAATAAGTGCAAATCATTTTCGTACAGTGTGATATGGATGAAGATAGGTAGAAGTGACAAACTTTGGATTTTGGTCTCTTGATTTTGTTGTTTCTGACCTCCTGAATGAGATGTTGGCTCTATGATGGGGCATTTAACCCTCCTTTCTTTCAGGCGTGAAGCAGAGTTGAAGAAGTTAGAAGAAGATGAAGCTAGGAGACTGGAAGAATTGATTCAGAAGAATGTTCAAGAAATCTTAAAATCTGAAGAAACTAGATTAGAAATAGAGAGGCGAGTAGAGGAAGGACGCAAGAAATTATTTGATGCTGTTGATTTGCAACTTGCGAAAGAGAAAGAAGCCGCTCTTACTGCTGCAAGACAGAAAGAAGTAAGTATTTTCTTTCCTAGACTTTTTGCTACATTTTGTGGTTATGTCAACTCCAAAACACATTGATAGACATCACATGTATAGTAGAGCAATTACTTCGCATCAAAAAGTTTGAGGATGTTGTTTGCTGCTGCTAGTCATTTACATTATGTCAATTTGAGCATTTGGTATTTTCTTCTAACTTCTACTTACAATCTTATATCTCAACGTACATTTGTAGCCTATGAGAGCCAATTTAATAATTTTTTTCTCGCATTTTTGTTCAAGAAATGTAATTTGCCTAAAGGGGTTTGATATTGGATGAAACATTGTCACGAGCGGCTGTTGTTCAGCAGAGAGTAAATGCAAGGAATTGTTTTGTGATCACCAATATCCAAATTGAAATTTTATAGGATTGTTTGCTTCACTAAAGATTTTAAAATACAAGTTCTTTAAAAAATTCTGACCTTCCATTTATCACCGAATCTCTGACTACTTCCTCCAGTACTCTATGCTTATACTTCTTTAAATAATTAAGACCCTTTACTTGAAGTCATTTGATATGAAAAGGGCACCTTATTGCTTTATTTGGGATAGCAATGTTTCCGTGTAGGCCCTTCATAACTATTACTGGCCATTGTTAGTGGGACTAGGCCTGGTGTCACAGGAATAATCAGTGGTATGCTGGCACATGTACTGATTCTCAGTCCTAGTGTGTGGAGAGGAATGCGAATCGCTGAATCTTAGAAAGTGATTATGGTCTATGGACACTAATTTATTGGAAAGAAAGGCCTGTTGAATAGTTTTAGTTAGGTTTGGTTGAATTTTCAGTGATCAATCATATCATGTTAAAACATAGTGTATTTAGTGCAAGCACCATTACTTTTTAAGGAGAAGTCCAGTGAACTGGATGAAACACGGGCTATGTCTGGATTGGAATCCGAATATTAATGTTTATAAACACCCTCTTTTGTGAAGATTTTCTCTTCTTTTTTCTGTCAAATTTACCTATGATCTTATTGAATGGCAACATTTTCAGGAACAAGCCCGAAAAGAGAGAGAGGAGCTAGATAGAATGCTAGAGGAGAATAGGAGAAGGGTAGAAGAAGCTCAGCAAAGAGAAGCTCTGGAGCTGCAGCGGAAGGAAGAAGAACGATATCGTGAGCTGGAGCTGATCCAGAGACAAAAGGAGGAGGCCGCTCGGAGGAAAAAGCTGGATCAGGGAGAAGAGAGAACTTAGAACGTAGAGCTTATTTTTGTTCAAAGTTGCTAACGTCTTTTGGTGTGTTGGCCTACTATGCATTTTGTTGGTTTATTCGGCTCCCTTTGAGTGTCTGTTTTGTGTTGTTCTATGACTTGGGCAACACATGAATTTTGAGTAGTGAGTTGTTATTGATCTCAACTCTTTCTATCATTGATGTGCTCATAGAGCTAATTTTCAATTCTTTAAAGTTGCTGGCTGTCTTAACAATCATGACAAAAATATGATTGATATGAATCTTGATTTCTATATATGGTTGAACTCATAAAAAAGAATAAAAAGTACCGTTGCTAAGCTGACGCTATTCTAGATTTTAAAAAAATAAACGTGTGGTGAAGGGAAAGAAAACATTTTTGAAGTGGGTATTATTACTTTACCATTTGTTGAAATGACTTGAACGATTTAGGAAAAACGTTATAAATTATCCTCATATGAAATTTAATTTCAATTCGATGTTATTATTTGGCCTTTTTTTTGTGGAATGTTTTTATATTTTTTTATTAATTCAGCTTTTTTTTTTCTCTTTTAAAAAAGTTTAAGATCGGTCGAAGGTTGGGTTTGATTTTGAAAACTAAACTAAATTAACATGTAAAAACAAATCTTGGTTAGGATTCAAAAGTATTTTGACATAAGAAAATATATCAATGAATAAATATCATATTTGACATCAATTAGAACAACTGTAATAAATGGAGAAAAAAAAAGCTTGTAGATATAGCAAATGATTATAACTTACCGCTCATTTTTTATAAAGATTTTGTACGTTTTATGAATTCTTCTCCTTTAATAATATCTGCAGCACAATTTCTATTCGACAAAGAAATTGTAATGATCAAAATATCTAATACCTCTAATTGAAGTCATTTCTAAAATAATTAGATTTCAAATTCAAAACCTATCGAACATTTAACTCAATAAAATTTTCTAAATAATTAAATATATGAGTGAAATGAATAAAACACAACTAAAAGAAGTTTCCTAAAAAAACAGTTTTAAGAGTAATTTTTACCCAAATTAAAAAGTTGAAGGATGTCTTTTTTAGCTTCTACGTATTAGAAAGATGAAAATGAAATGGCAGCCCTGAGCTTTGATTAGATAGAGTCCTCAACAACTGATGTGTTTCCCCCAACAGCAAGAAGAAACTCAAATGAGGCGAAGGGAAGAGCATGCACTTCTAAACCCAATTTAACATATATTACAAAATGCTCTACCTAGTGTAGTGTTCTCCAAACTAAAGCTGTGCAGCTTGTGTTGGGCTATTCTTTCCCTAAAACTGATTCAAGAAGAGCAGCCTCCTCCTCCTGAAGACATAATAAAATAAACAATTACATTACGTTAGAAACATCTGAATTCTTACACTAAATCACATATTTCACATACCACCAGTGCATTAAATTCAGTCTCTTCGTCAATGGCACTTATAATTGCTGGGTCCTCCAACAGCTCCTGTTTTCACAATATTCAGTAAAGTCAGTTAAATGAATTGTCAATTGGTCATTTACTCTTTCCCTGTTCCCACTTTTACCTCAACCCTTGAGCATTCATTCACCAAATATGATCTACAAATTTATACGTGTTCAATTATTATAAATCTATTCATTTCTTAAACTAGAAATCATTGTTCTTTGATAAGAATCAGCCAACCTCGAAGCTAATCTTTACCAATCACAATAAAAAAAAACATTGTTGTTCTTCAATAAAGATGTATAAACCACACCGACCATATGCAGTAGTTTCTAGTTTGATTTTAAAAGAACTTCCAACAACATAATGCATAAGAAAGCGTTCATAAAACGTAAGACATGTCTTACATCATCAGCAATTGTTAGTTGGCCAAGCTTGTCCTGCATAAACAAATGAGTAGATACACTTGATTAATCATTGCTCAATAGAAGCACCAGCCACCTAACAACATTTAATTTGGAAAAATTATACCCAGCACCATAGATTTAACATTAGTGTATTAACAAATGGAAATCGATTTTAATTGAGGAAACGACAATGCAGGGACTTGAACACAGGACCTTCCTGGACCACCTACTCTGATACCATATTAAACCACCAATTCACCCAAAAGTTTAAGCTGGTGATTGAAGGCAAATTTAATTATATATCACTAATACTCCCCTCACTTGTGAGCTTGAAATATTTAAAAGGCCCAACAAGTGAAATCGATTTTAATTGGGGAGGAAACGACAATGCAGGGACTTGAAAATAGGACCTCCTACTCTGATACCATATTAAACTACCAATTCATCCAAAAGCTTGAGCTGGTGGTTGAAGGCAAATTTAATTATATATCACCAACATAGTCTTTAAAGGGAGATCCTAATCAAAATATCAGTGCTTTAGTTGAAGTATAATATCGCACAGTGTATAGCTAACTCATAGGTACCTTGATAGCAACAAAAAGAAGTGGATCAGATGGCGTATAAATCATGTAATGTGCTCCATCCTACAACCCCGCAAAAAGTGTAGCAATCATGAGGCAATAAAATCACAAATTTCAACCATCTGAAACAGAGGAGACCTGCTGAGGAACTTCAGCTGTCTAGAGAAATAATGTTCACATCATAACATAAACGTATGTTATTATCCATAGAATTGTCTTGATAAAAATATATCACAAGGTAAAGGAAATATAATTTTTTTTTAAAAAGTTGCAAGATGTATTTTGTAGAATAGACAATCAACTAACAAGTAAAATGAAGATACTGCAACCACATATGCATGCTCTATTCTTGGAATATATATTATTCGTTTACCAGTACTTGAAAAAGAATTAAGGATTAGAACATCGTCAAGGCAAAGGTTACAAAATGCTTCCTATCCAAGTATCACCTTCGGTTCTTGTTTCTTTATCTTTGGGGGGTTGGGAGGTGCTGCTCATAAGAAATTATAGCACAATATCTACCACATCAAATGAAGAAGACCAATGGAAGCCCAGGTTAAAATACAAAACCAAGATGAAACATTGAGTGCTATGAATGAAAATACGAACCTATTAGAAAGAAAGAAGTTATTGACACTACAACCTGTTTACTGAAATGTCATCAATTTGATGTTGCAGTGACAATATAAACAGATTCTAAAACCAATAAGGAACAAAAAGAATATGCTACAAAAAAAGAGGCATTCAAGAGAAGTCCAGGCTCATTATTATAATTAAATCCTTAAATTAGACATTACCATATGAAAGCAAGTGATCTCTACACCCTCATTAGGCAAGCCATCTACATCTTGTCCATCATCTGCAAAAGAATGAACATAGAGCGTAAATTGTAGTTCGGCAGTCCGGCATCCCTTATTTTTACATACAAAACAGTCAGAAGAAATGAAATCTATTACCTAAGTATCAATATATTTATTTCTGTGAAAATGAGTAGATAATTCTAAAATTGTATTTTTCTTTTGAAGATCTATTATTAATAATTAAATAAAGAGAGAATTCTAAAATTGTATATTGGTGTGTCTAAATAGACACTTCAAAGGGAAGCTTAATATTGTGAAATGTTCTTTAGTTACTTTCAAGCAGAACTTTCCAAAAAAGATATATTGGGTGAAAATAATTTGGATACAACCAACAAATGGTTAAAGTCCAAGGAAACCACTTCATTGACCTTTCTAACCCAGAACAAACCATGCCTCACAAAATTGATCGAAGTAAAATTCTCATTGATTGGATTCTCTTGCTGTACTAATTTGGAATCCTTTAAACTTGACAAAACTATCTAGGCATAGGTCTTGGCTAAGAAGCACAAGCACATGCACAGGCACTGACACACAATACGAATACGACATGACACCGACATAGCAACACGTCAATTTACAAAAAAAGTAAGACACAAAACGTCAAGGACTCATTATATCTTTTTCTTCATAGAAATAAATATATGTTGTTCATATGCTTATTGTGAAATATTGCCTTTAAAAACATCAAAATGACAACCATACAATTCATGAAAAAGGCAATTGATAAGATAACTAATGATCCAACGTCACAAGTCACAATAATATTCAAGTTCTTGTTAGAATCAGTGGGCTTGGCCCTCAGAGGATTTATGGAAAGATTACGGGAAAATTTACCTTATTTCCTATATCTTTTCCTTTTTTATTCCTTGGTGTATTCAATTTATTCTCCCTCTTTGTACCTATTGTATTCATTCATCAGAAAATAATACAAAAACTATATCATGGTTTTCCTCCCAGTACTCGGGTTTTCACGTAAGCCTAGTTTTTCATGTTATTGCTTTCAATATGGTATCAGAGCCAAACAATAACGAAACCCTATAAAACAGTCTAAGAGAAACCCAGACCGAACCAGAAGCTTCCACAGCCGTCAAGATCGCCGCTGCCATGTAAAAACTACTCCAACAGCTTCAAAAACCGTCGATCTACACAATGGGGCCAACCTCACTGCCATACGCACCGCCGTCCGACCAGAAACTACCTCAAGCGTTGCCCCTGACAGGCGCGTGGGCCCACATGTCGTCGCCGTTTCATCTAACCGCCCAGCCCAATCTCCTCTACACGTCATCGGCATTCCCAACAGTCATTAGCCTTCCAGCAAGCCGCAGCCCTACGTGCGGCCTATGCCCTCCACAGCAACCCAAATCTGTCAAATCTGTACAGCAAGGCTCCGCTATCCATCGACCCTTTACAACAACCTTTTTTCTATGGTAACGGAACCGGCCAACCCTATAACAGATCTAGGTTGAAGCGGACGAGTCTTCAGCGCATTCCAAACCAACCAAGTTGTCAATGTATTCCAAGAACTCAATAACTTTGTTCCCTAATTTGCCTTCGAATTATATAACTAGCTGTTTGGAATCCTCTACAAGGAATTTTCCATGTGAGATATAAAATGGGCAAAATTATTTTTCATGGTCCCAGTCAGTAAAGATGTTCCTTGAAGGTCGCCACCAGTTCGGATTCTTAACTGGAGAGACGGTTCGTCCTCCACCAGGTGACGCCTTTGAACGACTCTGGAAAGCGGAGGACTCACTCATTCGGTCCATCCTGATTAATAGTATGGAACCTTAGATCAGCAAGCCTCTAATGTATGCAGCCATTGCAAAATATTTGTGGGATACAACTCAGACCCTTTACTCGAAGCGTCAGAATGCCTCTCGATTGTATACACTAAGAAAACAGGTCTGTGATTGCAAACAAGGGACCCTGGACGTGACTTCCTATTTCAATAAGCTCTCTCGCCTCGAGCAAGAGATGGATTTGTGCAGGGAGGCAGTTTGGGACACGCCAAACAACGGTATACAATACACTAAACTTGAGGAGGTTGATTGTATTTATGATTTCCTTGCAAGGCTTAATCCCAAATTTGATAATGTTTGTGGCCGTATACTCAGACAAAAACCCCTTCCTTCCCTAATGGAAGTGTGTTTTAAAGTCCGTCTTGAACAAGATCGTACTAATGTCATGGGTATACTGACTACCCTTGCCATTGACTCTGCTACCATTAGTGCCCGATCCTCGACTCAGGATAATGACAAAAATAATGGAAATCAATCCTTGTTTGTGAGCACTGAAAGAAAAAATGGCACACCAAGGATCAATGTTTGAAACTCCACGATCATTCCCCAAGAGGTAAGGAACGGTTCTCCAACGAGAAACAGAACTCAGGACGTGCCCACGTTAGTAAGACTACCATTGCCAGCACTTCATAGTCAATTGGCGGCTCCAAGCTAGACCAAGACTCCTACTCTAGCTGCCATTACTCAGTCAGGTATTCCTCAATCCCTTGGGCTTATTAGTGTTGATGGGAAGAATCCCTGGATTTTAAATTCAAGGGCTACAGATCACTTGACAGGTTCTTCAGAGCATTTTATCTTTTATGCTCCTTGTGCCGGTAATGAAAAATCCGGATAGCTAATGACTCTTTTGCCCCGATTGCTAGCAAAGGACACATAGTTCCCTTTGACGGTCTTGCTCTCCATAATGTTTTGCATGTGCCCAAACTGTCTTACAATTTGCTATCTAGAAGCAAGATCACTTGTGAGCTTCATTGTAAAACAATCTTCTTACTTGAATTGTTTGTTTTCAGGACATGAGCTCAAGAAGGACGATTGGCACTTCCCGGCATAGCAGGGGAACTTTACATCTTTGATGATGATATCTCCGGTAGTCGTATCTCTAGGGCTAGTTTACTGTCTTCCTATTTTAGCAATTCTGAACATGATTGTATGTTATGACATTTTCGGTTGGACCACCCAAACTTTAACTATATGAAATATTTGTTTCCCCATCTTTTTTCTAAAATTGATGTCTCCTCTATCTTGTGACGTGTGTATCCGGGCAAAACAACATCGGGTTTCATTTTCCTCACAACCATGTAAACCCACACAACCGTTTACCCTTATCCATAGTGACGTTTGGGGTCCTTCCAAATTCACCACCTCATCTAGGAAACGGTGGTTTGTAACCTTCATTGATGATCATACCCGTCTTACCTAGGTCAACCTTATCACTGATAAATCTGAGGTTTCCTCTATTTTTCAAAACTTCTATCACACCATTAAACATAATTCCTTACAAAAACTGCAATTCTTTGGAGTGATAACGGTCGGGAATTCCAAAACCATAACCTTAATGAATTTCTAGCCTCCAAGGCGATTGTTCAACAAAACTCGTGTGCCTACACTCCTCAACCGTAAGGGGTGGCCGAACGAAAAACCGTCATCTTCTGAAAGTAGCCCATTTCCTTATGCTATCTATTTCCCTTCCTTCATACCTGTGGGGAGATGCTATTCTTACAGCAGCTTATTTAATCAAAGAATGTCTTTTTGTATCCTTCACCTTCAAACTCCCTTAGATTGTCTTAAGGAGTCCTACCCCTCTACTTGTCTAATTTCTGAGGTTCCCCTTAGTGTGTTTGGTTGTACCGCTTAAGTCCATAAGGCCCTAATCAGACCAAATTTACCCCTCAAACTTAGGCATGTGTATTTGTTGGGTATCCCCTTCATCAGAGCAATTTTAAATGTTTTCACCCGTCGTCCAAGAAATACTTTGTCACTATGGATGTTACTTTCTGTGAGGAGTGCCCTACTTTCCTGTTAGCCATCTTCAGGGAGAGAGTGTGAGTGAAAAGTCTAACAGCACCTTCAAATTTATCTAACATACTCCTAGTACCGTGTCTGACGTCGATCCTCTCCCATAGCCCTACCCACAAACCAAGTTCCCTAAGAAACGTATTATAGGAGGAATCTCAGAAAGGAAGTTGGGTCCTCTACTAGTCTCGCTGGCTCCAGTCCAAGACTCTAAACCTCTTCGAAATCAAGGTATGGAAAATCCTACTGAATCTTGTACTAATAATAAGATGAGTGAGAATGACAGGTCTCATGTTGCTATTCTTGAAAATGTGGAAGAAAAGAACAATGGTGATGAGATTGAGGTCAGAGCAGGAGCCAGTAATAATGAAGATGAACAAGGTCATATAGGGAAACTTAATGAGTATGATCCCTCTCTTGACATTCCCATTGCTCTGAGAAAAGGTACCAGGTCCTGCACTTAACATCCCATTTTCAACTATGTTTCCTATGATAATTTCTCTCCACAGTTCAGAACTTTTACAGCAAACCTTGACTCTACCATAATACCAAAAGTATCTACACTACTTTAGAGTGTCTTGAATGGAAGAATGCTATAATGGAAAAGATGAAGGCTATAAAAAAGAATAGAACTTGGGAGATTTGTGCTCTACCCAAGGGACACAAAACTATGGATGCAAATGGGTGCTCTCTCTTAAATACAAAGCATATGGAACTCTTGACAGACACAAGACACGGTTAGTTCCAAAGGGATTTACTCAAACCTGTGGTGTTGACTATTTAGAAACTTTTTCTGCTATTTGTTGTTGTGAACAAAGATTGACCTCTATACCAGCTGAGTGTTAAGAATGCTTTTCTTAATGGACACCTTGTGGAAGAAGTCTACATGAGCCCCGTCTGGATTTGAAGCCCAGTTTGATTAGCAGGTATGTAAACTCCAAAAATCCCTATATGGTCTGAAACAGTCTCCCAAAGCATGGTTTGACATATTCACTACCTTTGCCAAGTCCCAAGGGTACAGTCAGAGGTAATCTGATCATACTTTACAAGACAAAGAAGATTGTTGTTCTAATAGTTTATGTGGATGACATTGTTTTGTCTGGAGATGATCAGGCAGAAATCAGTCAGTTAAAGCAGAATGGGTGATAAATTTGAAATCAAGGATTTGGGGAATTTGAAAATTTTTCTTAGAATGGAGGTGGCTAGATCAAAAGAAGGCATCTCCGTGTCTCAGAGAAAATACACCCTTGATTTGCTAACCGAAACAGGTATGTTGGGATGTTGTCCTACTGACACTCAAATTGAATTCAACTATAAACTAGAAAACTCTGATGATCAAGTTCCAGTTGATAAAGAACAATATTAGCACGTTGTGGGTAAATTAATTTACTTATCCTATACTTGTCCTGATATTTCCTTTGTTGTGAATGTTGTCAGCCAGTTTACGCAGGCCCTCTATGAGGAACACATGGAAGTTGTCAACATAATTCTGAGATACTTGAAAACAACACCTGGTAAAGGTTTGATGTTTAGAAAGACAAACAAAAAGCCCATTGAGGCATATACTAACTCAGACTGGACAAGATTTGTTGTTGACAGAAAGTCTACGTCCGGTTATTGTATCTTTGTTTGGGATGATCTTGTAACTTGGAGGAGTAAGAAGCAAAGTGTTGTGGCCAGAAGCAGTGCTGAGGCCGAAATATCAAGCCATGAGTTTGGGAATATGTGAAGAAATTTGGCTCCAGAAAGTTATGTCTGATCTTCATTAGGAATGTGAGACACCATTGAAGCTTCTTTGTGATAATAAAGCCGCTATTAGTATTGCGAACAACCCAGTTCAACATGATAGAACTAAACATGTTAAGATTGATCGACATTTAATCAAAGAAAAACTTGACAGTAGGAGCATATGCATTCCGTACATTCCTTCGAGCCAACAGGTTGCTGATGTTCTCACCAAGGAGCTTCTCAAACCAAACTAACTTTTGTGTTAGCAAGTTGGGCCTCATTGATATTTACGCCCCAACTTGAGACAAAGTGTAAGAATTTGTGGATTTGGCTGTAAGGTGTTTATGGAAAAAATTATTTATGAAAAGACTTACCATAAACCTTTTTTTCTTTTTTATGTCTTTGTGTATTCTATTTCATCTCCCTCATTGTACATTTATAAATTATAAGAAAATAATAAGAGTAACAATATCGTGGTTTTCCTCCCGGTACTCGGGTTTCCACGTAAGCCTAGTTTTTCGTGTTTATTGCTTTCAATAGTTCTAATAAGTAATTAATTAGTTTGACACAACAAAGCTACAAAATAGAATCAGACAAGCCTTCACACATTTTAAATAGAAAAGCCTTCCAAAAATCCTTGTAATTAAAAAAAAAATGCAAAGAAACAAAAAAGACTAACTGAATGATTGTTTTGAATCAATTTGGTTAAGGATGAAGACGCAACTTTTGAAATCATGGAAGCATAAACACATCCCAACGTTTCACCAGAATAATTGAAACTAGCCACTAGCCACCAACGTCCATGTGAACCTCTAATTTTAGAACTCGCTTAGTAGATTCTGTCTTCATTTTAGTAAAAAGTTAACTGAAGGGTTAATTTGAAGCAATTTAAGGGTAAAATGCAAAATTTGAAAGTTCAAGAGTAAGTGAAACCAACCCTAGAGTTGAGGGCATTTTGTATAGTTTTAAGCTAAAAATGATCACTTAAATTTAGGAACCTAATATCTGACCTGTGCGGAAATCAAAAATGTCATCTTCTGAATAGCAAAATGCTCCCCTCGCCGTATAGCAAAATCTAACAAGATATCAAGAAATCATATGATGTACCAAGATAGTAGACCAATTGTTTTCATAAAGTTTAAATGAAGGTATAAAATAAATCATACCCGCTGTGGACCAAATGCATGTGTATTTTGGCAAGAGCATAAGCAGCAGCAGGCAAAAGAGATTCGACTTCATCATCACTCACCTGCCACAGAGAACATGGAGACCATTTTTTTCTTCTTGTAAAGGAAACAGAATTTTTACTGAATCTATGAAAACTGAAAAGTTACAGATGGTTTACAACTGACGTTCAGAATATAAACATCCTCCCCCCCACCAAAAAAAAAATCTGGATTACGTAACAATGAAAAGAAAAACACCCTAAACTATCAATCAAAACAATGAACTCCCAACAAGAACGAATAGAGATCCAGAAGCTCCCAAATGATGGATGAAAACAAATCTGTCACACCCCACGATATGTTGAAAATCATAAAAAAAACTAACAAGTTGACCCATAGACTACATGCTCTCCTTATAAAGACCACAGCAACGTTGATCCTCACATTAAGAAACAGCAAGTCCGCAAACAATAACTATAAGGTCAGCCAAGCATAAGGAAAGGAAGATCCGACTTCGATTGTTAAAAATAAAATAAAAAGAGAGCCAGAAAGATAGAAAAACAAAAAAGAAAAAAAAGAAAAAAAAGCAGAAACAGAGTAGAGTACATTTGGAGGAGAAAGCCTTCTAAAAATAATCTTACCCAAACAATATAAAAAATGGAAAAACTTGTCCTTTGAATGAGCCAAAAGTGATACATACCAGCCAGCGCTGGCTACTACCCCTCAGAGCCAAGAATGAACCAAATTCACCCAGGCTTCTTCAAATAGTCTCCAAAGCAAGAAGACTACTAAGGATATCGATTCTAACACTAGGCAAGCATTGAAGATTTTTTAAGAACAGGTTTTTTCCCATAATGTAATTGTCTGTGATACTTATCAAGAATGAGCGATTGGCCAGGCTGCCCCATGATTTGGGTAGCAAGGAGAGTGGGGCAATGATTTTCAAGCTAATAATTTGTTTTCGTTTGTGATACTTCATCTAAAAGACAAGAGCAGCAATGAAATGTGCAGTACTTTATTGCTTTTTTTTAAAGGGTCAGGATCTTTACTATTTCCATCTGCTGCTATTGATCACTAGGTCAACCTTTTCTTTTTTAATTTAATTTTGTTAAACGGTAGAGATGAGAACACAAGGTTTACATAGAAAACCTTAGAATAGGGAGAGAAAAACACAATAGAGAGTCTCTTTTATTATTTTTACACACACTAAAAGTTACAAGAGAAGACAACTCTATAGGCTCTAGCAAACCCAAATACAAAATATGAAATAAACTTAGGGTCAAGTAAAATACTAAAATACCCTCGAGCTATAAAATATCAACAAAGTTATATATTTCAAACACTACCCCTCGAGTTGAGGCGTTGATGTCAATCAGACCCAACTTGCTAATACATGAGTCAAAACTTGGTCTGAATAATCCTTTGGTAACCAGCAACTTGTTGACAAGATGGAATACATGGAATATAGATATTGCCATTGTCTAGTTTCTCTTTTATAAAATGTCTGTAAATCTCCTCAATTTCGTTATATCATGTTGTACAGGATTACTGGCTATGCTTATAGTCGCAGTCTGGCCTTGTAACTGTCCAGAGTTCCAACTGATTTATACTTCAGAGTGAACATCCACCAGCACCCAACTATTTTATGCCTTATAGGAAGAGCACAAAGATTCCACGTATTATTCTTTTCAAAAGCTCCCATTTCTTCCCTAACGGCAGTTTTCCACTCATGAATTTCCATAGTCATATGTATTTCGGTATTGTTGTTGTATCAAGGTTGGCAATGAACGCCCTAAACTCAAAAGACAAATAATTGTAAGACATGAAACCATACATGGGTACTTGGTGCCTATTGTCAATGCAATGGGCATGTCAAGAGAGATATTATAATCCCCTGATTTGTATGATTCCTCAAATGTAACAAATTTTTTATTACCTTTTCAAGCTCGTGGAAGAGCCTTACCTTCATGTGTTTCTGTCGAAGTTTCATCACTACTTGCAACCCCATTATACTCCAGAACTAACATATTTGTCCTGTCATTTTTAGCCAAATCAACAATATCATCCTCAACACACAAGTTAGTACTATCAGAGCCACTAGTACTTCAAGCATGTGTCGATTTAGATCCATGAACCATAGCCGATGGAGCACTAACGGACAATATTTCCTTGGGCATGACACGGGATCTGTTTCCCATTTTACTTGTCACTATCAGAATCAGATAATTCCGCACTGAAAGCAGCAAAATTAGTAGCTGATACAGACGTGATGTTCATAGCACTGACTCTATCTTCCTGTCAGAGCACACTTCCATAAGAGAAGGTATAAGCCTTTGTTCCATATATGGCCTCACATTACATCGAACTTGGAGTTCAAACCAGCTGCACAATCATAAACACGATCAACTTCCTCAATCTTGGAATACTGGACACCTCCACATGGACAATCCTAGATAATTTTACGACATAGATCCATCTTTTGCCATATTAAGGACAATTTGTTAAATAAAAAGAATGCCACAGCTGAAAAGGAAATCATAAACACGATGTTTGCATTCGTGAGCCTCTTTACGCGACGAGACGCATTTTGTCTTTTAGCATATAATTTCTAAATTGCATCCTAGGTATCTCAAGCATTCATAGCATACAACAACGGGTTCCCTATTTAATGTTCCATACTATTAATCGTGATCGAAGCAGAAAGTTTTCTCCTTTCCAAATGCACATCTGAGGAGCCCCTGGTCTAGGTCTTGGTATTCACCGGTTAGATACCCAAACTTGTAACACCCCTCAAGGACCATTTTAATGGACTAAGACTAAGAGAAATAATTATGACCATTCAACTTCTCTCCTGCAATTAACCCTGTGGAATATTCCATAGAAGCAGACAAATACTTTGCAGTAGTTAAAGTAGGAATAGAGGATACCGAATCCTTTGGATACAACAGTAGACCGAAAGAAATGTCAGAATTCATTGTACTGGAATTTATGTTTGTGGAAGTACCTAGGGCTGCCTCAAGAGCAACGATTTGTTGCTGAAAGCTTATCTAAAGATTAGCCAACTGTTGTTGTATCATTACCAAAGATAAACCAACTGAACCTTGATGTTCATAACTAGGCAACGAATGATGAGGAAGACTCGGTTGCTGCGAGAAGCTTGTTGCCACGGTAGGAAACTTACCCCTGTGGTAGGTGAACGACTCACTACTCTCAATTTCATGGAGTATTTTTCAGCTAGGGTTTCCACCAAAGGTTGTGGTGGCGCTAGAATTGGATGGATATAAAAGGACTGAAGATAACTATCAATGACGGCTTGGCCCAAGGAAGAATTTACCCTAATATCCTTTTCTTTTTTATCATAAGTTGTAACCTATTTATCTTCCCTCTTGTATCTTTTGTTAATACGAGAAATTAATAAGAAAGTTAATTGTGGTTTTTCTCCCGATACTCAAGTTTCCACGTAAGTCGATGTCTACTTTACTTTACCCCTTTAACATGGTATCAAAGCGAGGTAAAGACGAAACCCTAAACACAAGTGTAGATGAAACCCAATCAGAGACAACCCCTGTCGAGATTGTCGCCACCGTGGAAAAGTTGCTTCACCAACTTCAGAAGACGTCGGGCCTACCCTCGGAGTCAGTCGCGCAGCCCAGTGGTGGAAACCAGCCGCACGCGCTTCAATTAACCGCCCACACACCACCGCCCAACGCCTCCACTGCTCAGCCGGTCTACTCACACTTGTCTTCTCAAGTCCAGCCGCAATACCCTTCTGGTCAGCCACACCTCCATGCGTAGCTGCCACCCTCAGTTTATGGACTGCCATTGTTTCAACACCACTATCCTTTGATTCTTTACAGCAGTCCCACGTCCATGGTATTGGGATCGATCAAGTTCATAATAGATCAGGGTTTGAAGTTGGTGAATCTTTGACGCAACCCAAATCAATTGACTTGCCAATGTATTCTAAGAACCGGGAAACTCACTCCTTAACTTATCCTCAAATTATATAACAAGTTCTCTAGCACCAAGGTGTCTTTCCAGGAGAGAAGTTGAATGGCCATAATTACTTTTCCTAGTCCCAATTGATCAAGATGTTTTTTTAGAGTCCAATTTGGTTTTCTGATAGAAGAGACTCTTCCTCCCCCACCCGATGATGCCCTAGAATGTTTCTGGAGAGAGGAGGACTCCTATATTCGATCCATGTTGATTAATAGTATGGAACTCCAAATAGGCAAGCCTCTGCTTTATGTAGCAACTACGAAGGATCTATGGGACAACTCAGAAACTCTATTCAAAGCGTCAGAACACTTCTCGTTTGTATACATTGAGGAAACAAGTCCATGATTGCAAGCAAGGAACTCTAGATGTAACCTCCTACTTTGGCAAGAGATGGACCTGTGCAGAGAGACAATATAGGATACACCGAATGATGTTATACAGTATGCTAGACTTGAAGAAGCTAATTGGATTTATGACTTCCTTGCAGATCTCAACCCTAAGTTTGACATTGTGTGTGGTCATATACTTGGGCAGAGAACTCTTTCCTCCTTAATGGAAGTGTGTGCGAATGCCATGAGTGTTCTGACTACTCCTACTACTGACTCCGTTGCCTTCAATGCTAGATCCTCGACCAATGACAATGAGAAGAATAACGGGAAACAAATCCCTATTTGTGAGCATTGCAAGAAACAATGACACATTAAGAATCAATGTTGGAAACTTCATGGTCGTCCCCCGAAGTTAAGAAACGTTCCTCCAATGATAAATAGAATTCAAGGCGTGCTTATATAAGTAAGTCTGCTAGCACTTCTCAACCATATGGCCCTACTATAAACCAGAACAGTCCCAATCCACTCTCCACTCTAGGAGCCATTACTCAGTCAGATATGCCTCGGTCCCTTAGTCTTATCAATGTTGATGGGAAGAATCCCTGGATCGTAGACTTGAGGGCTACAGATCACTTGACAGATTCCTATGAGAATTTTGTTTCTTATATTTTGTGTGCTAGTAATGAAAAGATCATAATAGCTGATGGTTCTTTAGCTCCTACTGCTGAGAAGGGGCAAACTTTTCTTTTGAAGAGCTATCCCTTCATAATGTTTTGCATGTGCTTAAGATTTTTTATATTTTACTATCTATAACCAAGATCACTTGTGAGCTGAACTGCAAAGTTACTTTCTTACCTGAATCTGTTTCTTTTCAGAGCTTGACCTCGGGAAGGATGATTGACACTGCATAACATAGCACGAGAATCTATCTCTTTGGCGATGATACCTCTACCAGTAGTGTCTCTAGGACTAGTTTATAGTCTTCCTATTTTACTGTTTTAGAACAAGATTGTATGTTGTGGAACTTTTGGTTGGGCCACCTAAACTTTACATATATGAAGTATTTATTACCCCATCTCTTCTCTAAAGTTGATGTCTCCTTTTTATCTTGTTCGGGCCAAACAACATCAGGTCTGCTTCCTCTCACAACCATATCAACCAACACGACCGTTCACCCTTATCCATAATGGCGTTTGAGGTCCATCCAAGGTCATTACCTCCTCTAGGGAACGGTGGTTTTTTATTGATGATCATACCTGCCTTACCTAGGTCTTTCTTATCACTGATAAATCCGAGATTTCCTCTGTTTTCCAGAACTTCTCACACCATTGAAGCGTAGTTCAATGCAAAAGTTACAATTCCTTAAAGTGATAATGGCAAAACCATACCCTTATTGAGTTCCTGGCCTCCAAGAGGATAGTTCACCAGAGCTCATGTGCTTACACCTGTCAACAAAATGAGATTGCCGGGCGAAAAAAAAAACTGTCACCTTTTGGAAGTAGCTCGTTCCCTTTAGCTGTCTACTTCCCTTCCTTCATATATGTGGGGAGATGTTGTTCTTACTGCAGCTTATCTTATCAATAGGATGCCTTCTCGGGTCCTCCACCTTTAGACTCCTTTAGATTGTCTCAAGGAGTCGTATACCTCTACCCATCTAACTTTTAAGGTTACCCTTCGTGTGTTTGGGTGTCCAGCCTATGTCTATAGCTTTGGCCCTAATCAGACCAAATTTACCCCTCGAGCTCAGATGTGTGTGTTTGTTGGGTATCCTCATCATCAGGGCTATAAATGTTCCCATCCTTCTTCCTGTAAATACTTTGTCACTATGGATGTCACCTTTTGTGAGGATCCACCCTTCTTTCCCATTAGCCATCTCCAGGAGGAGAGTGTGAGTGAAGGGTCTAACTGTACCTTAAAATCTACCAATCCTTCTCCTATTACCTTACCTGACTCCAATCCCCATCCCATGGTCCTACTCACAAGCCAAGTTCCCTGGAAAATTTACTGTAGGAGAAATCTCAGAAAGGAAATTGAATCTCCTACTGACCATTCGACTCCGGTCCAAAACTCTGAACCTCCTCGAGATCAAGGTATGACTAATCCTATTGAATCATGCGTTGATAGTAAAATGAGTGAGAATGACAGGTCTGGTATTGTTGTTCTGGAAGATATGGGAGAAAAGGGCAGTGTTGGTGAGACTAAGGTCAGAGCAGAAATTGATGGTAATGAGGTTGAACACGGTCATTAAGGTAATCTTGATGAGTATGATCCTTCTCTGGACATTCCCATTACACTGAGAAAAAGTACCAGGTCATGCACGAAACACCTCATTTGTAACTATGTTTCCTACACTAGTCTATCTCTACAATTCAGAGACTTCACAACTAGACTTGACCCTACCATGATACAAAAAAATTCACACTGCTTTAGAGTATTCTGAGTGGAAAACTGTTGTTATGGAAGAGATGAGGGCCCTTGAAAAGAATAATACTTGGGAGATTTGAAGGGACATAAAACTGTAGGATGTAAATGGGTGCTCACACTTAAATACAAGACAAATGGAACCCTTAACAAACACAAGGTGAGGTTAGTTGCAAAAGAGTTTACTCAAACCTATGGTGTTGGTTATTCGGAAACGTTTTCCCCAGTTGCTAAACTAAATACAGTTAGAGTCCTATTATCTGTTGCTATGAACAAAGACTGACCTCTATATCAACTAGATGTTAAGAATTCTGTATAACAAGGCAGTTATTAGCATCGCTAACAATCCAACACTACATGATAGAACTAAACATGTGGAGATTGATTGACACTTCATTAAAGAAAGACTGTACAACGGTAGCATATACATTCCATACATTCCCTCGACAACAGGTTGCTGATGTTCTCACCAAGGGGCTTTTCAAACATAACTTTGAATTTTGTGTCAGGAAGTTGGATCTCATCGATATCTACAACCTTCCCTTTTTTATCATAAGTCGATCGGGTTTTTCTTCTGATACTCGGGTTTCCACATAACTCGGTGTCTACTTTACTTTACCGCTTTTAACAAAATTATTAAGAAAAATTAACTAAAGTGATATTAAAAAAGAATATTTAACCAAATATAAAAACATACATGTTTTTTAAATGGGTAAAAATTAGTTCTTTGAGTAATGGGGTAGAAATTTTGCCATTTAGCAGTTGGGTTGGCATGCATCCAACATTACTTTAATTCTGGCAGTCAACCCTTCAATTCTCTTCTAGGAAATTTAAAAATAAAAAGAGAACATAATATCTCTTCTTCCGTTCTGACTTCCAATCCCTCTTCTTTCTTTCCATAATTTTTGACAAGCAACCGATGGATGGCTAAGCAAAACGATGACTTCTTCCACTTTCTTCTACTAATTCTGCTGTTCTTTTTCTTCATTTCTTTGATTTTTATTTAACTCGTCTTGTTTAAACCTTCGATCTTCAAAAGAAAATTTGAAGAAAAACAGCAAACACGAAACATGTTATAAAAAAGAAGAAAGTCAAGCACCTATGTCGTCTTGAACAAATGTTCAAGGAGACTGAAAGTCGTAAAAAGCGAGTGCCTCATTGAAGGTGCTCGCCTTGGGTAATTGCAAGGTAGTATGGCCTCCCATTGTCTCGCATTTCGCCTTAGGCAAGCGTCTGGGTGCGCCTAAACAACTCTAATGTGATTGAAGCGAAACCGGTGCAGAACTATGGGTATCTTGCACTGGTTGGTTTTTGTCAATGGCAGCTAGAGTTTCGTCACCACGCTCTGATACCATGTTAAACAGTAAAAAAGAGAACACAAAATTTATGTGGAAAACTCTAAAACAGGAAGAAAAAAGTACGATAGAGAGTCTCTTTTATTATTTTCACACACACCGAGAGTTACAAAAGAAGACAACTTTAAAGGCTCTAGTAAGCCCAAATACAAAAAAGGAAATAAACTTAAAATACTCTTGAGGATAGTGATCAACAGTCTTTTTGGCTCGTAAGAATGTCTCCTCGTGGTGTTCCTTCTCCAAGGCTTTTGAAAGCTACAGCATTCAAGAAATCTACTCAAATTGGAGAGCTTTTATCTTCTCAGCTTAATTTTTGTTTTGAACTTTTGTCTCAAGCCTTCTGCATGCTTTTTGTTAAATCCTTTGTAAGACTAGTGATCAATAGTCTTTTTGTCCTAACTGTAATGGCCGAATTTTTAAGCCTCAGCCAATTTTTGATGTTATGTTTTTAAAGATATGATGAGGGCACTAAGAAGGTGTCAACCTAGTTGAGATGTCTAGGTGCGCCTACTGATCTTTGTTATGCTTTATGATTTATGCTTTTTGTATAACCCTCATGTACTTAGTGTAATCTCGAATTCAGAGAAGTATATTTCTTATTATGTTTAGTCAAAGAAATGTTACATATTTATATAGAGAATAAACTAAACCCTAGAGACTATGTACAATTACAATAAAGGACATATGATATAAATATAAATATATATATATATCATAACACTCCTCCTCAAGCTGGAGCAAATATGTCGATCATGCCCAACTTGTTGCACAGATAGCTTATCCTTGCTCCATTCAAAGCTTTAGTTAGAATATCTCTCAATTGTTCTTCGGTCTTCACATATCCTGTGGACACCAACCCATCTTGGATTTTCTCACGAATGAAGTGACAATCCACCTCAATATGTTTAGTTTGTTCATGAAATACTGGATTAGATGCAATATGAAGTGCAGCTTGATTATCACACCATAATTTAGCTGGCACGGTAATACTGAAGCCTATCTCAGATAATAGTTGGTGAATCCATACTATTTCACACACAGATTGTGCCATACTGACTCAGCACTCGAACGAGAAACAACATTTTGTTTCTTACTCTTCCATGATACTAAGTTGCCACCTACAAAGACACAATATCCAGAAGTTGATCTCCTATCCTCACGAGACCCCGCCCAATCAGCATCAGAAAAACATTCAACTCTCGTATGTCCATGATCTTTGTATAAGATCCCACGTCCAGGAGCAGCTTTTAGATAACACAAAATCTGCTCTACTGCAGCCCAATGATCCACTGTAGGGGAAGACATGAATTGACTTACAACACTTACAGAATAAGCAATGTCTGGTCGAGTCACTGTTAAGTAGTTCAACTTCCCAACTAATCTCCTATATCTCTCAGGATCTTTACATAATTCTCCTTCTTTAACAAGTTGCTGATTTGGCGTCATCGGAGTGCCACTTGGTTTGGCTCCTAATTTTCCTGTCTCAGACAACAAATTAAGTACATATTTTCGTTGAGACAAATAAATACCTTTCTTGCTTCTCATCACTTCAATACCCAAAAAATATTTCAATTGGCCCAAATCTTTCGTATAAAACTGACCCTGAAGAAAAGTTTTGAGAGACGAAATACCCAATGCATATTTCCAGTAATAACAATATCATCAACATATACAACTAGTAGAACTATACCCTTATCAGATCGGCGATAGAAAACCGAATGATCAGATGTACTCTTCTTCATACCAAAGCATACAAGAGCTTGACTAAACTTACCAAACCACGCACGAGGACTCTGTTTTAAACCATATAGAGATTTTCGAAGGCGACATACTTCATCACTCTCCCCCTGAGCAACAAACCCAGGTGGTTGTTCCATATAAACTTCCTCTTGAAGATCACCGTGAAGAAAAGCATTCTTAATGTCAAGTTGATGCAAAGGCCATTTATGGGTAGCAGCCATGGAAAGAAATAGGCGAATGGAAGTTAATTTGGCAACTGGAGAGAATGTATCTGAATAATCAGTTCCATAGATTTGAGCATAACCTTTGGCAACAAGGCGAGCTTTCAATCGAGCCACTGTTCCATCAGGATTCATCTTGACAGCAAACACCCATTTACAACCAATGGCCTTCTTTCCTGCAGGACGAGATACCAAATCCCAAGTACCATTATCATCTAAAGCATTCATCTCCTCAATCATTGCATTTTGCCAGCCAGGATGAGATAAAGCTTCATGAACAGAGTTAGGAATAGATGTGGACTCAAGAGACGTAATAAAAGCATATGTGGAGGGAGATAACTGGTGATAGGAAATAAAGGAAGAAACGGGGTAAGTACACTTGCGTTTACCTTTGCGAAGAGCAATGGGAAGATCATCACTTGGCCCCGGATCACATGATGAAGGAAGCATTGATGGAGGACATGAGTATGAAGGTTGTGGTGGAGGTCGTCGTGAGTAGACTTGAGAAATCAACGGGCGGGAAGGAGGCACATCAATAGACAAGGATGGTGTGGGAGAGGTAACCTCATATATAAACAAATTGTCATCCTCCCCCTGACACAAACTCGATGGTGATGAAGTAAAGGGTGTATCCTCAAAAAATGCAACATCAGGCGAAACCAGATACCTTTTAAGGGTAGGACAATAACAACGATAACCCTTTTGAACACGTGAATAACCCAAGAAGATACACTTCAAGGATTTGGGATCTAACTTAGTATGATGAGGACGAACGTCGCGAACAAAACAGACACAACCAAATATCTTAGGAGCAATAGGAAACAAATTCTTGGTAGGAAAAAGAACACGGTAGGGAATCTCACCATTAAGAACAGAGGAAGGCATTCTATTAATAAAAAAACAAGCTGTAGAGACAGCATCCGCCCAAAAGGTTTTTGGAACATGCATTTGAAACGATAAAGCACGAACAGTTTCAAGTAAATGCCTATTTATTCGTTCTGCAACACCATTTTGAGATGGAGTGTCAGCACAGGAAGACTGATGAATAATGCCATGTTCACACAAGTAAGAGCCAAGAGAATGAGAAAAGTATTCACCCGCATTATCAGTACGGAAAGTTTTGATAGAGACATTAAACTGGTTTTTTATTTCAGTATGAAAGGCACAGAAGTGAGATAATAACTCAGAACGATTTTTCATTAAATATAACCAAGTTAGACGAGAATGATCGTCAACAAAAGTAACAAAATAACGAAATCATGTTTGAGATACAACTGGACACGGACCCCAAATATCAGAATGAACTAACTCAAATGGAGCAATTGCTCGTTTATCGACTCGAGGACTTGAACTAAGACGATGAAATTTAGCAAATTGACACGAATCACAATTTAAAGAGGACAAAGACCTAAATTCTGGATAAAGTTTCTTCAACATGAACAAAGATGGATGACCTAAACGACAATGGACTTCAAAAGGAGAGGGAACGACAGGACACGCCACAGCTTGCGATACTTGATGATCAAAGAGATAAAGGCCTCCCGACTCATATCCTCTACCAATAATCTTCTTCGTCACACGATCCTGAAACAAGCAATAACCAGAAAAGAACATGACAACACAATTGAGGTCATGAGTAAGTTGACTAGTAGAAATTAAATTAAAGGATAAGTTAGGCAAATGTAACACAGAAGAGAGAGAAAATGATGGGGTAAGGTGAATAGTGCCAGAGCCAAGAATAGAAGATGTGGAGCCATCGGCCAATGTAACAGATGGAAAAGGGGCAGGGGACAACGGTCTAGAAAATAGGTGAGAATTACCTGTCATATGAGCTGTGGCACCAGAGTCTATGACCCATTTGGTAGATGATGTAAGAAGACACTTTGTATTACCTGGGGCAACAGTGGATGCAACCGGAGTAGAGGAAGATGATGCTTGTAATGAATCTCGGTAATTCTGAAACTTAGCAAACTCATCTGCAGAAATAGTAACAGAAGCCTCTGGTATATCACATGTGGAGGCTATCTGAGCATGTTGAGATCGTTGACTATTCTTATATAACAATTTCCGACAATCACGTTTCATATGGCCTGGCTTACGACAGTAGTTACAAACAATCTCTACAGAATCTGGTTTTCGATGATCAATACTATTCCTCTGAGTTGCCCGAGGATTATTGTTCTTGCTAAAGAGAGCACTATGGGGTTGAGGAATAGACACACCCGTCGGAGAGCTTTCAATGCGAAGGACGCGAGTGAAGGCATCATCTAATAATGAAATCTTAGAGTCAGAGAGAATCTGTGTCTTTGCCATTCCAAATTCAGGTAAGAGTCCATTCAAAAAAATCATGACAGCCATCTTCTCTCGTTGAGCTTGTTGAACTTTAACATCAGGACTAAAAGGTAACAACAAGCCAAGCTCGGCGGTGATCTTCTTAAGCCGCATAAAGTAGCTGGTGACAGACTCAGCTTTCTGTTCCGCGCGAAAAAATTGCATACAAACTTCAAACATTCTATGCACTTGCTCTTTACCTGAATATAGAAATTCTAAAAATTCCAGAAGTTCTTTAACCGACTCACAGTGATCAACCAATCCAATTATCTCACTCTCAATTGAGTTTTTGATCTGAAGATATAAACGAGCATCATCACAAAGCCAATCCTTCTTTTGCTTTGCATCTTCTGGGGGATCTTCGGTCATATGATCATCCATATCAGTACTTCTCAAATAAAATAAAATTGTCCGACGCCAATCGTAATAATTAGATCCATTTAACTTATGTTCTGTGATCTTAGAGGCTAAGGGAATAACGTTGGAGACTACCAAATTTTTTATGTCGGCCATATTGAAGTCAAAATGATTGTAGTCCACACAAACAAAGAGAGAATCAATCCAAACAGTTGCAAAATTGGAAAAGGACCCAAAACTAATAGCGTAACCTTCGGTTTTCGTCGAACCCGAATGCTATTTGATAGACCCAATGGTACAGACTGAGCGGAAACAATGGTTTGAGACAAGCCCAGAAGACGGAGGACAAATCGGACGTCTCACGCGCTCTCACGCGCCGGCGCGTGGGTGACGACTAAGGAAATTCCGGCGGCGCGTGAAGGCCACGCGCGGTGTTTTCCGGCGATCGGCGAAGACAAACTTGGGCGTCTGGAGGTGGGGCTTCTTATGGTATGGGTGGTGTCAACAAAAGGTCAGCGGAAGGTAACCTAAACTCAAACCTAATGGAGGAGGAAGCTAATGGCCATTCAAAACCCTAATGGCTCTGATACCATGTAATCTCGAATTCAGAGAAGTATATTTCTTATTATGTTTAGTCAAAGGAATGTTACATATTTATATAGAGAATAAACTAAACCCTAGAGACTGTGTACAATTACAATAAAGGACATATGATATAAATATAAATATATATATATATATCATAACACTTAGAACATTAGTCCCTTTCATATGGCATCTGTAAGAATAAAGAGACTTGTTTCCTTTTCAAAAAAATAGAACAAATATGGTAAAAGGGACAAACAAATGAACAATACATGCAGGAACTTCTTACTTATACAGCATACAGAAATGTGAAATATAAAAGTTTCATGATGTGAATTAATATTGTAAAACCATCCGCACTCAAGTTCATGAACAAACTCAAACTAGCGAGGAAGTTAACCATATGAAAAGAAAGCATACAGCTGACCATCCATCAATATTCTTGCTCTTTAGTATTTGAACAGGCCTGCAGCAATTTTGAGGTAAATAATATCAAAAAAGGTCAAACTTTCAAAGTGTCGAGGCTATAGCATAATGATCTGGTAGCAACAAACAACACTCACGTGTCCACGGGGCAAAGAAGCATGCAATCATCCCCTTTTGAACTTCTAAAAATTCTTCTTATAACGCATTCCAGAGGCAAATTATTCAAAGGATCGACCTGTCAAATTAAAAAATTGAAGATGCAAAATCAAAAAGAAAAGAAAAAAAGTAAGAATTTAATTAAGTCACAAATACAAGAACAACTATAACAATAATAAAAAATTGTAAAGGATTTAGTAAATGATATAATTTCCTTTCTTTGATAAGGACAAGCAGGATTCGTAAAATAATCATAATAATAATAAATCACTCCCTAAGGCTAGAGGAAGGCGATTCCCCAATTGAGGTTGATCTGATAGTATAATTACAAGAAAAGAAACAGGAAAGAATACTCCAACTGGAGATTATATACTGTATTAAATCACTGATGACCGTCTCTTCTATTTTTCCGAGAATCGGTATCATTTCATTATATCTATGAAAGAAAGCTAGAGCAATAAACTGAATACATGAAAAAACCAGTCATACACTTGTGGCAGTACAATTGATCAAAGGTTAGCAAACCCAAATACATAAAACAACCCATGAATAATGAGAAAACCACCTGTAAAGAGGAAAACGGGATGAACGTAAATAAGAAAAATTTATTAACTGCATACTTTTAGTTTGATTAGTTTAGATTCAGTAACCGAGTGCCTATAAATTACAGATGTATTCATTATCAACGTAAACTGAACTTCTCGTTCATACATGAAAATCAAAAGGCACTAGCGGCTAGGTGAACAGGGAAGCACTAAAATGATACAAATTTTAAATAAATCCTCCATGAGGGAACTGAGAAAGAAATGTTACCATGGTAGCAATTCGCTTGTTTGAAGCCATGAGGACCTTTCCATGGTCGTCTAGTACAAACCCAGCTGGCGGTTTGGGCAAGGTCGAAGGATGGTACGACGAATAAGTGGAATTGGAAGTGGAGCTAGAGGGTCCAGCGTCATCGAAGCTAAAATCGTCCACAACTTCGATATTGGTAGGATTAAAAACCTTGGAATCTCCCTTATCCTTTTTCTTCCTTTTCTTAGAAGAAGCAGAAGCAGACTGTTTGGGGAACGGTCCAGGCTGAGAATTGGAAGCTCGGCAAAGACATAGTGGGCGGTTGGGAAGGCTTAAATTAAGAAAGTGGATGAAATTGGAAGGCCGCCGGCGACTGAGACTGAAATACGTTTGAGATAGGGAAGGAGCGGTAGAAGAATCGGAGAAGGAAGGAATAGAGATACACAACGCCATGCTTGCTCTTCTCGGAAGTTAGGCGGCTCGGCTGACTATTTCTAGAAAACTGTCTAGTCTAGATCCTTTTGGAGAACATCATTCTGCAAATTATTTGAAGTTAGTATTTTTAAATTTGAATATTGCATAGAATTTGTGAGATGTGTGCAAGTATTTGTGAGATATCTACGACATTAAAAAGTAAATAAAGAAACTTATGTAAAACAACTCTAAATCACAATACAACCAATAAATAATTTATTTGAGATTGAATATTTAAAAATTAAAAGTTACTTACATATTTGCAATAGCTAAAACTTTCTTAAAACATATATAGAATCACATAGAACAAATTGACATGAGATTGGACATTTGAAATTTTTGAATTGCAAATGTTTGCAATAAATTTGCGAGAGATGTATGCGAAAAATGTGCTAAATATAAAAATAGTAGCTAAAAACTTTAAGACAGATGTAGAATCACACTAAGGGTGTGTTTGGGTGAAGGGTTGGGTTATGGAGGGTTAGTGTTATGATAATATGTGTTTGGGGTAGGAGTTATGTAGAAAGAGTTATAAGATGATTATAATAAAATGTGTTTGGAGGAAGGATTATGTATGAAGGGTTAGGTGGTTATGATAAGATGTGTTTGAGGGAAAGTTATGTAGGTAATGTGATGAAATTTATTTGCTTATACATTTTTTTTTAAAATTCATATTCTAAATCCAACACAAATTTTATATATTTAATTTACCAAATTATCCAATTTTCTTAAAATAATTTTCAGTAGTTTCTTTAAATGTGCGTCTATTTCCAACATTTTTTTACGTAATCTTTACGTGCGAATAATTTATTGATTTTTTTAAAGAAATTTGTATTCTAAATCCAATACATAGATTTCGTATAATTAATTTTTTGAAATGTTATATTTTCGTAAAACATTTTTCAGTTATTTTTTAAATACTACGTCAATTTTTAACTTTTTGACTTAATTGTTACGTGCAAATAAATTATTAATTTTTTTAAAAAAAATTCATATTCTAACTCCAATACACAAATTTTGTATATTTAATTTACCAAATTGTCCTAGTTTTCGCAAAACAATTTGTCCTAATTTCTTTAAATACATGAAATTTTCAACCTTTTTTTTAAGTAATCGTTACAGTTGAATAAATTACTATTTTTATTTTAAAGATAAAACAATATTAGTTTTCTTCTTACCTAAACATTATGTTTTTTTTTCTTTTTAAATTAGAGGATTGTGGTTCCAAAGAGCAACAAAAAAATGATAAAAAATTATAATGAATCAATTAAAGGTATAAAAATAAGGAAGAAGAAAGAGAAAGAAAAAAAAAGTACATTTTGAAAAGTATGAGAATAATTTGGTAAAAAATTTAGATTCAAAATTTAATTCAAATAAATCTTAAATCAAATTTAGTCATTAAATTGATTTTTTTAAAAGAAAATTCTTATACATTTAAAGTTTAAATACTTTCAAAAAATATATATTTGTTATACATTTTTTAGGTTATGTAAGGATTCAAAAGTGATTTAATTTAATATTAAATCGTCTGATTTGATTTTGTTTTGATTTTTTATAAATTTAATAAAATTCATTTTTTTAAAAATTTATTTAAATTAAATTTATGTGAAATAGTTTAGATAAATATTTGAAAGGTGAAAAACGAATAAAAGACATGAAATAATAAAGTTAAAAAAAAAAGTTTAATACGAGGGCTAAATGCGTAAACTAATCATAATTAGTATTTAATTAAAATTAATTTTGTAAATAAAATAAATTAAAAATAATATTTTTTTAAGATTATTAAATTAATTAAAAACAAATGACATTTGATAAATAAAATAGTAATTTTTTTAAAAAAATGAAAAAATAAAATTATGGAAGTTGAAAATGATTATAAAGAGTTGAAAATGTAGGTTTATGGGGAGTTGAAGAGGGATTGAGAAAGAAGAAAGAGAGGGAAGAGGGGTTATGATAAACCTAAAACAGCGGTTATGATAATTCTTCCCCCAAACAAGGGTTGGGTTACCATAACCCTAACCCAATAGTGATAACCCTTGGGCCAAACAGCCCCTAAATCACATAAAACAACTATATCATTGCTTTGGGATTTGACGTTCAAATTTTGAAAGTTGCAAAATGTCATGAGCGAGATCTTTGCAATAAAAGAAAAAAGCTAAAAACTTGTTAAAGATGTGCAAAACCTTCCTCGATCACCTAAAAAGGGTATAGAATCAATTTATTATTGGTTTTACAACATCCTTTTTAGCAAGTTTTCATCTCGATGCTTTCAAAATAATTTACAACCCTATATCGATTTCAAGTGATTTGAAAACATCTCACACCCATGTTGGCAATCTTAAAATTAAATTTTTTTTATTTCTTATATCTTTTTTGAAAATGAGTCCTACCCTCGGGACATTTCACAAATGTAAATGTTGAGCACTCTTGGCAACAATATTCTTTGAAAAAAAAATCAAAACAATATTCTCGATAAGCAACCTTATTGTTTGGAAGAATCAAGAAAACATTTCTCACGAAGCAAACGAAAAAAAATTGAAGAGTCTTGTTCTTGAAGCCATGATAAATTTACAAATTACATATTTCATAGACCTGAATACAAAATTTAAAAAAACAACATCAAAACTAGTACTCTAAAGAAACATTAAACTCAAATGTTAAAAAAAAAATCCCCAAAATTCCTTCCATAAAATAATTCTTTATGGGCGATAACACTATGTGATGCGATAAGTGATAGGACTAAGCTATGTGAATAATAGTCTTGAAAGTCCTACATGATATAGGTTTCAATTGTGTGATATTGATCATAACTACGCGATAGTGCTAACTATGCGAAATACTAGAATATCCCACCTCACATGTTGACATCCTAGGCAAGATGGTCAAGCCAGATGAGATATAATAAATGACATTATCTTTATCGAATAATTAAAAAATAAAACGTTTTATTTGTAATCTCCCCATATAACTACAAACACTTCAAAATTAATTTTCAACATCTCTATTTGTTTCCTCACACTACATAAACACTTATACTTCTTTTAACTTGTGCGTGAGAAATTACAAGCAAGAAAGTCTCTTTCAAAACTTATTTCTATGAGCTTTCCGTGCAAACAAAGTGTTCATTTGAGTGTTGAGATTCCAATTAGTTTCGGAGCAAAACTAATTAAAGAACACGACTGTTTTATCCTGGAAACGATGAGGCATTTGAAATAGGTTTGCACAAAGGAGTAGAGTCGCGAAACGTTTTAAAGAAAGCGAGATTCGCGACTTAGCCTTCTTTCATAACTAATTTCTATTTTGCAGTGACAAGAGGTGTTTTGACCAGGCGATCTAACCATTAGGCAAACTAATTAGAAAGTGACAAGTTCCTGTGAGTTGATTCTTAGGCGACCTGATCATATTACAAGGCGAGACATTAAGCTTCCAAACAAGGTGAAATACAAGCTTCACCAAGCGAAATTCAAGGCGAAGAAGCACGTGTATTGCCTAGTATGCAATTTAGGCGTTAGGACTTCTTAACGCATTACTCCTTCTTGGCAAAGTGCAACAACATATATATTTTTTAAAACGGATAAAATTCTTGCCACTTTCCAAGTGCCCAAAATCCCAAAAATGGAACTCGTCGTTGTGCCCAAGTCATCGCCACTTTCGTCTGATGGTGTGTCGTTGTCCGTTGGTTGAAAGTTGCTAGCCATGCAGATGGAGTCGCATGCAAGAGGTCACCAGATGGCCTATATGGTTGTTTGGTTTCAATCTTTTAAGGTTGCTATCCAATTAAGGGAATTTTTAAAAATATAATAATTAGGCAAAAAAATGTAAAACTCAAAGCAAATTTTTAACCCAAGCCCAAAACATACGATGAAATACCAAAAAAAGTCACATGAAAACCTAAATCAACCAAAACTAATCACAAATTTTTTTCCATACTCGGCACATAAAACACATATTTCTATTAGTGATAAAAATTGATATCTTCCTATTTCTATAAGCAATAGAATTGATATCCTTCTATCAGTTCTATCAATGATAGAAATTTATATCTTTCTATCAGTGATACGAACTAATATATCTATTTGTATCGAAGTTTATATATCACACGTAACACAACTTGACTTGAAAAGAGAGACAGGGGTTGACTTAATTTGAAAAGAGAGGTCAAGTGAGAGGACTAGAAGTTACCATTAAAAATAATGATTGAGAGTGGAATTTTGGTCTTTTTGGTTTAATATGGTTGAGAATGTATTAGCCCCCTTCCTATGTACAAATAATTAAAAATAGAATAAATGATATCATGTAATTGATACATGGAGTTTCTTTCTATTGGTTTCTTTCAGTTTTATCACTAATAGAAAATTATCAGTTTCTATCAGTGATAGACACTGATATGAAGGTATCCGTTTTTATATGTGATAGAAACTGGTGGTAATGTGTATCGATTCAATTCTATAGGATTTAATTTGAAAAATATACATGGAGTTTCAATGTGATAACTTTGGTAGACACCAATATGAAGGTGTCAATGTATATAATTGTATAAGTTACACCACATGTTTCAATTCAAAGATGAATACAAACAAAGACATTGACGAGTTTTATTGATATAAAGAATTTGAAAAGATAACGCTCATAAATTCCAATATAAATCCATTTGGCGATACAACATAAAAATGCAACTATAATGATTACATCGTTGATTAATTTGACGAAGTTTGCAAGTCCTAGAATTATGACCCATGCCATGACAAGTAATGCATCTTGTTGCACACAACCCAAATACGTTGACAACAATGTATGTGAATGATAATAACCAAACATGTAAGAATATGTATCTTTAAATAACAACAAGAGCATGAGAACAAGAAATGATCTCATCAAGATCCTAAGTTCAACTTCACTATGAATTGTTTATCACTAGCCATTACATTGTATTGAACATTGTTGATAGGATGAACCTAATAAATGAAAATAGAAAAAGAACTCAACATTTACTAATAAACATTCATAGCTCTATCATAGTCTATCACTAATAGATAGTGATAGATGCATTTCTTTCTTTCATCAATATGATATATCTAAATAAAAATAATGAAAAAAAGAAGAAAAGAACTCTTGCAAAAAAACTTCTTGATTATTCATGTTGCTTGCGTAATATATTTTTAGCCCAAGAGGTTAAAATTGTTTTAATTATCAAACTAGCTTTTCTTCTATCATTGTCCATAAGTAATAGAAAGTGATAAAGTTCTATTGCAAACTAATTTTGATCACTACACTTTTACATAAAGTATATGTAAACCAAAACACAAATAAATTGAAGCATGATGAACTAATTATATGTATGAATCACAAACAAATAAAAATGAACCTCCTTAATACATAAACAAGTTACAGAAAATAATCCATAAAATTTAAATTAATTCACAAAAAAAAAAAACCACTTTAATTTCAAAGTATACCAACTAAATTTGATTAAAAAAATAACACCAATTAATTAAAATCTAAAACATAAAAGAAGAGTAAGAAAAATAAGAAGGAAAAGAAAAAAAGAAGGTTCGAAAAAGGAAGATGTGTGATATTTGACGGGGTGATGGATGTGGAAACCCGAACAAGATGAAAAAAGAAGAATAGAATAAGGAAAAAAAAAAAAGAATACAAGGATAGAAAATTGTCGTCGATAATGGATGTGAAAATACTTGTCTCTGGTGATGGATGAGGATCACATAAATATTTGAGTGTATATTTTGGAATAATATAAAATTAATATACAACATTCTTTTTTTTGCATGTAAATACTGTGGGGGCGATGAAGGAGCACTCCATGTTGCCTAAGGATCATAATCCTATAATTAGAATTAGGACTATTCTAATTTTTTCTTATTTATCATATGTCAGTATTCCTTTCACTATTTCTAACTTTCCCAAACATACATTATAATAAGTCAGACTATAATAACATGCACCCAACACACAGACTATAATAACTACTCCACACCCCAAACGCTCCTTTTGTATTTTTTTCTATTTAAGTAAATTCCTCCTCAGTTAAAGGGTAATTTGGACATTTCCATGTCCATTTGTCCCAATTTTCTTATTTTTAAATTTTGAGCCCTAAACTCTGTAAATAGTATCAAATTTATCCTATTTTTAATTTTGGAAATTTCCCTTTTTTTTTTGTTTGGCCATTTTGTAAAATGAGCCCCCAAATCCATATTTTCTACATTTAGCCTCCAAAATCCATATATTTTAAATGTAGCATCCAAATGAATCCTCAAAACCCTACGTCGATTTTTCACCGTTTCCATTTTCGGTTCACCTGACGAAAGCTAACATGAGAGCTCCTTACCTTCTCCTTCTACTACTCTTAGCTCTGCACTTGACACTCGTCCTCCCATGGAAGAAGGACGAGTTCAGAAACTGTAACCAGACTCCCTTCTGCAAGCGAGCCCGCGCCTTTAAGCCCGGATCCTGCTCTCTTGTTGCTCACGACGTTTCTATTAACGATGGGGACCTCACTGCCAAGCTCCTCCCTAGGAATCAGGACCCAGATCATCCACCCAAGCCCTTGTTACTTGTTCTTTCCGTGTATCAAGACGGAATTGTGCGCCTTAGGATCGACGAGGATCCTTCTCTTGGTCCACCCAAAAAGCGATTCCAGTTACCCGATGTGATTGTGGACGAGTTTTTGAGCCAAAAGCTTTGGTTGCAGCGAATTTCAACCGAGACAATCGAATCCGATTTACGCCCCTCTTCGATCGTCTACTTGTCCGATGGTTACGAGGCAGTTGTTCGCCAGGATCCGTTCGAGGTTTTCGTGCGGGAGAAGTCGGGTAAACGCGTCTTATCTTTAAATTCTCATGGGTTATTCGATTTCGAGCAATTGAGGGTAAAGGATGAAGGCGAGGACTGGGAGGAGAAGTTCAGAGGACATACTGATACCAGACCGTACGGTCCCCAATCCATTAGTTTCGACGTTTCGTTTTATGATGCTGATTTTGTTTATGGAATACCGGAGCATGCAACTAGCCTCGCTCTAAAGCCCACCAGAGGACCCGACGTCGAGGAGTCAGAACCTTACAGGCTGTTCAATTTGGATGTTTTCGAATATCTTCACGACTCTCCGTTTGGGCTTTACGGGTCAATACCCTTCATGATTTCACACGGGAAATCGCGGGGGACTTCTGGGTTTTTTTGGTTGAATGCTGCTGAAATGCAAATTGATGTTCTTGGATCTGGCTGGGATGCTGAATCTGGGATTTCTCTTCCTTCATCTCAAAGTAGTATCGATACCTTTTGGATGAGTGAGGCAGGCATTGTGGATACGTTCTTTTTTGTCGGTCCAGGGCCGAAGGATGTTGTTCGCCAGTACACCAGTGTGACGGGGACTTCAGCAATGCCCCAGCTCTTTGCAACAGCATATCATCAATGTAGGTGGAATTATAGGGATGAAGAGGATGTTGCACATGTCGATTCTAAATTTGATGAACATGATATTCCTTACGATGTCTTGTGGCTTGATATCGACCACACAGATGGGAAAAGGTATATGACATGGGACAGGTCGCTTTTTCCCAATCCGGAAGAGATGCAAAAGAAGTTGGCTGCCAAAGGAAGGTACATGGTTACCGTAGTGGATCCACATGTCAAGCGGGAGGATTCTTTGACATTGCATAAGGAAGCAAGCAAGAATGGATATTATGTCAAGGATGCTGCCGGGAATGATTATGATGGGTGGTGCTGGCCAGGTTCATCATCTTACCTGGACGCGTTAAGTCCAGAGGTTAGGTCATGGTGGGGAGAGAAGTTTTCTCTCCAAAACTATGTTGGTTCTACCCCGACCTTATATATATGGAATGATATGAACGAGCCTTCTGTTTTCAGTGGTCCAGAGGTATTTTATTGAATTGTCTACATTTATTTCTTGGTCTAGTATCTATCACTGGCATGCCTTTATCGTGTACTCACATCACATGCTCGGCTATAAAGGGCTCGGCTTGAGGATTTAGAGCCTTATATTTAATATTATTATTTTTTCAATGACAGTATATAATCTATTCAAAACCAAAAGTAAATAGAATGCGGTGAAAGCGTTAGGATTTGATGTAGTTTAGTTTTAATGTTTTTTTTAGGGGCATGCATAAACCTTGTTACCCAAGCGTTGTAAGGCTTGGTCTCTGTTTTAGTGTATACTGAGTTATCTTAGAGAGGTCAATTGAATAATAAAACAATGTCAGTACTTTGGTTACATCATATTGGTATCAGTGCAGTGGAAGAAACTTGTCAGAAAGTTTAAATTGGATATTAACTTTTTTTTGGGTAAGATTTTGGATATTAACTTCCACAATATGAACAAGTCAAAATGCTTTTATTAGAGGGGGGGCGTGTATTATTCTAGTTGCAAATTAATTAGTGGAAGAATGTAGGAAGGGGACTTTGGGGAAAGGTGCTGAAAATCGATCTCTACAGTATGGTTGATTGGGAATTCTTACGAGCAATATTAAAGAAGAAGTGTTTAGAAAGGAAATGGATCGACTGCATAAAGTGATGCCTAATATGCACCAAAAGATTTAGTTTTGAGATGAGGAGTAACCTAGGGTGGGAGCCAATAGTCCTTAATATATTAATTGGTAGGTAGTAAGGTAGTTGTTTTAGCTTTGATGATAGGGTAAGTAACTTCTACAATTTTGTTACTGACACCTTTGAAGGAATCTAAAATGGAAAGATTTAATATGATCTTTGAATTTTCCTTGTTTTAAGTTGTTGGCGCTAGTACGGATACGCCTCCTGATCTCCTCTTCTCCCCCCTTTTTGACTTCTCTATTTTTCTCACGGTATAATTCTCTTGTACTTTGAGTTTTACCTTAATAAAGAAGCTTGTCTCCGTTTTCAAAAGATTGTAGGGTAAGTAACCTTGCCATGCATATGGTGCTTTTAAAGCGCTGATCTTTTCTTTGCTAGCAGTTTATACAATTGCTTTTGCATTTGAACTATGAAAATTCTCTGCCTTTTTTGCTCCTTCATTAGTTGAGATATCTCCATTGGTGGGCTTTTAAAATACAGTTTTTTTTAATAAGTTGAAGGTCATTTTTAACCCATCAACCTGGGTTTTCCTTTTGGTGCTTGTGCTTCGCTGGAAGGAAGTATGAGGATTCTTTTTTCATGATATTGTTGAAAACTGAAGACAGTTTTTGAGAATACTTTCTGGCCTAGCAATCTCAAAGCATCAGGCATTTTTTTCCTTCAAGTTCATATTCAATAATGTCTACTTCGTTGTAATTTGTTACTTATCATATCTATGGCTCATTTATCATATTAAATAAATTGTTTTGTATTAAAAAAGTGGTTCGGAAGTAGTTGTGGTCTTCTGCTATAATATTTCGTTGACTGATGTCTCTATGTAGGGTACAATGCCTCGAAATACTCTACATTATGGAGGTGTAGAACATCGGGAATTACATAATGCCTATGGATACTACTTTCATATGGCCACCGCAGAGGGGCTAGTTAAGCGGGGTGATGGAAATGATAGACCTTTTGTGCTCTCACGAGCAGCTTTTGCTGGAACCCAAAAATATGGAACAGTATGGACAGGAGATAGTTCAGCTGATTGGGATTATCTCAGGCTCTCCGTTCCGATGGTTTTGACTCTTGGACTTACTGGATTGTCATTCTCTGGTAAGGATTCTCTCTGTTTTATGTTTGAACTATAAGTCATATCGCTTTGATAGTTATGGCTAAGTTGTTTGAACAGGTGCTGATGTTGGTGGATTTTTCGGAAATCCTGAGACTGAGCTGTTAGTGCGTTGGTTTCAGCTAGGTGCCTTTTATCCCTTCTTTAGAGGCCATGCTCACCATGACACCAAAAGGAGAGAACCTTGGTTATTTGGGTAGGATATCATGTACCCCTTATGCTTTCATATTCTGTTTCTTATTAGTAAAATAAAATATTGAAAAAAATACATAATTAAGGGACCTATTGACAACATTCTTAACTGATCTTTCCATCTCGTCAACCATCACAAAACTTATCTGTTTGCAAGATTTTCATCTGTTTGTTCATTTCAAGTTTGGAGTAATCTACTCAATTTTGCTACTTTGCTATTGATGATTAATTGACTTCAATTGTGAAAAAACAGAAGAATAAGAGGGAATGTATGTATATATGTACCACAAAAAGGGGTAAAATACAAGAAGGGACTCCAATCCATTAAAATTAGACTTAACTAGTAATTACAAAAAAGTTTTGCCTAAGTCTACAAATACATATACATTGTAGAGGATCCTGCGTTGAAGAAATCAAGCGATCTCACTATTTTAATTAGATAGATTGGTTATTCCTCTCATAGCGAAATGTTTTTGAGGTGGAACCCTGTGATATAATATGGTATTAAGTTCCATTTAGCATAATCAAGCATTTGATCCAACAACAAAAATTGGGAACCAGTCCAAGACTGTAGACTGCTCTCTAGCCAATTGATTTTGAGGTGGAACTCTATCTTGTTTAATAGACATAAAATATCACTTAGAGATCTCTCAATCCCTCTTAAAATTCTGCTGTTCGTCTCTCCCTAAAGCCCTCTCAAGATAATGTACCCCTTACCTCCAAGAAAATTTTCCCTTGCAAAGTAGAGGATGGTGAAGGAACTCTTCAACCATCTTTTTGTTGCCCCTATGCCTAGCCATGTCAAGACCGAACTCGTCAAGGAACTGGTTCCAAATTGTATGAGATAAATTGGGATTCCAGGGCATACCATCGAAGTCCTTAGTTGCCTCCACAAAGATGCAACACCATGACTTCTTCAATTTAAACACCCTGTCCACAGCCCCATTGATTTTGCTAATTTTGTTGGGGTGTCCCATGGTCATGGTTATGATTTAACTAGTACAGTTCGCGCCTAAGTTTTTACTTGAACGTATCAAGCTATGGTTGTGACATCAATACTAAATGTTTATGTGCAATGTAGAAAGTTTATGTTGTAAAATATGGAATCAACTGTATCTGCTCTATTATCAATTCTATATTCAATAATTGCTCTTTCTAATTTCTAAAAGATGTATAAAAACAGAAGAAACTAAGTAGCGATACAAATAATGGTTTTGTGGTTAACAACTGGTGTTATTTGTCTTGCATTGTTACAGGGAACGGAATACAGAATTAATGAGAGATGCTATACGCGTTCGGTATGTGTTGCTACCGTATTTCTATACTCTATTTCGAGAAGCAAATATGAGTGGTATTCCTGTTGTACGTCCATTGTGGATGGAATTTCCATCTGATGAAGTTACATTTAAAAATGATGAAGCTTTTATGGTTGGGAGCGCTCTTTTGGTCCAAGGAATATATACCAAGGTAATTTCTTTTTTTAAAAAAAGAATAAACACGAAACAATATCAATTACCTAGGTAATTCTTTCAACAACATATAGTGAGAAAAAAATACATGTTTACCTTCTTAAAGCTTTAGATGAGGGTTCTTGGAACATCTAGCTTGAAACTTGTTTTACTTTAGTCCCATAATATTAGGGGAAAAAAGTATATTTAAGCTTTGAGAAATGGTTTAAACTGTCCCTACATACTGCTCTTTTAATGCTATGGATGATCTAGTGAGTAGTGACCGAGCAAGTTAAGTACTCAAGTTGTACATCTAATGTGGTTGTTTTTATGTGGTGGACAAGTTTTATTTTAAATATATATACTTCTCATGGATCCCTTTCTTACTTTCCCATCATGTCTTCTTCTCTCTCCCTTCATCTATCTTAGCCAGCAGCATTTCTGCTCTTGTTCCACAAAAAAACCCTAACTCACTCTGCCTCTTGCATTTATTTTGTTTCCTTTGCCTCCTTTAGTGATGGCTAATATTCAGAAACGAGATAGCTTGAAGAGTCAGGGAGGGAAAAACATTGAAAAAATGTTTCACCTAACCTTGATAGTACCTTGCTGTTCTTATTTTTTTTTGTTCTTGAGTTGCATTGTGAACATTATCTTGTTTTGATTGCAATATATATATCCACAAAGTACTGTCTCTGTTTCTCTAGAGTTTGGGATTTTCTGAGTTCCGGGGGAAAAGTCCTAACAAATAGCAAGAAGTCGAGTCTCTAAAAGAAAGGATTCCCTAAAATCAAGCAAACTCACATCTCCAAGAATATGATCCTAGTCTTCCTCCACCTTCTGACAGAGAATACAATAAAATAGAGGAACAAAACAAGCATCTCTTTGGGCTATTCTAAACCATCCCTTCTCGCTTTGCCAACTAACGAGCGCAACTTCCTTGAAAGTCGATCCAAATTGTTTACTCGTATGTGATGGAACATTGATTTTAGGAACCAATCCAAACTATATCCTTAACCTAACAAGTTAAGATGTCACATTATTAAATTTAGGAGTTGAGATTTTAGCTTTCTTTTAACATTTTATAATCTATTATATCCCCTTATCCTTAGTTTTATCTACTTTTTGTTTTAATCCCGTTGTATTTTCATTGATGGTTGATTTCTTATTCAATGTCATGGTGTTGGTCACACTTGTAGGAAGCTAAAAAAGTGTCGGTGTATTTGCCTGGGAAGCAGTCTTGGTATGATTTTAGAACTGGAACTATATATAAGGGTGGTATTACCCACCAGCTAGAGGTTTTTGAAGAAAGCATCCCTACTTTCCAAAAAGCTGGAACGATAATACCCAGAAAGGACCGATCTCGGCGGAGCTCTACACAGATGGTGAATGACCCCTACACTCTGGTATGTATTTGCTACCTTACCTAGAGGCACACAGGCAATGCCTAAATTTCATATTTCCGTCATTTAACCAGCTAGTGTTTTTGGTGGAAGAAGTATATTTTGAGTCCCAAGTTTTTCTTTCACTTTTTGGACATGGACTAAACATAAAGTTCGGTGGTTTAACATATTTTTTTTTTATCTTTTATAGGTGGTAGCTCTTAATAGTTCACAAGCAGCCGAAGGCGAACTTTATATTGATGACGGTAAAAGCTTCGAATTTAAGCAAGGGGCATTCATTCACCGCCGATTTGTGTTCTCAGACGGCAAACTTACATCATTGAACGTGGGACCGATAGCTTCTAGTAGCACCAAGTTTTCTTCCAACTGTGTTATCGAGAGAATTATACTGCTGGGACACTCTGGAGCAAAGTCTGCTCTAGTTGAGCCCGAAAATAGAAAGGTAGATATTGAGCTTGGTCCACTTCACTTCCTAAAAGGGCGTCGCTCATCAGTACTTACAATTCGGAAGCCCAACTTGTTGATTTCAGATGATTGGACAGTAAAAATTGTGTAAGAATTCGTAATTTTCATTATATGATAGAAAGGAGAAAGATATGGTAAGAAAGTAATGTTGCACTTTTTATGTTGCATCCCCGGATTGAAATTGTTATCCTCGAGACGTGAACTAATGACATTTGTTAAAGCAGACATTAAAAGTTCCTCTCCTGCTGATATGCGTTGTTTTTACCATTTTATGATTGATTGTTTAGACGTTAAAGTTGTGTTTGAGTTTCTCCCCTATGGTCTGGGTTATGAGTATTAACTATTTGAAGAAGTACACTAACGAAACATGTGGCGCCATGGTAGAAGAAAAGAAAAAAAGGAAGGGTATGGAAACAGCAGGCACTCACTGAATTTCTGTTTTCTTACGAATCTATGAATGGCATATTAGGTGATATAGGAGTTCGCATGTTCCTCTGTTTTCTGAGAAACAGGGGCAAAACAGAGGGACACAAAAAGGAGGCTCTACCACTCACGTATTCACTTCATCTATCTACACGTGCCAGGGTCAGGACTCTGTAAAAAAGAATATAGGGTCTTTAATTCATATAATATTACAAAAAAAACACATTGCTAATATTTTACACAAATGGGTCACAATATTACACAAAAATAGGCTCAAATTACCAATATGTCCATATGGTATTTTTTTATTGTTTTAAAATACACAGAAATATTAATTATAATGAGAAGATCGTGGGTCATTAAAATAGAAAAGTGATGGAACAGTTTTCTCACTTTCCATATTCAAAAAAATCAAATCCATTTCGACAGTGAAGAAGTTATTCGACGATTTCGTTCTCGACAGTGAAGAAGAAGGGTTTCATCGATTTCGACAGTGAAGAAGTTATTCGACGGCCGACCAGTTCTTTTGTTTTCTGACGGCAGAAAAATATGAGGTTACGTTGTATAAATTCAATACATAGTAGACATTTGGTATATTACATATATTCAAGATATTAGACTGAATAGGCAACGAAACAAAAAATGAAATTTTGCATGTGTTATATCCTAGGGTTTATTAAGGTTTCGGAGTGAAGAAGACATTTTTTAGGACCGTCACATGAGGGTTTTTCCTATAGATATTGGGTATATCTTAAATGTTCATTGGGTATATCTTGAATTTTCTAATTGTTGAGCAAATGCCAAAATGTAATTTTTATTGTGACATACTCTCGTGTTTATTGAGATTATGAGTTTTAGGGCTCAATTGAAATGTAGTTTGAGTTTCTTTAACTTACAACTGAAATTCCCATTTGGTATTATGAGTTTCTTTAACTTATTTGACAATGCAATGTGCTTTACATATGTTAAATGTTGGCAGTGTAGAAAATGGTAAGCCGAAGTGAAAGATTTCTTGGGTCTAGGATGAAAAAAGTAAGATCCAACGAAGATAATCCAATCCTTCTCGATGATTCTGAGGTATATTTAAGATTAATTGTTATAATTTGTTACTTTGTTGATTTTTGATATGCAAATATATTTTAATTATATTGTATTAATCTATATCATAGGATGAAAATATATCAAGTTCTCAAGAGACTTATGAAGAAAATCAAATGGATTACAAACCTGAACAAACAGTGTACCCAGGTGAGCATGAATGTGATATAACATGACCAAATGACACTCAAATTGTTCTGTACGATGAAAACTTAGCAAGTAAAAGAAAAATAAAGGTAGAAACGTCAGTTCAGAAATTGGATGCACAAGGAACAAAGGTTAGTTAATTGTTGTATATATTTTATAAACCTAATGTTAAGAGAGTTTAGTTAATATGTATGTATATAAACACTGTTGTATATATTTTATAAAACATCAACTAAAAGTATTATATCTCACGGGTAATATATAAAACTAATATAAATGTAAATAAGATGTGATATATATATAATAAATCACATATACAAAGTATTATATATTATGATAATATTATAAAATTACTATAATTGTAAATAATATATGGTATATATATTATAAAACATCAACTAAAAAGTATTATATCTTACGGGTAATTTATAAAACTAATATAAATGTAAACAAGATGTGATATATATATAATAAATCACATATACAAACTATTATATATTGCGATAATATTATAAAACTAGTATAATTATAAATAATATGTGTTATATATTTACTAAATCACATCAGCAACCATTAAAATGAGGGGTATATCGTTAAAGTATACGATATATACGCAGATGATAACTCTCAATGATCTAATCATGTAGTTTTGGTGTTTAACTATTTAATTTTAAACGGGTAAAAGAACAAATGACTTACTGTGGAAATTATCTTAGCTTCAGGTGATGGAGAATTGTAAATGTCGGCAACTTGTAAAGAAGATGCAGCTTACGATTATTACAAAATTGAATACAAATTTGACTGTCGAAAAATTGTGAAAACAAGGTAATAAAAAATTAGAAATTTATGATTGAATTTTTAAAAGCTTCAAGTGATGGACAATAATGGCTGCCGGCGATGGAAAATAATAGGTAAAAAGATAGTCTTGGAAAAAAGATATCATACGATTATTACAGATTAGAATAAAATTACCCATATTATAATATATTTTGATTTATAGTTAATTGAAAAGATACTTAAAATTTATTACCATATTCATTAATCACGTTAAATTAAGGAAGTTATGGAATTCATATTAAATTCAAATTATTTTCAATAAGAAAATATTTCAAATAATATTATGAATAAAATATCTAATTAATAATCCTAATATCTAATTAATAATTATTGAAAGATTACATTATCTTTTCTATTTAAGAAAATAATTTTCAAAATTAGGATATTTGTGAAATTTCTTATTCAGTATCTAAATCTTTCAAGAATTATATTCTTGTTCCTCGTAGATGATTCCTTAAGTTAGGAAGTAGGGTTTATTGAGCTTGGGGTTGATGAGTTGGGCTTCAGTTTATGGTCCAAATAGGTGAGGTCCCATTGGTTTTGAAACTTGAAATTAAACCCAGACCACAATTATTGCATTAAGATCTATTTGTCAACAGTCAAGATTGAGGGGCTGTAAGAAGGTTCCTGGAAAGCAGCTAAACATGTTCATTTTACCTGGATGTGTGTTTTTTTCCAACTTTGATTGCGACCCTTGTTGGTGAGATGCATGAACCCCAGTTGCCACACCCATTTATTTTCCTTTTCACTAAACGGCTGCGGATTTTGAAAGGAACATCCCCATGGCGTCACCTTCAACTCAACGCCCCCAAGAAAAGAAAAATTAAACAAAACAAGACAACAATTTTTTTCTACTTCAGATGTTTTCTTTCTTGTTGGGCCTGTTTATAAATTCAAATAAGATGTTTAATAAGATGATTGTGTCTTTGATTAGAGAGAGGATATGGATGTATAATTCAATTCCCCTTATCCAGAATAGAATAACACACACGCATAGATGGAAACCCCTCTTCAACCTTTGCAATCCTAGTCACCAAATCTCCTTCCCACGTGCCCAACGATCCTTGCCCTTACACCTTTTTCTAATTCTTTTTTTTATTTTTTTTTCTTTTTACTTATCATTAGAGTAAAGATTGGTCTGCAAAATGGTTCCTTAAATAAGATATTTCCACTTTTCTGGAGGCATGTGGCTTTTAGCTATGATGGAATATATTGGAATGAGTTCTTTTTACGTATGGAGGAAAGATTAAACTTCTAACTCTAAGATATAGCATTTAATATGATTTACTAGAATGCAAGCAATTTTGGTGTGTATTATAATAAGATAATCAGTACTACTTAATTGAAATAATTAAAATTTAAAATTTTGGCTAAAACATGCATATCTCTTACGATTGGGTCATTTTCCGATTTTTTTTGTTAAATTTTAAATTTTATTTGTTATGTATTTTTTTAAATCATGCCTTTACCGTTGTTAAATGAGAAAAGCTTAATGCAACATGGATTAAGAAAAGATGTTGAGCATAACTTGATTGACATAGAACATGTATTTTCATTTAAATGACATCCAATTGGTTATGTGCATGTGAACCATTATTAGGAAAAGAATAGCAATAGGTAAGGGATGGTATGCAAAATGTAAGAAATTTTGATCAATTCAAAGTGGGAATGGAGTTGCAAAATATGTCAGATCAAGGAATGAGGTAACAAATTTTCACTAGCTTAGGAATCTACTCTAACATTTAAAATTGAGCTGGAATCTCGGGTGTATAATACATAGTTTGAAATTTAAAATAATAATGAGAAATAAATAAAAAGGTTAGAGCATAGCACAATATTTAGGTTCGGAGGATTTAAGTAGCTGTTAAAAGAAAGAGAGAGATATCCATAGAGAGAGGAGAGGATCAAATCTAATGAAAAAGTGGTCTTATGTTTGTGTCATTTTCAGAAGGAATAGTGAAGGGCGGGGCTGAAAAAAGTTGGAGATTGAATAAAAGTTATGGACCCCAGAACACATGGTAAGGAAAGAAAATAATAATAGAAAAGGCAAAAGGCAAAAGAAAGGTAGAATGAAAAGGAAAATGCATAGGAAGCATCCTTCCTCTTGTATTGATGTGTTGTGGGTATGGTAATTATGGAATCCTTTACTTGGAATGCAAGCACATCCACTTTGATTTTTATATATTTTATGGCTTTAAAACTGTACTGTGACAAACCCCCGAGTCATCAGTGACATAATTTCAATGTGAGAGTTGGTAGCTGAGCTGTGGATACTATAAATATTAAATTAAACCCTAATGCCAAGCGGACTACCTATACCTCACAAATTATGTAATTCCACTAGTGTTTTTGTTTCAAATGAAACAAAACCAATGAGTGGTCACACATGTTCATCTTCTACTTTTATATTAAAAAAAAAAGTCAATTTACATCTCCACGAGCGTATCAATAAAAATGTTAATTAAAAATCACATAAATTAAACTTTAAACTTCTACATGAATCAAGAAAAGGTGACGTTGGCTCATCAAATTTTAGATGGTAAAATAAATAACTAATTATACATTGAACTAAATAACTCAACTTCACTCACTGACTTCTATTAATAAAATACGTGAACCGGAGAAATGACGATGGAGGGTGGGAGAGAGAAGAGAGAAATTTCTTCTTTTGATTTTTTATTATTTTAAAATGTTAGATAAGTATTTAAAATAATGATCAAAATGAAATAAAAACCTTTTAAGCCTACTTTCTAAAATTTATCATTCGCACATATTTGTAAATGCTTATAGCATATTTGTAAATGCTCATTACCTATAAGGATACTGTAAAACTATAAGAACCGCTATCGTATTATTTTAAAATCCTCGATTAACTAAAATAAACACTATTTATTTTAAAGTTTTTCTTTACTATCATTTTTTTATTATTTTTTTCTTAAACTAAAATAATTTACAAAACAAACACATGCTATTATAACCCAAACTAATATAACTCAACTGTAACAACTCACCCCTTATCCGGAACACCTCAAAAAATATGTTTTTTCTTTAGTTAATTGAGGATAATAAAATTTATCTCCATCAAGTCTTAACTAAATTTTGCTAGACTTCCGATCTTCCAAATCTTATTTAATTTTTTTTTTCTTTTCAAAAAAATTATTGGTAAATATTTTTACCAAATTTACGCTACTTTCACCAATTTTTCCAACAATTTCTTGTAAATTACCCTTTTTCATTTTCTTAATTTTTTCCTTTCTTTAATCAATTCAATTAAGAAATTGGAAAAGGGCAACAGAAAAAAGTAGGAGAAACAAGACAGTCATGGTGGAGTAATGTGAAAAAAGGTATTGGGATGTTGAAGAAGAGAAGAATTAGGAAAAGTGAAAACAATAAATAGTTGGAAATTTTGGCAAAAATAGCAAAAAATTATTTAAGATTTGACGAAAGAGTTGAAAATGTTTTAATAATTTTTTTTTTAAAAAAAAATATTAAAAAATATGAAAAATTGTAAAATCGTAAAATCTCGATCTAATTATCTAAAAAATCCAAATCAATTTTAGGGAAATCTCGATAGTTGAACAAAGTAGGTAACTTTTGAAATGTAAAATTAAAAAAAAAAGTTTTATTCCTCAAAATTTCTATAAAGTTTTCTATATTAAAGATTTGAAAAGGACATTTAAAGAGAGTTATAAGAAAGTGTGTATTATGTGTTGTTAGGGGTGGCACGTGCTGAAGTGGTAGGGTCAAAGACCAAAATACAAGTTCATTCAAAAATTCAAAGGGGAGACCGGGAAGAGATAGAGAAAGAGAAGGGCGGGGGGGGGATTTATGGATAGGATCGGCTGGTAGGGTCCAGCTGCTGACCATTTTGTCGACCGTCAATTTCCTTTATGACCACACCAGCTGAGCCCAACCCTTTTTCCCTTAGCCGACATTCACCACCTCTTCAATGCTGACGCGAGCAGTGACACCTTAACTCTCTTCTTTTCCTTAATTGAATCCCTCTTTTTCTTTCACCCCATGGCGTTCCATTAATTAAATATAATAATATGATATGAGATGCTTTAGCTTCTAGAAGATGGAGAATGGATACTACCTCCCCCACGTGTTTCCTTCTTTTCTATAAATATCCCACTTTCTCTCTCACAAAATTCCCCAATTCCCACTCGCCGCTCATCGGAGGAGATCAAGATTAGCCTCTTCCACCGCCACCGTAAATCAACAAACACAGAAAGAGATATAGGCCTTGAGGCCAAGTGTAAAAAGAACAGCAGCAAAGCGCTAGCAAATGACCGTAGCTGGGCTCGAGTTACCTCCAGGCTTCAGATTTCACCCTACTGATGAGGAGCTAGTCCTTCACTACCTCTGCAGAAAGTGCTCCTCTCAACCCATCGCCGTTCCCATTATCAAGGAGATTGATCTTTACAAATACGATCCCTGGCACCTCCCTGGTATTTTCCATTTTACCTTCCCTATTTTCTTTTTTCTTCTCTTCCATCTTCTTCTCTTTTCATCTCATCATTTTCTTTTCCCTTTTCCAGAATTGGCCGTCTGTGGTGAAAAGGAGTGGTATTTCTTCTCCCCCAGGGACCGTAAATACCCTAACGGCTCCCGCCCCAACCGCGCCGCCGGAACCGGCTACTGGAAGGCCACCGGTGCTGACAAACCCATCGGCCGCCCCAAAACTCTTGGTATCAAGAAGGCACTCGTCTTCTACGCCGGAAAGGCCCCCAGGGGCGTCAAGACCAATTGGATTATGCACGAGTATCGCCTCGCTAACGTCGATAGATCTGCTGCCAACAAAACCAACAACTTGAGAGTAAGTAACAACCTATATTTTCTATTCAAATGGATCCATTATCAACCTATTGGTTGCCTGATTGGGTTGGTTAAATCGAATGAATATGCAGTTGGACGACTGGGTGCTATGTCGTATCTACAACAAGAAAGGTTGCATAGAAAAACATTACCAATCCACCGACGACAAGGCAGCCGAATTCCCTGATTTCGAGGATGAGAAACCCAATATTACCACCAACAACGACATGGTACAACTCCCTATCCACAACCAGTTGCAAATGGAGACCTCCGACTCCGTCCCCAGAATGCACACCGAATCCTCCAGTGGCTCGGATCCCGTGACGTCGCCGGAGCTCACCTGGGATAAGGAGGTCCAAAGTCAATCCAAATGGGAAGGAGAAGGAGGAGGAGAAAGAGCAGCAGTAGCTGATTTCGACTTCTTTGAGTTCAATTACATGGATTCGTTCTCCATGCCAGAGGACGTTCCATTTGGAAGCCAGGTTCAGTTCCAGATGGACCATCTGTCGCCATTACAGGACATGTTTTCTTATCTACAGAGGCAGATTTAACCACCGCCGCCACCGCAGAAGCAGCAGCGGTAAAGGCATAGATTAAGGGGATGCATTCACCCCGTCGCCAGGCTTCATCCCTCTACCATATATCAACATATTATTCATATTTTTATACAACGGTTAGCAAATTCTTTGATAAGCCGAAACCAATATGCCCAGAAAGTATTGTTTGTGTGGGTCTCTCTTCTTCTCTTCCTTTGTTGTAATGAAGAATGTAGTTGATTAGAAGAAAATTGAGCTCTGCTTCCAAAGTTGATTGAACTTCGATTCATCCTCCTCAACACAAAACCAAGAGGAGCGATTGTAGAGACATTACAATTTGCCAACACAGGCCTTAGTCCTGACACCACGACCCACTAGTCATTTAAGCATTGTATATTCCCAACGCTGCCTGCAATCAACGAAACCAAATAGTGCTGTACCAGTCATGGATGTGAAGTCTAACTCATCTCATCTTTGTAATTCCAAAAGCAGAGTTGATATAAAAAAATGTCACTTCTAATTCTATTACTTCATTTGGTACATCAAACTGTTTTTTATAATGTTAATGTTACAATACAGCAACTTGTTCGGTTGCATTGGTTACATCTTCGATGGCGTCATTGCAAGTTTCTCCTACCCTATTGCCATATGCAAGGATTTTCCTTCAAACTAAACTACTTTCTGATCATATGTATGGATGTATGTATCTTTTGCATGCTACCAACTCGAGACTTGAGACTTGGGAACCCGATCACAGTTGGCAGTAGCCCATCCAATTGCTTGCTTCTCATTGTTGTATACTACCATTCTATCTTGCATTGATATATCTGTCAACAAAAGCATACAGAAGATGGGGATTCTCTTTTTTCTCTCTCTAATAAAAGAATATTCTTGCATGGTTTCGAAGGCATTGTGAGAAAATAATATAACATGTGCATGCAATAAATTAAAATAACGTACCACCGATGATATTCGAGTTTTCAAGACCAACGTCGGTGCCGTTCAGAATTCCCAAGCAAACATTTCCCATGGACTGCCATTCCAAAGTTATCTTATATAATTGAAGTCGTTCAACTTGAAAATCCAAAGAAAAGAAATGTCAAGTTAATAGCAGTTGAAGTTGAAGGCATGGAGCTTTTACCGATATTATCATGTAACCTTCCGTTGGTATTTCAAACACTGCTTTGCTTCTTCCACCACTGGAAAAGCTCAAGGCCAATGGCTTGAAATATTTTCTCACATCACGTAAGCTTTTGATTGGCTTCCGCCCTCTCCAGCAGAGCGGAAGCGTATCATCGTCCATGGCTTCTCTTAGCGGTTTTCCAGCTAGTTCTCTATTCAACTACAAAAACAGTGCCACGTGAATTGAAGAATCACTGCGTATTCCCAAAGTTTTCATGAGAGAGAAAGATCTAATCTTCCAAGGCAGTCAAGTTTCTTTTACAGATGATTTACCAATGATGTTAAAACTTGATAAGCCTGAGCATTGAAGTATGTGTAAGAGCTCCCACTGTCAAAAACTACAAACAAATTTCTGAGTCCAGTACTTCTTCCATTGAAAATTAGTTCTCCAAACCCAGGGGAGTAGTGCTTCCTGATACAGTCACATAAGGGGCAGGTTCTATAAAAACAGAAGCTAACATGAATGATTAAAATAATATATATATATATGTGATCAAGGCATGTTGTTTACGGGTAGTCCCGTGACATGGGCGTCCAAACTAAACGATAGGGATCATAAATGCCATCCCCAAAGAAAAGATATCCTCCTCCTTTGCTGTTGAAACAGTGACCAACGACGTTACGGACGATGCCTTGATTATGCAGTTGTGAGACGATGCTTACTGCTCCTCTTCCAAGGCCCAGTATTCCATCCATGGGGTGATAAGATGACGATCCAGGATCTTGATCATAACCACATCTGAGTAATCAAATGAAAACTAACTTAGCACTCCAGATTCAAATGGCTAAAAACACATGCATGCTATTTACCCACATGAGCTGACAACTGCAGTTCGCAAGGATGAGAAATTAGCAAAGTGAATCAATCTCTGGTCCAAGATGTTCTTTCTTGATGACTATAAAAGTTACAAATCAGAATCATTATGCCCATCACAAATTCTAGTGCCCGTTGCGATCTTAATTAAGTGTCTTCTTGAAGTAACCCATCACATGAATGCACACGTTTGTTATTCAACATATACTCTAGTTTAACATTCATGCTATCATTACCTTGCAATATCAGGAAAGTGCAAAACGTAAGATATGACAGCATTATATGATGTTTCTTTTTCAAGACTCGCGTGTGACATTGTAATTGGAAGTAGCAAGACTGATTTAGAGAGCTAGGAACTCATCAGTACACTGAATTGAGATGAATTACTGAAGGATGCCCAGCAGTTTACCCGAGGGCCAGACGGGGTCTAATTGGGTCTCCATTGGTTAAGTTGAGAGGAAATAAATCCCTGACAAGGACTCCAAGAGATGAACCACCATCTGCATACTCAACCTCGTAGTCACATTGATCTGGGTTTTCGCATCTGTGGTCCATAGATGAGTGCAAGGACATGCACAGAGGGTCCTTACACGGGACAAGATCGTTGCTTGGTTGATAAAGTGGATGAAGTGTCTGTAAAGGAAACAAGGCCATCAGTTTGAAGCAGTCAACCTTAATTCTCAACCCCAAAAGAAATGCAAAGGGTAGTGAGAGACTGAGGGAAAGAAGGAAAAAAAGCACTAAGCACACCAAGAAGAAATATAGCGGGAACATAGAACAAAATAGACCATTCAAGAATAAAATTTCGGGTTACTTATGATCAAAATTAACTAATTTTGGGTTACTTGTGATCAAAATTAATGTAACTGAAGCCAAAGCTGTATCTTAATAACTATGTTACATCGTTTTAGTTCATCATATTTAAAAGAATCTCCAAATTTGCGTCAAAGAAAAGTTTACCTCAGTGCACTGTTGACATGGAGCGTCACATTGAAGCCAAGTGAGATCACTACCGGTGTCGGGATCTAGAAAGTAAGGCTTTGGAGGCTGTCCTACATAAAGAGTAACGTTATAGAACCTGAAAAAAGACACGGATTATAGTGACCTCAAAACATATGGATGAAAATCAGTATTTAGGATCTGACAGTAAAAAAGTTAGCCTGCGACGAGAAGAAGGAAATATATATTTTTTTATTTTCAAACTGTTTGTAAATAAAAACATTCGGTAAAATGGGTTTGAAAATTTTAAAAGTATTTGATTTGGGGATGTTATATTTTGCTACAAAGTTGAGAAAAAATCACTCATAAATACACTCCTCAAAAGCAATTGCACAGGAATGGATAGCACAGGAGAGAAGCAAACATGAGAGAACACAGTTTCGTAATCATCTTTTCTCCAATTTTAACACGCAAGCGAAGATACAATAAAAGGTCAAGAATGGGGAAGGACAACTGAGATCATTACAATACATCAATGCGAAAAGTATATTAGGAGTCATCATATTCACATTGGACTTTGTACTCTATAACAGTAGAGTAAAATTGAAATGGGGAAAACAAAAGATGAACATCGTCGTATCTTTGAGCAGAGTTATAGCTTACCCATTTGGATAGACGTTCCCTTGAAGAGGCAATACAATGGAGGATGAAGCAAACGAAGAAGATGCAGTCGGAACCGACAGGATTGGCCTCTTTCTCTCCCATGGCTTATCCTTAAAAAACGACGAAGCTGAACACGGAGCCAAACAACTCATGGAGGCCACCATCAGAACCAGTACCACCAATACCCTTTTGCCCATGATTTGACAGCCAAGGCTAATAAATCAGTATCTCTGTCTTTGGGTAATATGGGAATGGAACAAATATCTTCGTACGGGCAAAAAATGCCTGTTATCGATTTGTTATTCTTGGTGGAGGTTTGGAGTTTAAGAGGCCTTAGTAATGTTAGGAAACCATGGATTCACACTAACCAAGCACCTTACTTTTCCAAGGGTTCAACTACAGAACCTTTTGCCACAAATTTAGTTTTTCTTGTACGTTATTCTCGACGTTCTGGTGCATTTGTGATTCTTTGCCTCCACTGAGGTGGAGACTTCAGAAGAAGTATTCTTATTCTTTTCCTCACGTCTTGGATGAAAGATGGATATTTGCTGAAGAGATCTTTAAGATTCCTTTGCGCCATAATCATTCATTACAAGTACAGATAATGGAAAGGACCAATAACCAAAAAAATTGAAAAGGAATGGACTCTCTTGAGCTTTTCAAAAAATGCATATTTTACATAACTTTAATATCCCATACCCACTGCCTTCTAGAATATAACAGCAAATAATGATATTACGCCCTACAATAAAAGATGAGTAAAAAGGGAGTGGCGAACGCATTACTGTAAAGTGCAATTCCAACTCGTAACCAAGCCATTCCAAAGTCAATATTACACATTGAGGGGCGTTTAACTACTGAATTGATTGGTGTCAGGACCACAAATAGCAAAGATTAAAATGTTGTACTGTTAAAAGAAAACTCAGGGCTGCTATGAACTTTGAAGCATTGTCACGAAAGCACATTTGGTCTGCAATGAAGGTGATCACTAGAGATACTTCCTTGCGAGTGCACGAACTTTTGTGTCAAAATGTGAAGACGTGACACGAGATCCAGGCAAGTAGAGGGGGTTGAGTATAGTCTGCAAATTCACAAAGCCAATTTCAGTCATGTGCATTATCAAGGGCAACAATGGAGAAAAAATATCTGGAACGCAACAAGGTTCATGCCACAGCCATAAATTGAAAACATGGGGAACACAAAGGAGACCAAAGCCCACCAACTAACCAAAAGTTACCCAGCGTTTAATTGTCTTGAATTGATTAACTTATAATTCTTCCGATAGATGAGAATCAAGTAAGTTTGATTCAAAGCCAAAAAATCACATCCATGGAAATACTTAACTATGAAAAATTATATACAGAGCTTAGGCCCCTTGTCATCGTTGCCTATCAAATGAAATGGACAATATTATGAAATTATATGATAAGTAGTCCTCAAACTTATTTATTACTCTTGTCAAAATCTTTGCAAAAAGACTGTTGCACCATCCATGAAGCTCCAAAAATTAGAGAGTAGACTGAAGCTGATCAACCAAAGTACCAAACCTTTTAATTATCTACTGTTATGGCAAACATGAAAATTGAAATTTAAGGTCTTGAAATCCTAGCTTGATGAAAACTTGCAAAATTTGATAGGAATACTAACTAAGATAATGCGCTAAAATCCAAAAGAGTACAATAATCAACAAAGGAGAGTAGTCACAGAAGTTTTCATATGGGTAAAATCAAACTAGAATCATCAAGAAAAGTTAAATTTCAGTTGCAGAATAGCCTACATTGATTGGGAAATTTTGCCGATAGAACGTAAATAATGCCTGGGAATGGGAGGCCCTCAGGAACCTACTATATGATAGCAGTTACAAATAAGCAGAACAACAATTACACTCCCGTCTTAACACCACTTTTCTTCTATTCAAAAGAACACAATGGTTTCTTAGACGGGGAAAAGTCTTATTGGCTAATGGAAGAAAAAAGTTTACAATAGAGAGTGAAAATATATATATAAAAATCAGGAGAGGATGAGAGACAAGTTAACATGAATATTTAACACTTGAGTACAAGAGGGACTTGGGGGATTAAAACCCCAGGGTTCGTGGTCACCAATACAAACAGATGTTAGATGAGCTATGCTTTTTTTTGCCATGAAATTGTTGTCACTTATTCTAGGCCATTTTGTCTGTGTGGTGCAATCAAGTCAAAGGATAACGCTAAAGAACACTTCAGAGGGAAATAATCTTGATATGTCATAAACATAGCTTTTCTACAAATAGTTCATTCAACAACTCAATCATTATTATTAAAACTTATTAAAAACGTACCACTACCAGATAATTAACAATATTTTGTAACTCTAGCTGGTGTGAAACCGAAGAGTCTTTTATTTGAATGTTATGTTCTGCCTCTCAATGTGAGAGGAGTTGCTTTATTTATAGGGAACAAGTAGTTGGTTACAAAGTAACAAGATAGTTTTAGCTAACTAACAATAAATTAAGCATAACAGTAATTGTAGCTAAACTACTAGTGAAAATATAACAGAAACTAAAGACAGTTTACATCATTCCACCCCCCTAGTATCAAACTTGTCCCGAGTTTGGTATGAGAGATGAAATCCATCAAGCGCAACAGAGTATGACCAAAGCAACCTCCTACGTTTTGGACAAAAGTAATGTGATTGAAGGAATAAAATGGAGACAAAAAAATCAAATGTCGCCACTAAATGATGAATCTCTCCATCAGCCGTAAACCCGAAAAAGATGTTCCCTTCGATCTCACTTAAAGCCGTCTTCAAAGAATCAATTTCAAAAGAATTAACTTTCAAAGAAAATCCTTCAAGAATCATATTTTCTTTATTATTCGCTACAAGTTCTTCGACAATTTGCAGATTCAGTTCCATTGCAATCAATGTGTCGTTGATCTTGTTCGATTTTTGCTCAGTGTTTGATACTTCTTTTTCATCTTCTTCGTTGGATTTTTCATCACTTGTGATCATTTCCAAATCAACCTTTTCAAATACTTGTTCCTCAATTTTATCTTCATGATTTTCTATTTGACAATTTCCCAACTGTGATTTCTTTGTTTTTTCTTTTGTATATGAAACCAATTGTCCTTGGACTCTTGCAAATAAATTGATGGTTGATCTACATGTTTGAGTCATTTTCCCCAATAAAAGTTGATTTCTTGGAAAATGGGTTTGATTGGATCGTTGGGCCATTTTTTGATATTGTCGCCTTCTTATTCTGTCCCAAACTGTTTTAGAAACATCATCGGCGTCGCTAAAATCATTTTTCCAATTTGGATGATGAGAGATTTTTCGAGACAATCGAGCATGGCCAAAATTTGAATGCTGACATTCTTCTTCCGAATCACTTGAATCAGAACTCCAACATTGTTTATGGAAGTACAATTGATTTTCTTGTCTATGCCAACTGCCGGTTTTTTTTCTCCTACCATCAGCATGTGGTCGGAACTTTCTGTTATGATTGTTTACTATCCTTTCTTGCAGCTCATCATCAGTAGAACTCCAATTTTGAAGTTTTTGATAGTAATCTTGGTTTCTTGGAAAAGGTTATTGATATTCTTGGGCTGGTCTCCTTCTTTCTTGAGCCCCAAATCTTCTTTCTTGATGATTTCGTTCAGCCCTATGAATTCTGTTTGCTTATTTACACTTGTTCTGTTTCTATATATATCTCCATTAAGCAAGAACTTTTTTTTTCTCTTTTAGATAATGCAAGAACTTTCATTGAGATAAAAATTTAAAAAGAAAAATACAAAGCAAAACCAAATTTATGGAAGAACAAATTCTAGACATAGTGTGCAACTCTCCAAAGGATGTGATCCAAGTCTTTACCCACCTTCCAACATAATACAAAAAAGGGCCCCCTAACGAGGACAACCTCTTCCTCCTTGAGAGCCTATCCAAAATGTTCATACGTTCATGTAAAATTTGCCAGGTAAAGATCACTCCTTCTCAAGAATCTTAATCCTCTAAGGGCTGAAAAACATACTAATGGGAAGAAGGATTCACCAGACAACAAAAAATGGAATTACAAAAGAATCCCTCCAGAGGGTTGAAATTCCAGACAAGTAGATCCTTTCTCCCATATCTAAAGTTAAACTCCCCCAACAACGACAGCAAAGAGATGACATTTGTAGCTTCCCTATCAGTCAAAGAGCGATTAAACCCGAAGAAAAAGGAAACTGGGCTCCCCAACCAAATAAAAAAGTCAGAAACAAAATGATTTCTAGAGAAGGATAAATGATAAAAATGAGGAAATGGAAGCAGAGAGGTCTATCCCGAAGCACTGATCACCCCAGAATTATGCTTCCTCACCCTCCTCTACCCTACCACCGGACAAAATGGGAGAAAGAGGGCAGCTTGTTAGAAATATCCTTCCACAAATTCTAGTTGATGCCTTTAATCCCACGCCCACCAGACAACCACTCAAAGGGATGAGGCCCAAACTTGCAAGCAATATCCTTGGGCAAAAAGGTAACAGAATCAAGAGCAAAATGCCAAAGCTAATTGGGCTTTGTTATGAGTACTTTCATTACCAATTTTTAATTCCCCGAGTTCATCGATCTCCTATCTAACTCGTTGCAATCCGTTTCCTTCTTCCACCTCTTCCCAAAGAAAGTTACACATCAGTTTTTCAATGTCCTTGCAAACTTTACTCAGGTTCTAAATAAAGAAAATAAATAAATGGGAATGCCACTAATAACAGACCAAATCAAAGTATGTCTCCCAGCTTTGGAAAAGTAACTCAATCAACTAAGATATACTTCAATCAACCCGTATAATATACATAACATAGCAAAATTAAGCACAACACTCCCCCGCGTGTTGTTGAAATACACACACACACTAGGCACCACAAGTAATAACAATAGTTATATATAAGAAAAAATGTCCAACTTACCTTTATGTAAAGCTCGTGAACCTCTTGAAAAAAGCTCTTAATTCCATCATCATTGCGAGAGTCGTGAAGTAACATCAATCGCGTATGTAGTGAATAGTCAAAGGAAAATCAAAATATTGGTAAAAGAAGGCAACAATATGAGCTATGAACTGAAATTAATCTCTCGAATGTATTTAGAATGCCTGAATCGTAGGAAAACATGTGTCTCGTATAATGAAAAGGTTTGATTGCAGATTCTATCAGTCAATATACAAGTAATGCAATGGTGGGGGGTGGGGTACAGATGCAAAAGATTCAAAGATAAAACTTCCATTAATTTGTAGTTGAGTTTTACGAGTGAGTGCATTAATGAAATTTGACATAATTTCCAGCACAGTGTGCTTGACAAACCCTCTCGACATTAAAGGATATGACCGGCGGTTACATATACAGACACCACCAAATCATTGAACCTATCGACTGCTTTCAAGAACCTGCATAAAATCCAACAAGGGAGTTCAGGCGAAATTTAAAGGGGAAAAGAACAAAAAAAAAAAAAAAAAAAGATAAAGAAGGCGCTCGATGATCTAATAAAGAACTAGAAGGAATACGAACTCACATGGCACTAGTAGTCCATGCCAGGTCCTGGACAATGTCGAGGGACGCATGCAATATAAACTGATGCAGCTGAGCGGAATCCTCTCTCTTTCATGTCATGCCAAAAAGATGAGTGACTAATGACAGTCAAAACTAGAGTAATTAACGATATCACCTTTTATTGGCGATCTTGTGAAGGAAATATTCAGCCTAAACATGAAAAACAAAATGGAAAACGAAGAAGAAGAAGAAGAAAATACTTTAACAGCAGATCCGACTTCAGCTTCATAAATTGGGATATTATTCCTACTGACGATGATGAAGCAAGCTGTGCTCGCCATTCTGAGTTGAATTCGGAAGGTCTCCGATGGAGTGAGACGACAGAGAGTTAAGGGGAGGGAGCGGGCTGGGCTGGGCTTGGATGCGGGGGACGCCAGATGGGCTAGGTTTGGGTATGGGTTGTTTGCCCTCGCGGTTTGGAGCTAGGCTCCAGCACAAAAATTTGAAACAAGGGCATAATAGCTGGGGTCTCAAAATCAACCATTACAATTCAAAACTACCAACATTTAATATTAATATTATAAAAAAATACGAAAAAGAGAGACTCTATTTTAAAAATATATATAATCTATTATCATAAATATTTTATTTCATATTTATTATTTATATTAAAACTTACCTATTTAGTGTATTAATTATTTAATACATTTATTTTCATTTAATTTTAATATTGTTATTTATTATATATTGTAGATAAATATGGTATATAATCAATTCTTGTCTTAAGATTTTAATAGAATTTTTTCCCAATTATTTTTATTACAGTGATTTTAGTTCAAATTTGTTATGATATACTCTCTCTCCATATGGTCTCTTTTCTTACATTATTTCTTATTTTGTTAATCTCCTTCAAGTTTTTTTAGTGAGTGTATGTTTGTTTCATATTATTAGTTATATTTATGAAATTGTGAATTATAGTATGTTGGTGATTTTTCGATGAAGTTTTCTGATTAAGAAAATTTACAGTGAATGAAGTATATATGTCACATACTTTATTTTGGTTTTGCATTGTTTTTCATATACGTCACATACTTTACTTGTTTTTTATTTATGATCATCGTATTACATCCATTTTGCATTGTTTTTCATATATTGAAAGTTAATTATATAAATTTTTACCGTCATAAACTGATTTCGATCTAAATAGAACTGTATATACTCAAATGAGATTTCAAATAAATGTATTTTTGTGGAATTGAACTTTGTATATTGATAAAAACATTGTGAATATAGTCTTTAATATTTACTCATTTGATGTTTTCTCTCGAATACAAGTTAAAAACTTATAACTTCTTTGTATTAGGTCTTCAGGACATTATAGTTAAAAGTCGATTTGAACTTCGATCTTATGGAATCCAAGAAAAGTTTAATCTTCCAAGTCTTCAATATTTCAATGAATGTAATCTTCCAAGCCTTCAATCCTTCAGAAGATGTTGATCTCGAGGTTAATACGAACTTGCACGTCTTGAGAGTTTGTAGAAGTTTGAATCTCCAATTCTTCCTTAAATGAATGACAAATGGCTCTATGTATAGATAAATTTCATGGACTTTGGTCCATTTGCTTGTTGGGTTTGGGCCCATCTACTTGTTGGGCTTGAATTTGGTTGGGTTGAGTAAACTTAATTATCTAAACTCAATAAAAAAATATAATTATCACAATATTTGTTGTGATAACGTGGCGAAATCTAATTGGACAAATTTTTTTCTCAACAAATGCCCCTGTTTGAGATTCGTGCACATATATGGGTGGGTGGATCTCGAAAATGATAAGTTGAAATAAAATAATACAAGTAATTTGTTCCTGACATTGACTCTAGCTAGTATACCAAATTAATCACACTATGCATTTGGACATAGGCGTTATTAAAATGCGATATAAGGTTTGATGAATTTTTTTTTTAATTTAGTTGTATGTGAAAATTGAAATATTGTCAACTTGTCTAAATTCAAATCCAAGTTATATACATGTGTAACTTTTTTTAATTAAATTATTTTATTTGTTAATTAACAGTTTTTTTTGTTAACATTAAACGATCACGAAAATGTTTTAAACTATTATTTTACATGTCACATTTAAAAAAAATGATTTCACAAAATGTTATTAAAAAAATATAATTTCTTAAATGAAAGGGATAACATTTTACAAAATATTAATATAAATGCAAAAGAACTAAAAAAGGGTGAAGTTATTAATAAATATATATATATAAACCACTTTTCAACGGATAAAAAGAAAACAAAATTTATTTTTTTATTTTTTATTGTTCAAATAGATAGATTGCAACAACTCCTCAATATCAGGGAGATCAAATTGAAGATCCAAGCAAAATCAACCCAATCTTAACAATCCATCATGTGATTTGCTTCATTCCTCTCCTGCATCTCTTATAAACAGTTGAAGGTGGATGTTAAGGAAAGCAAAAAAGTTCGTTAATCAATCCATTGCCCAAGAAAAAAAATAGTTACAGGTTAGCTTTCTTCTAAGCTCATGCAAATTTTTCGAACTCAACATCTTTTGGATAGCATCAATTTTGTAGTGATCAACTTCAATTCCACGGTGCCTCACGATGAATCCCATAAACTTTCTTGAGGTAACACCGAATGCACACTTAAGAGGGTTCATTTTTAGCTGATATTTTCTTAGACGATAAAAGCAAGCTTTGGGTCTTTCAGGTGGTCACATTTTCTCTTGGATTTACTACAAGATCGTCAACATAACATTCAACGTGTTTATGTAGCATATCATCAAATATCCTTTCCATAGCATGTAAGTATGTGACACCTGCATTTTTCAATCCAAAAGGCATTATATATATACCTTTTGGAGTTCGAAAAGTTGTTTTTTCTTCATCCTCAAGAGCCATTCAAATCTGATTATATCTTTATGATCAATCCATGAAAGATAAAGCTTCATGCCCTGTAGTCATGTCTACCATGGTTTTCATGATAGACAAGAGAGAATCAGCTTTTGGGCATGTATTATTTAGGTTGCGAAAATCGACATAAACACGTAGATGACCATTCTTCTTCCTTACTTGAACAATATTAGCTATTCATGTTGGGTATCTGATTTCGCGAATAAATTCAGCTTCAATGAGTTATTTACCTCTTCCTCGGTTTGAGAGATGAGTTAGGATCGAAATCGTCGTTGGGCTTGCTTGACAGGCCAATGCTCTGGTTTAATTGCTAAATGATGAACGGTCGTCTTTGGATCAAGTCCAGACATTTTCTTATATGACCATGTGAAGACATCTTTGTATGCTTTTAGTAAGCTCACATACTTGTTTTCGTCATCATTAGAAAGTTGGGCGCTCATGAAGTTGAACGAAGCTCTTCTATCGTATCAATATTGACTTCATTTAACTCATCAATTGTTGATTGACTCCATCCTCAAGTGATACTGGAGCGGTTTCGGCATCTTCTTCAACCGTCTTATAGTTGGATGCCTCTTATATCGTAACATGGTCACAACCTACCACGTCTACTTCATCTTCTGGTTCATTATTTTCTGGTCGAGTAAAAACATCATGCCATTTTATTTTCAATGAACCATTTGTATTTACTGGGACTAACATTTTTCTCTTCATTATGGATGGAACTGCACTGCGAATTTTCTCATCCCCTGTTGTGAAATTAGGTTTGCTTGAGGCAGCTACGAGAGGTTTCTTTTGGCCTCTTGTTACTGACACACTTAACCTTTTAAAGACATATATTCTTGTGTTCGGAGTTGGGCTTGCAGATTGTACTTTTTTTTTAGTTGTATTTAACCTTTGAAAGACAAATAGTTGAGTGAAACTGAAAGTTGAACCTTGACTTTTATCTTCCACCATTGGTGTATTCAATCTCTGGAACACTGAAGAATGTGCAGTAGGAGAAGTGATGCGATAAAAAACACAACTCCTTTGACTTTGTCCTTTTTTCGCCTTCTTTATAATCTTTGCTTTCTTCAACAGTAATGTGGCATGTGTCTGCAACTTTTACTTTTTCTTTACTTGATATTCGAATCAGTTCGGAAGACTTATATCCAACCTCAACTATCGAATTAGGTATAAGATATCCTTGCTTTTGAAGCTTCTTTTGCGTAGGAGAAAGTCCAGGCCTTTCATCAAATATTTTAACGTTTTTTCAGTGCGAGTTGTAAAGCCATAACCTGCCTTTGCCATCAACTTATATGCTTTTGGGTCGAACCCCTCAGTTGTTCGTCTTTTTGGAAGGAATGCCTCTACGCCATTTTTCTCAAATCTTTTTGTTTCTCATTTATTTATCTTGGCAAGGGGTGTGATGAAGATTTCCTTTAATATTTTGATGCTTTTGATCGTCAAGTTTTTTGAATATTCTGCAAACGGTGATTCTCCCTTCTTACGTTGATATAAAACAACATATCGTAAAATAGGAAATTTTGGGGCTTTTTCTTGTAGGATTGTCATCTTTTCACTATCTGAAACCTCAGACTTAGCCCAAGTTGTTGATGTCATTCTTTTGACCATTGAGTGCATCCCCTTCACTTGACTTCTTTCTTGTGATCTTTATTTGCTCGAGCTTATAAGTGTCTTTGGCTACAGGAACTTCGGATGATATGACTTCACTTACATCATCATCTTTTGTATAAAAGTTGGCATCAACAAAGTGTGACTCAACCTCTAAGAATGACTTAGTGTTAGCATCAACCTTTCTATTTCCCTGTTTGTAAATTTTAAAACATTATATTGATGGAGCGTGGAGGTTGCGACTCCATTTTTATGTATCCATGGACGTCCTCACAACATCTTATAAGTGGTCCTTGAATCGATCACATGAAATATTGCACTTGCATGCAAATCCCCTATGGCGATTTTCAAATGAATAATGTCTATTGCCCGTTGTGCTATTTGATTAAAGCTATGAATCACCAGTTTACTGCTTGATAACTCATCAATTGAGATATTCATTTGATTCATGGTTGATTTTGGCATAATGTTGATGGCATAACCACCACCCTTTTGGCATAATGTTGATTTTGGCATAATCGATGAGAATTCGATTTAGCTTTTACTCTGGAACATCTTCGAACACAAATAAGGGTCGATTATGAAGCTTTGACCCAGGTAACAAGTCCTCATCACTAAATGCTATCGACGTACAAAAAGAATCACATGCCTTCGTTTGTGATGCATAAATAGTTGAGACATCATCATTTTTTAACATCGTGTACCGGGTACACAACTTCCACCCTACGCGACAAAATTGACCAGCTGTACGAGAATCGTGCACCGGGTACACGACTCCAGTCAGAAAACGTGGGCCGGGTCCACGACTCCAGTCAGATATCGTAAGCCCTGTCCACGACACTACTGAGGTTTATTGAAGTCGTGTACGGGGTACACGACTTCACTCACCTATTTTTGCCATTTCTTTCACAATCACCCTAATTTTGTGATTACTTTTAAAAACACATTATTTATAAAAAAAATTCCATATTTTATTCACTATTTGTTAAAGTATCTCTTATTACATTTTCGTACTAAAATAATCTATGCTGCAAATTAATATAATAACTTCAGTACTATCACACAAGGCTCGAGAGCCCAAAAACTAAAGCAAAAAATAAAAACCAAACCATCTTTCCTTTCCCCAACACTGGGTCTTCTTCCTTCGTCTTTCCCTCTCATTTTCTTCTCTCCGACGACCGACCGGCAATCTGGCGTGCACCCAAAGGCACTGCGGGCCTTCTTCATTGCCTTCAGCATTTCACTTCTTCGTTGACTTCACGCCTGACGCCCCACTGCATTCATCTTCTTCGTATATTTGTGCTTCTTAATTGGTAAATTTCTCTTGTGCTTTTGGTCTTTCTTTTTCTTTTGAATAATAAATAGAAATGTGTAATTTGTTCGATAGTAATGTCTGTAATTTTTTTTCTGTAAATTGTAAAATAAAAATAAAACAAAAACTTGATTTTAAATTTTTTAACGGAAAGGTTATTGAAAATGAGAAATAAATAAAAAAGACAGTTGCTCTAAATCCTTTAATTTCTAAATCCGGAAACAAGAAACAAAGAAATTAACGATGGGCTGCCGCACTTTCAGCTTTTCCTTTGATGTTGAAATCGAGTTGGACTCAGCAAGCGATTTAGCTCATTTGATTGTACCTCATTCTCCTTGTTTTTATGCACTATATTTATTCTGAAAATATTAGACTAAGTTACTGCTTTTTTGTATATAAACTAGTTGGTCGGGTTGTTTTTAGAACATTTCCCATGGCTTTATGTTTGGTTCCAGCCAATTTGAATCGTAGCTCATTCCCCTTGTTTTTATGCACTATATTTATTTTGAAAATATTAGACTAGGTTGCTGCATTTTTGTATACAAACTAGTTGGTCAGGTTATTTTTAGAACATTTCCTATGGCTTTATTTTTTGGTTCCTTGCATCTGGGTTGTGATTTGGGAAATAGAGAGGGTTGTAGCTGCCCATGGTCACTGAGATTGTGTGGCTGAATGTTTTTGAAGCGTTGATTATGATAATAGGTTTAATGTGAAAATGCTTAATTCCTCTACGTTTCAATTCTTCAAAAAAGTAATTTTGTTTCAGAATAAAGAAAAGGTATTGTTTCTTCGCGATAGTTTTTTATATAAAAATTGCACAGAAATATAGAAGATAGAATTATCAAGTCATTTCCTATGTTTGATCTTTGCAGTACAGACCAGATACGCTTAAGGCGGTATTGCAGTATTCTCGAGTTTAAGTGTTTGATTCACTGGTTGTTCTTTTTTCTTCTTTATTTTTTGTTTTATTTAGACTTCCCATTTGAATTGCATTGAATGAAGAGAGTGTGTCGCATATCTTTTCAGAAGATACATAAATCTAAAGTTATGTAAAAAGAGACATGCAAACTCACGTACTTCAAGAGTCAGAGTCATTTCATGTTTGCTCTCTTTGTATCTTGTTCTATTTGCTTGCATACCATAATTGATTTTCTTGCCATTTTAGAGGCAGTGTCAAATATTGAGCATAATTCAATATCAAGCCCCTTCAAAAGGAGAAAATGCAGAAAATGCATTGGCTTCCGTTGGTCTTGGGCCAATGGAATGATCGACTGTTCCATATAACGCTCCTCAAGGACCTAGGCCAAATGGCAAACATCGAACATCAAGTTTGGAATCACCAATCATGTTATTGTCAGGTTATCTGATTGTCATATACACAACAAAGTTCAATCCAGATGGAAACGTGATTGCATTTGGGTCTAATGACAAGGAATTTTTTCAATGCATTGTACATGGGGATTGCAAGAACTTTATGGTTTTGAGAGGGCATAAGGATGTAACTCTAGATCTTCATTGGACTATTGTGGATCTCAGATAGTGCCATTCTTGATAAAGTCAAGATTGAAAATCAAAGTTTGATGTTTATAGTAAAGAGCAGTTTAGAGCATTTAACATTGGAGTTTACTGTTATAATAAACATTGAGAACACTCTTAAAAAAGAAAAAAAATAAACGTTGGGAGCATTAAAGGATAGTTTAATGAAAACAAGAACAGTACTTTCATCCTAATAAAGCCTTGAGTTGTCTTGATGCTTCAATGACATCTCTTCTCATTAAAAACAAAGGTTTGGTGACTTTAGGTTTATTAACTTCAAAATTTGAGAGAAATCAACGGGTCTTTCACAATAAAGCCTCCTCTTGGTTAGATAGATACGAGTTTGCACATCTGAATGCCTCTTCGTAGTGTTCTCTAAGTAAACAACTTAAAGACTTCTCTATGCAAGATATCTTATTAAACTTGTCGGCATTTATCTTTCCTCCTTGTTGATGATTCAGATTGGGCTCATGACCTTTGATGTTTCTACCAGTTTCAGATTCTTTCTTTGTTTGGTTGTATTTTTTATTCCTAGTCTTGTTAGAAGTTGTTTCATATGTTCTTTTTGAGTTGTATTGGCTGCGGTTATGTAATCTCGAATTCAGAGAAGTATATTTCTTATTATGTTTAGTCAAAGGAATGTTACATATTTATATAGAGAATAAACTAAACCCTAGAGACTATGTACAATTACAATAAAGGACATATGATATATATATAAATATATATATATATATATATATCATAACACACCCCCTCAAGCTGGAGCAAATATGTCGATCATGCCCAGCTTGTTGCACAGATAGCTTATCCTTGCTCCATTTAAAGCTTTAGTTAGAATATCTCCCAATTGTTCTTCGGTCTTCACATATCCTGTGGACACCAACCCATCTTGGATTTTCTCACGAATGAAGTGACAATCCACCTCAATATGCTTAGTTCGTTCATGAAATACTGGATTAGATGCAATATGAAGTGCAACTTGATTATCACACCGTAATTTAGCTGGCACGGTAATACTGAAGCCTATCTCAGATAATAGTTGGTGAATCCATACTATTTCACACACAGATTGTGCCATAGCTCTATATTCTGACTCAGCACTCGAACGAGAAACAACATTTTGTTTCTTACTCTTCCATGATACTAAGTTGCCACCTACAAAGACACAATATCCAGAAGTTGATCTCCTATCCTCACGAGACCCCGCCCAATCAGCATCAGAAAAACATTCAACTCTCGTATGTCCATGATCTTTGTATAAGATCCCACGTCCAGGAGCAGCTTTTAGATAACACAAAATCTGCTCTACTGCAGCCCAATGATCCACTGTAGGGGAAGACATGAATTGACTTACAACACTTACAGAATAAGCAATGTCTGGTCGAGTCACTGTTAAGTAGTTCAACTTCCCAACTAATCTCCTATATCTATCAGGATCTTTACACAATTCTCCTTCTTTAACAAGTTGTTGATTTGGTGTCATCGGAGTGCCACTTGGTTTGGCTCCTAATTTTCCTGTCTCAGACAACAAATCAAGTACATATTTTCGTTGAGACAAATAAATACCTTTCTTGCTTCTCATCACTTCAATACCCAAAAAATATTTCAATTGGCCCAAATCTTTCGTATAAAACTGACCCTGAAGAAAAGTTTTGAGAGACGAAATACCCAATGCATCATTTCCAGTAATAACAATATCATNCAAATCCCAAGTACCATTATCATCTAAAGCAGTCATCTCCTCAATCAACTCCTCAACGTCTTAACACATGCTAAGAATAAGAAACACCTCATTAGCCTTTATTTATTCCTTTTGTCTAGACATGAACCTCCTCAATGCATAGACTATTGTGATGATTCTCATTTCACTGTCAGTATCTTTACGGACCCTCGTTCAATTCCAGTTGCTCAAGCAGTCAGCTCGAAGACGGACCTCTCAATGCATCTAGCCACCTTCTCGCCATGAGGGTTACTCAACACATGGTTGTCTTGACTCTTATGTGCACATAACAACTAGCTCTTGATAGAAATAAAGCTAATGGTTTACTCGCATACAAGCAACATAAAGCACATACTTTAACTCGTACATATACTTTGAAACAATGATGCTTTTCTTATTAATCATAGACAAGATTATAACATGCATTACACTGTACATAATATAACATGACTATCAAAGGAAGAGCTTTAGAAAACTTTTCTCTTCTCTTTGGAAGTGTCGCTCACAAAGTTAAATGTTTCCTCCTAACCCCCTTCTTAACGCCTAACTTACTCCTCTTGTCACTTGGATTCTCTTGGCAGAGCTTAAACAATTTTATGAATTTCTTTTGGAGCTTTCCATTTGAATTCATAGGTTATTTATACTAAATTGGATTAGTCATCCTTAAACTCATCTTAGCTCGTCAGCTCCTAGTCCCTTGTAGCTTTACGTGTGTGTGTGTTAGGAGCTGCGATGAGGTCATTACAAATAGAGAAGACAGGGTTGGTGAGAATGAGGTCATTGCAAAATCTTATGGAAAAGAAACCAAGCAGGACCATCCAAGAAACATCACTAATTATGATCCATCTCTTGATCTTCTTATTGCTGAGGAAAGGTACCAGGTCCTGTATAAAGCACTTCATTTCTAACTATGTTTCGTACAAGAACCTTGCATCCAAGTGAGGAAACTATTTCTACAATTGTAGGTTCTACTGTGATTGGAAGGCAAGTATTTGTATCTATAGATGAAGAATTAAATTATGAAAATTATTTTGTATAATAACATTTGCATTCATTAAACATTATGCACTCTAGGAAACTATTTCTGCTCTCAGCATGCGCATCCTTTATTTGATAGGACAAGTTGTGAATTTTTTATCTTGTAAAAAGATCCAAGGTAGGACAAGTTGTGAATTTTTTATCTTGTAAAAAGATCCAAGGAGAATCTTGGGTAAGAACTTTGCTTTTCATTTACCAGGTGAGAGAAGTGTGGATCTTTAAGGCAAGGACATTGGTTAGCTGCTTGTGCAGTGAAGGATCAAAATACTTCTGAATCTGTACGAAAGCTCAAATGAGCAGTTCGAGAGAACAATCTCCAGATTGGATGCGATCTTTCCAAGTAATTTTGTCTACTTGACTGTTTTGTTTCACTATTATAGAACAATCTACGGGGATTTGAGTTTTTTAAGTTCTTTACCTATGTATACTTAACAATGTGATAGTAATATAATCTAGGGGAATTGTCAAAATTGACAAATTTGACAAAATATAACAAAATTTCAGATTCTATCAATGATAGACATTGATATGCTTCTATTAGTTATATTGATAGACAGTGATAGAAGTCTATCAGTATCTATCATTGATAGACAGTGATAGAAGTCTATCAGTATCTATCATTGATAGAATTCAAAATCTTGTTATATGTTATAAATATTTTAGTTTATTTTGCTATTTTTAAAAATGTTTTTATAATTTAGTGGTATGTTAAGAATGGATAAATAGAAAAACTTGAGAAATAACATGAGTCTAATTGTTTAAATAATAGAAAATATCCGTGAAATATACTTTTATTTTAAAAATATCTAAGGACTTTCAAAAGTATTATATATAGTTAATATACGGAAAAACTTGAGAAGTAACATGAGTTTAAGTTATAGTTAAATATAGTTACTTTGATACTTCAAAATGTTGCATTAATACTCTTAATCTTAACCATCATGGGCTGACTTAGTGGTAGCGGGAACATAAAAAAAGACCAAAGGACTAAGGAGTCATGAGTTCAATCCATGGTAGCCACCTACCTAGAATTTAATATTCTACTGGTTTCCTTGACACCTAAATGTTGTAGGGTCAAGCGGGTTGCCCTGCGAGATTAGTTCAAGTGTGTGTAAGCTGGCCCGGACACTTATGAAAAAAGTGAAAAAATACCCTTAATCTTTAGAGGTATTTTTTAACATTAATTCGATGTTATTTTTTAAAAAAGTACTAAAACTAATTGTTGGATTTTTTTCTATTTTTTTTTTTAAGTTTAAAAGTATTTATGAAACTTTTGAAAGTTTAAGGCTATTTTTGACTCAAAGTACTAACCATTTTTATCAAAAGCTAATGGTAAGCATATTTTGATTTTCTTTTTGAAAGTTAAGGTATTAACAAGGCTTTTGAAAGTTTAGAGGTCTTTTTTAAACAAAGTACGAAAGTAAGATATTTTCAATAATTTACCCATAATATAATAATAACTGCCAATCTGTTGGTAAGTGTATTTTATTGGGGTATTTATAATAGATTTCTAGGTTGATGCTAGCTCTCTTGTACATTTAAACAGGATCGACAATAAATTGTGCAACTTTGTCCTTTAGTTATAAAGAGAGTGATGTTAACTCACTTAAATAAAAGGCTTGAGAAATAAAAGATTAGTCAACTGCCTCATAACAATATAACTTAATTGACCAACTTCTTTACAACTATATTAACCAAATCAGATCATAAAGCAATATAAACTTCAAAAACCTTGCCCAGAAATTTCAACTCTACATTCTTGCTTTTCCAAAGGATCTTCTGTTGTGAGTGGTATCATAGTCATTTTCTCCAAAAGCAATCAAAACAGTTAGTCGTAAAAAGAGGAAAATCATTCATTTTATGACAATCTGAAATAAAATTGTGTTTTGATTGTTCCTCAAACTTGGAATGTTCAATATTACACATTAATTTCCAGTTACATATACACTCTCTCTCATCTATAACTTTTTTTCTTTTCATCCTTGCCTTCTCCCAACAATTTTTTGTATATTTATTTTGATTGGAGTCCTTGATGTTTTTTTTTCTTTCACAAATGATTCTGTATAGTGGTCTCAAATTTCACTGAAATAGACTGAAACTGTAGGTTTTCTCTTTGTACCAAAACAAAACAAAACTTAATTGAATAAGCTAAAAGATCATCCTTTGAACAATTTAAGATACAAGCTCTTCCACACACCCCACAACCAAAAAGAAAAAGAAAAAGGTACAAGTTTGCAGTCATGATTTTCCTTCTACAGTTTGTATTAAATTTAAATTGTCTTCAGAGGTCTGAGATTGCGAGGAAATGACTATTGAGTTATTAACTAATGTATGTCTTCATCTATTATATTAATCTTGCACTTCGAGATATCGCTTTCAAAGTTATTGATGCCAAAGAGAACAATTTACTTTGTTGAATAGGCACCAACTGGTGTTGCTCTATCCTCTAATTCTGGATCTTCAAAGAATTGTAGCTCATCAATGGACAATGCAATTGATCAAAGGGATCCATCTTCACATAAAACTACACAGGATTTAGATGGAGATCAGATTCAAGGTATACTGAAGTTAAACTTGAAATTTTATGTTCTTTTCTAGTAGGAACGTGAACATAGTCCTGCACACAAGAGGAAATGAGATTAAAGGCAAGAGAGAAGTCATATTTTAAATGGCTTTGGGTTCTATTTTTGTGTTACACCAATGATTTTCAATCATGAAAGCTTGAACGACTTACAATTTTACCTTTTTCTTGAATCCTGTCTGCTACTCGGACTTGGATTATCATCTCTAATGATACTATATATGCTTTCTGGCTGGATAACTTTATTGTCATATTGTTTTATTGCAGGGGATTGTGGCAACCATAATTTGGCGAAGGAAGTGAAACTCGACAGACATACAGGTCATGAAGTGAGAGACTTTACATCTTGATTTTTACTTTTGTGAGTGTATATTATTAAGGACATTAGTAAGTTAGCAACCTTCATCTCACTTATTTCGAGAATTATACATACATGAATTGGTTGGCATAGCTTATTCATATTCTAGTTTGAAGTATTTGTAGTAAAATCTAGTTTGCTGATGGAAGAATCTTATTTTCGTTTATCAGAACTCAAAGCACTCTGTTTGGATGTTATCATCGGATTCAGAGTCATGTTCAGATAATAATTCTATTAAGGAGGATTACAGTTATCATGAAGAATTATCTGAACTTGCAACATCTGAGATCCAAGGGAAAAGGAAGGATGAAAATGCAGGTCGCAGATTCACGGAGGGAAAATCTAAATCAAGGAAAGTATCAAATGTAATGTCTCCCAAAAAAAAGGTCAAATCCCAAGTTTGCACTTCAGCCAAAGAGAATATAATGAATTCTGGTACAAATAAAGGTGGTTCTACGATGGAAGGTGAGAGAGTAGTATAATAGTACATAACATTAAAAGGTAGAAACTTTAGTAACTTATGGAGAGTGCATTAAATTACTGGAGCCTTAATCTTGTTCTCTGCATGAAAGGTGTTTCCTGCTATGTATGATTTTGTTTTAGAATATTTTCTGAAAATCTTCCATCCATTCAGGATCTGAAGGCTATGTAAGAAATGGTGATGTGGAGATTTTAGAGAAGGATGCATTGGATGATTGCATCGGACCTCCTGTAAGATTTAATGCTAAAAGAAAGATGGCTATAGTTCATTACACTCTTTGTTTACTCATTTGCCTTAGCAAAATTCAATTTACAGGTTTCCTCCTCAAGGTTGCCATTGGTGTTGTCTGACAAAGTCCATAGGTTGAAGGTAATTTTGCGATAAATGAATTCTTTTAGCAGCCTCCTTTTGTCTTGATTTAGACTTTAATACATTCTGCGTTGTATATATATATAGTGACATAACGTGGAAGAGAAATAGGTGGCTTCCTAGAGTGAAAAGAGATGAGAGTTCAAGAACTGCATGGACCTAGTGTACTACTTTTTTAGTTTCTTAAATCCTTTAATCAAAGCAATAACAGCATGCATCATTCTAATTCAGGTTTTTGAGGGAAGGGGAAGTAGAGAAAGAATATCGAATAGAGATTTTGAAAGCTATTGTCTTATCTTATGCAGGCGCTTGTTGAGTGTGAAGGAACTTCAATAGATTTGAGCGGTGACATGGGTGCTGTAGGACGTGTTGTAGTTTCAGATTCCTCATCTGCAAAAAATGAACTTTGCCTAGATCTCAAAGGTAAGTTTCATCCAAATATGCTATGTTTTGGCACCAAAAGTTCAGGTATACTTAAAACCCCAAAGTTATGTTTTAGCTCAATGCACAGTTTTCTCTCTCCTCTCCCCTCCCTAACCACACTCTGGCCCCTTTTCCTCTTCCATCGTTCTCTCTTTCTTCTCCGGTGAGCCTCTAAAGCCTGTTCTTCTCGTCCATCCTTGTTAAGTGCCAGTTTGGTTTTGGAGATAATGGAAGTAGAAAGCTGCAAAGTAGTGAATGCTCTTTACTTTACTGTATTTGGTCCGACAAGGAATGCGTTCATATTGAAGACATGGAAGCTCATAAGATCTTGACGTTGTCAGACATTCAACTTAGATGGTTCTTGAAGGAGATTTCAGAATTCTTGCGTGGCCCAAGAATGATTTTCTTCTTTGAAACAGGTTTGATGAGTTTGGAAGTACAAAGCTTTTAATTTTTTTTTGTCAAAAGTAGGTTGAGTTATGAGGTTTGTAGCCTAGAAGAGGAACAAAGAATTGTCCTTCATTCGTATTTGTTCGAGTGTCTCTTGACAGGTTGAAAATCCTTTCACAAAATGTTGAGAAGTTTCTTGGTGAAGCACGATTATTTAATGTTGAGAAGTTTCTTGGTGGAGCACGATTATTTGATTTGGTACAGAAAACATCTGTAGACCTCCTTGTAGCTTCCCTTTGAGTCACCAGGGGCAAGTTATGCTGAAATGGTGAAGCTTAATGGATCCTCTATCCAGGAGTTGGTAAAACAGAACACTCTTCCCCTGTTCTGATCTCAGAATTTCAGAGTGCAACTTGGTATTGGGTGATAAAAGAATCCGGAATTTTTTAACGAAGACTTCGATAATCTATGGATTATTTCATGATTATTTGATTACAAAAACCTTGGAGTACCTTTTTCAATAAAAAGTAACCATTAATCAATTGTTTGCAGAGAATGCTTTGATTAAATTGGCTGAAGGTTCTCTAGAAGAGTTCGTTGGAAAAGAAGAGTTATGGCAATTAATGGGTACTCTGCATTTAAAGTTTGAGAAATGGAGCAAAAGTAAACGTAGCAGACCATTAGTTATTGAAGGCTTTGGAGGATGGATTAAAATAAAAAACTTCCAATTAGACGCTTATAGTTATAGGTGATCATTTTGGAGGTCTGGAAAATATTGCTATTGAAACGCTCAATCTTCCAAATGTTTCCAAAGCAAAGATTCAAGTAAAAAGAAACCAATGTGGTTTCATCCTAGCAACATTAGAAATAATAGACTTCAATTGAGGGAATTTTTTCTTACACTTTGGTGATTTTGACATGATCGAGCCCTCCTCCATTAACCGAGGGCCGTTTGTCATTAGAGGATTTTTCAAACCCACTTGACTTGATGAGATTAAACCAGGCTTTGAAAGATGGAGTCGTTGAAGATTCATTCTTCTCAAAGGGGGTGGAATATCTAAGATCAATCCAAAAAATTCCTTCATGTGCAAGAAACCCCTTTGAAGTTTGAAACAAGGTACCCGCCAGAATTTTGCCTCGCCGGGGTTGGTGCCGATTGTCTTCATTGAAGTGATAGTGAATTTAAATTTGGACTCCAAGGAAAGTAGTATGAACACGTCTACGGGATTCGAAGAGCCACATTTAAGGAGGAGAGATTAAGAATTTTAGTTTTGAAAGGAACATGAAAGAGGAAGCTGAAGAGGATCTTTTAATGAAGAAAGAGTTAATTTCGGTTGTGCCTTCTGGAAAGTCACTTCAACCAGTCAGTAGCCTTTCTTTTGACGATCCACTCTCCTCCAACCCTTTGAACAAGAAGTTAAACTCTCTGATTAATTGGCTGGTACTTTTTCAAAGAAATATATTTTACTTCTTATGTCAGTGGAAAATCCTCAGCAAAGTCATCTCAACCCTTCATCTTCAGTTTCCTCTCCTCTTCTTCTCTTTATTCCTCAGCAAAGTCAGGTTCCAAAGTAAATTTGAAAGGACAGAAATGTTCTAAGTTCTTCCCTCACTCTGCGAAGTATTTCATCCGGAAGAAAAAACCAAAGAAGATTTTGTCTAAACGATTCTTAAAAGCCCAAATAATTCAAGATTGAGTACCTGATTTGCTAGAGGAAAAACGTACCCATTCTTAATCATCAGTCCATTCCAGCAACCACAAGCTGTCTCTAATTTATTGGAAGTAAGTTGCACCCAAATTCATGCCCCAACCCATTCATCTAAGTCAGTTTCTCATCATCCTCACCCTACTCTTTTAAGTACTTTGAATTCTCTGACTAATTCAAAGGTAAAATTTTTTAGGATCTCTTCAGGTAAAACCCTTCTCATTCACTCTAGCAAGAAGGGCGAGTATTCTTTCAGCTCTCCTTTCAACATTAGTAGTGAGGAAGTTGAGCAATTGGATAGGTCAACAGAGTTTAAGAAAATTTTTTTTTGACCCTCTAGAAACATATCTCAATGCTCCAAAAAATGCTAATTTACCTTCTGCAACTTGCTCTTGTCCCAGTCTTGCGAAATGCCAAATCATTTAAACTCAATAGTAGTTGCTTGTGGATTTATTATAATATGATTCTTCAGCTCTTAAATGTATTCTTTCAAATTTTGGCCCAACTTCAGTCTTTCTGGGTTTTCTCTTCACGTGGGTGGCAAGTAAAGCCTCTATGCTGATGCTGATTTTTTGAAAGACTTTTTCGAGCCTTCTGGTTTTTGGACTACTGTGGCATGATAGCTACGAGGCTGCCAGTTGCATCTTTTTGCAAGTCTTTAGATTCGAATGGGTTCCTTATGGGAGAGATATTCGTTATGCTTTGTATTTAGATTTCTTCAGTTGGTTCTATTTAGCTTAAATTTTTATGTTGGAATTCGATTATTAGCTTGTCATTTCCTTTGTTTTCCTAAGTTTAGCTTTTGTTGTAGTCATTGAGTGAAATCTTCACTCTTTTCTTGCTCTTAGTATAACACTCTTGTATTTTGAGCTTAAGTCTCATTTAATAAATAAAGAGGCATGTTTCCATTTAAAAAAAGTTCAGGTATACTTATGTATTTGGTTGTCCATTTTGTTTGCATTATGAACATATATTAAATATATAGTAGGTGACCCGATACTTCATTTATTCAATGAAGTATTTCTTATCTTAAAAAAATCATATAACACGTGGTTGATTAGAAGTTTTAAGACCTAACTTGTATGATTCGTATATCTTAATTAGAGAAGCAGGATTTATCTCTCATTTTACTTGATTGCAAGTAGAGACGAAAAACAAACACAAGTTTACGTGGAACTAGTTCAGGGAGAAAAACCACGGTTCAAATCTTTCTTATTATTTTCTTATATCACTATGAATCGATGATACAGAGGAGCATTATTTATAGGCAATAGAAGCCTAACTAAAAAAATTAAAGATAATTAGGGGAACTTAAAAGACTAAAAAACCCTTGGGCTTTCAACATACAACAAGCCCATTAATTCTAACACTCCCCCTCGAGTTGGGCCGTATATGTCAAAAAGACCCAACTTGCTAACACAAGACTCAAAGCTCTATCTGAGAAGCCTTTTTGCTAGAATATCAACAATTTGTTGGCTTGAAGATATGCAAGGAATGCAGATGCTACCACTGTCCAATTTCTCTTTGATAAAGTATTTATCAATCTCCATATGTTTAGTTCTATCATAACCGGGTTATTGGCAATGTTGAATTTGCTGATAGCCGACTTATTGTCGCAGAAAAGTTTCATAGGCACCTTATAGTCTTGACGAAGATTAGATAACACCTTATGGAGCCAAATTTCCTCACAAATTCTCAAATTCATGGCCCTGTACTTAGCTTCAACGCTGCTCCTGGCCCCTTGCTTCTTACTTCTCCAAGCAACGAGATTGCCCACACAAAAGTACAGTACCCAGAGGTATATTTTCTATCAACAATAGACTCTTCCCAATCAGAATCTATATGGGCCTCAATACACCTTTTGTCAGTTTTTCTGAATCTCAACACCTTACCTTACCAGGAGTTGCTTTTAAATACCTCAGAATTTTGTTCACTACCTCCATGTGTTCTTCGTTATGAGTCCGCATGAACTGACTAACAATACTCACAACATATGAGATGTCAGGCCTAGTGAGATAAATAAATCAGTTTTCCCACTAGGCGCTGATATTTCTCTCTGCCAATCAGAACTCTGTCACTTGTATTCTTGAGTTTGGCATTGAACTCAATAGGTGTATCAGTGGGACGATAATCTAACATACCTATCTCAGTTAACAAATCAAAGGTGATTTTCTTTGGGATACAGAGATGCCCTCTCTAGATCTAGCAATTTCCATCCCAAGGAAGTACTTTAGATTTCCCAAGTCTTTGATTTTAAACTCTTCCCCCATCTTCTGTTTTAGTTGGAGGATTTCATTGGTGTCATCTCCAGATAAAACAATGTCATCAACAAAAACTATCAAAAATGTAACTTTCCCACTTAGAGACTTTTGTGAACAAAGTGTGATCAGAGTGCCCCAGAGTGTACCCTTGAGAATTGACGAATGTGGTAAATGTGTCAAACCCAGCTCTAGGTGACTGTTTCAATCCATACAAGGACTTTCGAAGTTTGCAAACATGATGGTCAAACTGGGCTTCGAATCCTGGTGGAGGACTCATATTCACTTCCTCTTCTAAATCCCCATTTAGGAACGTGTTCTTAACATCACATTAGAGGTCAGTCTTTATTCACAGCAATAGACAACAAGACCCTAACAGTGTTTAAATTTGCAACATGAGAGAAAGTCTGAGGGTAATCAACCTTGTAAGTCTAAGTGAACCATTTTGCAACTAACCTGGTCTTATGTCTGTCAAGAGTACCATCTGCTTTGTACTTGATAGCAAACACCTATTTGCATTCCATAGTCTTATGTCCCTGAGGGAGAGTGCAGAGCTCCCAAGTCTTGTTCTTTTCCTGGGCTCTGATTTCTTCAATAACAACATTTTTACACTCTGGGCATTCAAAAGCAACATAGATATTCTTGGGTATTGTAGTAAAATCAAGATTGGCTGTAAAGGCTCTGAATTGAGGAGATAAGTTCTTATAAGAAACATAGTTAGCAATAGAGTGCTTTATGTAAAACCTGGTACCCTTCCTTGGTGCAATAGGCAAATCAAGAAACGAATCATACTTATTGTTATTTTATGAAGGATCCTCCCTAGTTTCATTCTCAGTAACTTTTGCAATGACCTCATTCCCATCATCACTGCCCTTTCCACTTGAAATGACCTCAGCATCAACACTACTCTATTCACCTATATTTTCAGGAATAGTTGTTTTGGACCTGTCACTTTCACTCATTTTAGTGTCAATATCTGAGTCAATAGAATTAGTCATACCTTGATCTCGTAAGGAGCCGACGGAATAGTAGGAGACCCAACTTCCTTTCTAAGATTCCTCCTAGTAGGTTTTTCAAGGAACTTGGTTCGTATGTAGGACCGTGTTGTGAGGATCTGGACTAGGTAGGGTAACAAGAGTAGGATTGGTAGACTCTAAGGAAATCACCTGGTTAGACTCTTTACTCTCGCTCTCTCCTTGAAGTAGGCAAACGAGAAAGAAAGGAAGATTCTCAAGAAAGGTGACATCCATGGAGATAGAGTACTTACGAGAAGACGAATGAAAGCATTTATAGCTTCGTTGGTGCAGAGGGTAATCAACAAAAACACATACCTAAGCCTTAGTTGAGTTAGGGCGATGGTTATGAACATAGGCTATGGACCCGAATACCCGAAGAGGAACATAAAAATGAGACAGGTAGAGGTCAAAGGGATATGAGTCTTTAAGACACTCTAAAGGGGTCTGGAGATGTAAGACATGAGAAGGCATCAGGTTGAGTTGATAGGTTGCAGTGAGAACATCACCACAGAGATAGAAAAAAAGGGAAGCAGACAACATAAGAGAACGAGCTACTTCTAAAAGATGACGGTTGTTGTGCTCGGCTAGCCCATTTTGTTGGTGGTGTAGGCACATAAACTTTGATGGACAATCCATTTGGAGAAGAACATCTCGTCTAGGGTGCGGATTTGGAACTCACGACCATTGTCACTCCATAAAAGAGGAATCTTTGCATTGAACTGCGTTTTTATGATGTGATAAAAGTCTTAGAAGATGGAGTTGACCTCAGATTTGTTGGAGATGAGAAAGACCCAGGTAAGACGAGTATGATCATCAATAAAGATTACAAACGACCATTTCCCAAATGAGGTGCTTGTCTTGGATGGTCTCTAGACATCACTATGAATAGGTTTGAAAGGGTGAGTTGGTTTTTAAGGTTGTGAAGGAAAAGAAACCCGATGCTTTTTTGCCCGAATACATACGTCACAAGAGAAGGTAGACACGTCAATTTTAGAGAAAAGATGAGGAAATAAACGTTTTGTATATTTAAAATAAGGGTGGCCTAAACAAAAATGCCACAACATACAATCTTGTTCAGAAGTAGTAAGATTAGAAAATAAAAGGCTGGTCCTAGAAATGTTACTAGAAGAGGCATCGTCATCAAGGAGGTAGAGTCCCCTACTATGTCGAGCAGTGCTAATCATCCTCCCCAAGCTCAAGTTTTGAAAAGAAACAGAATCAGGTAAGAATATTGCTTTGCAGTTTAACTTATGTGTAATCTTGCTTATCGATAGCAAATTATAAGAAATTTTGGGCACATGCAAGACATTATGTAAGGAGAGCACTGCACAGGGAGAAATCTTCCCCTTCCCAGCAATGGGGGCCAAGGAGTTATATGCAACTCTAATTGTTTCGTTACCAGCACATGGAATATAGGACACAAAATGTTAAGAGGAACCAGTCAAATGATCTGTGGCGTCATAATCCAGAATCTAGTGGTTCTTCCCATCAACACTATTAATACTGAAGGATTGAGGTATACATAATTGAACAATGACGTCTAGAGTAGTGGGACTAGGATCGGTCTGGTTTCCAAGTGGATCAGGTGGTTGAGAAGGTCTAGCAGACTCCTCACATATGTCTTCCCTGTGTTCTGTTTGTCATTGAGAGAGCGTTTCTTACCGCCTGGGGACAACCATGTAACTTCCAACCTTGCTCCTTGGTATGCTATTGTACGATCCTCCTCCAGGCAGATTTCATAACAGACCTCCATCAAGGAGGGAATCGGCCTTTGGCCTAGTATACGCTCGCGAACTACATCAAACTTAGGGTTAAGACGAGTAAGAAAGTCATAAATTTTGTCATTCTCTTCAATTATAGAGTATTGCACACCACTAGGACTGCTCCAGACTAGTTCTTTACATAGGTTCATTTCATGTGAGATAAGAGAGAGCTTGCTGAAAAAGGATGTGACATCCATGGTTCCTTGCTTGCATTCATGAACCTGTTTCCGTAGTACTTTTAGTTGCGATTAGTCGTTTTAGTCATGATTCACTAAAGTTTGACGTCAAGGTTCAAAGAATATTGAGCGGCGGATAGGTGTGACTAAGACAGACTTGAGGAATTGAGATGAGAGAAAATTCGAAAGAGACTCCATTTCCACAAACCTCCTACTTTTGTATTTGCTTTCTTGAGTTCCTACGTGAGGAGCTTAGTCCCTCACTCGCACGAGCAGAGCTCCCAATTAGTGCTTTCTTCTATACTAAATTATATAGAAAAGGAGGACATGAATTCCACTAAAACAAGGATAGCCCCCTTAAATATTAGAAGTTCATATCAAGAGAAAGTCAATTCAAAGTTCAAAGAAGAGCTTTATCAAAACTTATCTTTATCTTGTCATTGCTCCTTCTTTCTTTTTCAACTTCTTGATTGAGGAGGTTCTCAAAACAGAGTTTGATACTTTGTAAAAACCTACTTCAAGATCTCATACGAGTCAGAAAGCAAAACCCCTTGTCTTAAGCAATTCAAGAATCAAGCCTAAGTCAGAAAGTAGAAAGTGAAATTGAGAATGAAACCTATTCTAAGCCAAACTCTCTTATTCTCCGTTACGGTAAGTCAAGCCTAAATCCGGAAACCTGAAAAGAAGCAAGCGATTCGCCGCCATAGGTAAGTGGCATTCTGACGTTTGGCATATAGTTTCTGGGCTGTGTCCCAAATATCCTTAGCAGTTGTAGTGTACAGTAAGGATTTGTCGATTTGTGGTTTCGTACTATTGATCAATGTGGATCGAAGAAGAGAGTCCTCTCCCTTCTAGTACCGTTCATGTGGGTCTCTCAATGGAGGATGAGGTATTTCTCGTATCAGAAAATCAAATTTATCCCGTCCTTCAAGAACCATTTCACTTACTGAGACCTTAAGAAATAGTTATTGTCGTTCAATTTTTTCCCTTAAGAATATCTTGTAGACTGCATTAATCACATAAGAAGAGGATAAAATACGGAACGAGGTTACCAAATTCTCAAAATACATCGATAAAGGTGTATGAAGGCCATGATCGGGAGTGTTGAATGTCTCCCATAAGGTAGCCTCAATTGCTGCAATCTGTTGTCAAATCCCTTCTAGTTTCTGGTGAGCTATACCCGAAGAAGAAACTTGCACGTTAGGGTTGGAATGTGCCGAAGATTCACCAGTTCCAAATGTTGAATGAATTTGAGGATTCCCAATCTCGGGATGATAACTAGGGTTTGCAGCAGAATCAGTGGGTGATAGCACATATAGATTTGACTATAAAAGCAGTGGTTGTTGGACAAAATTAGGTGCCAGCACGTGGAGTACATTATAGGCCATGGATGAATACAAGGGTGACAGAGAAGGATTGGCCGGCATGATCTTAACCGGATGGGCTGATCCGGAGGTCCTCAACGACGACACGTGGGCGGAACGTGAAGACGCAAATAACAGAAAGGGTGACAAAATCATGTTGGCCGGTGTTGTCTGAAGGTGACGAAACCACTTATCCATGACAGCGCTAATCCAAGCATCGACGGCGGAGGCAGCTGCGCTGATACCAGTGGCTGACTCCCCTGATTGGGTTCCATCAAGAGTTGTGTTGTCTAAGGTTTGGTCAATATCAGACTCTGATACCATATTACAAGTAGAGACAAAATAAATACAAGTTTTATGTGAAAACCCTAGTTCAGAGAGAAAAACCACGGTGCAAATCCTTCTTATTATTTTTATCATTGATGATACATAGGAGCATTAATTTATAGGTAATAAAAGCTTAATTAAAAGAATAAAAATTAATTCTGGCAGCATAAAAGACTAAAAAACCGTTGGACTCTCAACAGAACCCTAATTCTAACATTCAAATCTGCCAATGTTTATTTTCCCTTGTTTAGTGGTTAATGTTTGACTTTCTCTTACCATTCTTTCTGATCATGTTGGACTATTTCAAAGATATTTGTATGTCTAGTAGTTGTGGGGTAATTCTTTGTCTATGGTTTTCTGTTTCAGGCACACTTTACAGAGCGGTAATAGTTCCTTCAAGGACATTTTGCATCGTATGTGACTCTCCACTTAACTGATCCCTCCAATGAATCCATTTATTATTATTAGTAGCTCAGTACTTGAAAGTAATGTTGAAATGAAAGGCCTTTTTTCTCATTGCCTTTTTATTGTTCCAAATTGAATTATTTAAGAAATTTCCTTCTGGTTTTGCTGATGTAGATTTTATCTTTTCCAGGTTAGCTTTGGTCAGTCAGAGGCAAAGGTCGCTCTTTTATTCAACTATTATATTTTATATTAATGATAATATAGTACTGGAAATTTCTACTATCAATTCTGTTTTTGGCTGGTCACTTCGTTTTAAATATTAAGCACCCCCCTTTGTTTATGTTTTGCTTTGCGTTATTTTTTTAGTACAATGTCCTAGAACTGCCATAGAAGTCATGACTTGTTGGACGTATGTTACTTGATCAGATAGAATCTATCATGAACGATTTCATTCAGTTGAAGGCACTGTCCAAAGTTGATGAGTCTGAAACTATGGTTGAAGGTGAGTTGCTTTCTATTTCTCTGAATTTTTCAAAGTTGCTTGTTTCTGTGCTCATTCTATGTTTTGCATCTGTAGGAACATTAGATGGATTCTCGTTTGATTCTGAAGACGAGGCTGAGAAAATAACTAAAGCTGCTTCTCCAGCTGACCAAAATGAGCCGGTAGAAGGGCTCAACACAAAATCCAAAAACAAAGCCGAGAAATCATCAGTATGTTCCTACATTCAATTGCATCTTAACGATCCATCTTTCGTTCATGCTTATGCTCTGGAAATGTCATTGTAGGGGCGGAAGCGTGTTAAAACTGGAGGAAGGCTGCAGGCTCCGAAGAAAACAAGGAAGAAAGTTCAAGGTTCTAAAACTAAAAATGCAAAAAGCAAGAAATGAAGTTCGATATCTTTGTTTGCCCTGAAAAGGGAAAGTCCTTTCGTTTGAATGTAAGAAGCACATGGGGGCTTTAGCCAACCTGCTTGAAACAACATTTTCTTTCTCCTGTTCACCTCTTTGACAAGAAGTGTAGAGCCTGTTTGATAATTTTTTTTTTTTAATTTCCTATTCTTTGTTTCTCTTTCTTTGTTTCTTATGTTTTAAAAATAAAAAATGAGACCATGTTTGATGACTATTATCATTTTCTGTTTATTGAAAAAACCAAACAGAACCATAAATGTGTTTGATAATCATTTGTTGTTCTCGTTTTTATGTTATTTTTTCTAATATTTTCGCTTAATTTTTTAGTTTAAAATAATTTAATTATATAAAAGATAAAAAATAAATAAAATTCATTAAAATAAATAAAATTCATTAAAATATATAAAATTCATTAAAATATATACAAAAAAAAAATGAAACATCACATGCACGTAAATTTCGTTCAAAATTAATAACTACAATATAATAGATTTTATTAAGCATATGTTGTTAAAATTTGATTTGAAATATTACTTCTTATTTAATTTGTTTGTCTTAAATGATGTTGATTCAAATTAAATTCAATTATATTATCATGTAAATATCGTGGTTGGTAAAATATTATAGATAACCTAAATAAGTATTTTAGTAAAAAAATTGTATAATATAAAATTTTAATTAATTTTCAACTAACTAAAATAATAAATTTAAATTAATGTATAAACATGTATATTGTAAAATTTAAAATTTAGAAAATATTTAAATAAACATATTAAATATTTAAATAAACATATTAAATATTTAAATTTAGAAGATTAATATAATATATAAATTTAAATATTGAATAGATTACATTCAAAATTAAATTAAAAATGTCAATAAGAAAAAGTAAAAAACAGGCGTAGCTAAATAGAAAAAAATTGAATATCAAATAATACGTAAATCTAAATATTAAAAAAATTAAATTTAAAATTAAATTAAGCATATGTATAAAAATAATAATCAAGAGGGGAAAAAATAAGCAAATTAAGAAATATTAAACATATATATGAAAAATTAACAATAGAATTTAAAAAATAAAATAAATTAAGAAATACAAAACATATAAATATGAAAGATAATTATGAAAAATTAATAAAAGAAGGAAAAAGTACTAAATCACATTGTTTTCGTTTGGTATTTCACAAATGTTCTAAATTTTTAATTATTATCTTAGGTAAAAAATCATGCTATTTTAGGACAATTTTAACTTTCGTATAATTATTTAATAATAATAATTTTCAAAAATCTTAAACAATATTTCTAACTTTCTTAATTATTAATATATATATATATATATATATATATATATATATATATATATATATTTATTTGTATTTAATTATAGAATATTTATTACTTTGCAATAATTTAAATATGGTATAAATTATTATCTTATAGGATAATAATGTTTTTAATTATCTTAATTATTTTTAATTTCATGCCCAAACCATAAGTTTTTTTTTTCTTACGATCATCAATTATGGTGCCGGCTTTCTTCTTCGATTTGTATTTAAAAAAATTTATTTCTTCTTCCCTTTCGATTTGCTACCTAATATATTGTTAGTCTTTTTTTCTTTCATTTTTCGTTTCGTATATTCTTTCTTCTTCCGTTTCGTAACATATATTTTTTTCCTTAAAAAATTTGTTCTTTCTTATTCTGTTACGAAACATATATTCTGGTCATATTTCTCCTATTTTGTTTAATTTTTTATTGTTCGGGTCATCTTCCTATCATATTCGACATATATTTTTTATTAAATGTTCTGTTATTCGTATATACTACCATTAAATAATAAATTGATGTTCTATGATTTGTTACATATATACTATTACATATATTCAATAATACATGCACATATTCTTTTTCATGTTCTGTGAATTTTTCTTGCTACGTATATATACCAATATATACACATTATATATCCATTCAATTTTTTTTATTTCTTACATATATGTTACTGAATAATTTATTTATGTTTTGAGATTTGTTACATATATACTACTTCATATATTTAATAATACACACACATGTATTTTTTCATGTTCTATGATTTTTTCTTACTGCATTTATATATAATTGTATACACAGATTATGTATCCGATCAATTTTTTTTTAATTCTTACATATATACTAGTGCATAATACATATATTCAATAATACATAAATGATGTTATCTTCAATATACTTAACATACCCTAATGTATTTTGAATACGAAATATAAATTCTTACTAACCTTAAATTTTTACCAAATTTTTTTCGAAAGATTACAGTACCAATCGGTCGCCGATGTTCTTCTTCTTTATTGCTTACACTTCCCCCAATCTTCTACTATTCGGCATCTTTTGTGAAGAAAATGGAATAAATACTCAATGTATTCGAAGAAGAAAACTTTTACCATTTTTTTTCTTTATTTATTTCCTAAACCGTATCCCACATCCCTTATTTCTCTCCTTGTTGGTCCACCTTCTATTTTATATAATTTTGTTTAAAAATTTAAATTAATAATACAAATAAGTTATATGTAATTTGGGCCATACTTATATTTAAGCCAATTAAAGACATTTGTGAAATACCATATACCATGTTAGACATTCTTAGTTAAAACCCCCAAGCATCAATGTTTAGAGTTGGACTCAAAACCTAAAGTATATGGAATGAGCCAAACAGCGACTTTGGAAAGATTTGGATATGGAATCAAATAAAACGAGAAGAAAAGTTGATGTAACTACTTTTCATAGTTTCTCAATTTTTATACAATTTTGAGAAACATTCTTTAAAATTTGGAAATGAAAAACGAGAACGATTATTGAATTTCTTAAAATTGAGAAACAAATATAAAAAAATATGAAATTATCAAACATACTTTTAATGATTAAATTTATTATTTTTGTAATTTAAAAATGTGATGATATGAATTTAATTATCATAAAAGTTTTTTTGCTATTTTTGGTGATACTCTTCCACACATATCAAAGGAGAAAAAGACTAATAAAGGCATTGGCTTCGCATCATCCAGAGAAACGAAAGAAAAGCCGCGCGGTTTGTTTATCCACTTGTTTCCCTTATTATCCTCTTCAGTTCCAAGTTTTGAACTCAACAATGGCGAATCTCACCTCTTCCATGCAGGCCAATCTTCTTTCTGATCACTCCTTATCTCCTCCTTTCCATTCTTCTTCTACCGTTTCTTACTTTCCCGCTTCCTTCTCTCTTCACTTCTCTGCCCTCAAAGTTCATGCTCTTTCTTCCAATGCTTCTGCTTTCTTCAACTCCTGCAAGAACTTTGGAACCATTGAGACTGCATCCCGTAACCGTCATGCCTCAAACTCTTTCAGTATTCGGATGACCTGGGACGGCCCCCTCTCCTCTGTTAAATTAATTGTCCAAGGCAAAAACTTGGAGGTATTTTAACTTCATCGTTGTTCTACAAGTTTTTCTTTTCATCTGTCTTCCTACTATGCTTAATTGTTCGCGTCTTTAGCAGTTTCTATTTCTTCTCAAGCTTGATTCAGTAATTATTATCATAATCAATAATTGTCACTTGGCTGCCCCCACAAAACTCTATGTCTACCTGTTTGGTACCCCATTCTCTATGCTATTCCAATCACCATATCTCTTCACTCAAACCGTAATTTTATTTTCTCAAAGTAAGTCTGCTAATTTCTGCCTCATTTCTTCAAATATCTTCCATATCAACCATTCATGTCCCTTCTCAATTTGTTACTTTGCACACCCTCTTTGAAGTGAACGCATCGCATAAGGATTTCTCTATCATTTTTCAGAATCTCCTAATTTCTCATCCAATTTTGATATTCTATATTTTCACTTATTGCAGCTGGAAGATTTTTCTTTCGGTCAGAGAATCGGGTGCATTCACTTTCTTCTATATCAGCATCTTAACTCACGGGTTGACTCAAAAGCTTAAGTTGATGCATTTGAGGAGAAAATAACATAGCAGTGGTTTAAACTCAGACTCCTCTGGATTAGATACCATCTTACCCATTGAGCCAAAAGTTTAACTTGTCCATGGGTGACATCAAATTTCAAATTTATTCTTCTGTATATTCTCATCAAACACAACCATTTTCTTTCATGATTATCACTTTCCAGGAAACACACAAAGGCTACTTCATACTTCTCAATTTCAAACCTTATCTGCTCAAGGGAATCCTTTGTAAAATTGGATCACGATTTCTATAGGCCTCTATATTTTTCACTTAATCCGAGCCACACAACTCAAGCTGTATCATCCTGCTTAGTTCTTGAACATGATACTGATAGAACACTAGTGTAGATGTTTTTTATTCAACTTGGTAAAAGATACTTCAGTACAAAGACAGATTGATAGATTTTTAATCTAGAAATAAAACACAAAATACAGCAGAACAACAAAAAACAACACACTCAAACAACAAGAACAAACACACTCTGTTATCCTCCTCTCAAGCATGAACATCACACTCACAAACTGAATTTTTCCTCTCCACTCACACTCTCCTCTCTCCATGTAAACTACCCCTTCCCTCCTAAATAGCTATAAGATTCAGTAACTACCCATTAACTTAAAACTACCCTTCACTTTTGCATTCTCTTTCTTCTCTTTCGAGTTCCCTTTCTTCTTTCTCCTACTATATTGCAGTATGGGAGGTCTAACATTACACTCCTCCTCCAAAACCACCTTGTCCTCAAGGTGAAAGTCAGGACATTGGTGTTGAAATTCATCACAGTTCTCCCAAGTGGCTTCATGCAGTGGAAGTCCCTTCCAACTGATTAAGACCTCCCAATTTTCTGTTGTTGGATTCTTCTGGTACACTTCCTCTGGTAGGGCCATCCATTCATGATTTTTTGATATATAAGGGATAAATGGATGTGCTGTTGAATGCTCTCCTATCACCTTCTTTAGATGAAAGACATGAAATACCGGATGAATAGCTGCTGATACAAGAAGAGCCAATCTATATGCCACTACCCCTATTCTCTCCAGCACTTTATATGGCCCAAGAAACTTGGGTGACAGCTTCTCATTCCTCTTTTTTTGTAAGAAAACTTGTCTATATGGTCGTATCTTCAAAAACACCATGTCTCCCACTTGAAATTCCACGTCCCTCCTCTTCAAGTTAGCATTTTTCTTTATCTTCTCTTTTCGAAGATGTTCCTTCAAAGCCCCCAAAGCTATGGCCCTATCTTTGAGTTGATGATCAAGAGTTGAGTTGGGCGTCTCAGATTCTCCATAATAGATCAACAGTGGAGGGGAGCTCCCATAAACAGCTTGGAATGGTGTAATTCCGATGGAACTACAATAGGTAGTATTGTACCAATATTCCACCCATTCTTTTGGTTTCTCACCACAAAAACGTCTTAAATATGCTTGCACACTACGGTTGACTACCTCTGTCTGCCCATCCGTCTGTGGATGATAAGATGAACTTCTGTTTAACTTGGTGCCAGCCAAACTGAATAATTCACGCCATAAATTGCTCAGAAACACCTTATTCTGGTTTGAAACAATTGACTGTGGTTATTCATGTAGTCTAACCACCTCCTTCACAAACGTTTCAGCCACAGATTTGGCTGTGTAAGGGTGCTTCAAAGCTATTAAATGAGCATCTTTACTCAATCTGTCCACTACCACTAAAATTACTTCATACCCTGCTGTCTTGGGAAGTCCATCAATAAAGTCTATAGTAATATCATTCCACACCTTGTCTGGAATCTCTAATGGCATAAGCAACCCAGCTGGAGATAATGTTAGACTTATTCCTTTGGCATATGAGACACTCATCACAATATTTTTTAACATCTTGCTTCATCCCTTCCCAATATAACTCCCCCATTAGCCTTTTTTTAGTGCGTAGATACCCCGAATGTCCCCCTAAAACAGTATCATGATAAGTGTGTAATATAGTTGGCAGCAATGTGGATGATTTAGAAATGACCAGCCTACCTTTATACTTCAACATTCCTTGGTGTAAAGTAAAATCTGAAACATCAGCTTCATTCTTTTCCAGTTCTGCTACAATTTCACTCAACTTTGGATCGTTTTTCACCTCTTCTTTAACAACCAGTAGGTCAATCTAATCAGGGGCTGTCAATTGATTTAGATGCACAGTTGGTGGCATTATAGACAAAGCATCTGCTGCTGTATTTTCCTTTCCAGGCTTGTAAATTACCTCAAAGGTATAACCTAGCAATTTGGCTATCCACTTCTGGTGTTGGGGTTGAATCACTCTTTGCTCCAGCAAGATTTCAAGAACCTTTGCTCTGTTTTAACTATGAATTTCCTCTCAAGCAAATAGGTCTCCACCTTTGTACGGCTAACACTACTGCCATTAACTTCCTTTCATACACCGGTTTTGATCTCTTAATGACAAAATATGACTGAAATAAGCAATTGGTCTATTTGCTTGGATCAATACCACCCCAACTCCAAAACCTGAAGCATCTGTTGCGAAGGAAGGTTGAAATCAGGTAATGCTAATATAGGCAAAGTCAACATAGCTTTCTTCAAAGCTTCCAATGCCATATGTGATTCCTCCGTCCATTTGAATGCTTCTTTTTTAAGTAGTTGTGTCAATGGGGCTGATCACAATTTTGCACAATGAGACCTAGGAAACCCCTAAATTCCCTTACATTAGTTGGAATTAACTTCCTGTACACAGCCAAAGCAGCCAACACATGTAATAAAAGACTGCTGCCTCGAAATTTAGTTTTGCCCTATATGTCTACCCCTAGTTATGGAAGTATTAGGATTATTAGTATGGTTATTAGAAGGGGCATACTAGTAATTATCAAAGAAATAGAAGTGGGAGAAATATACTATTGAAAACGTGCAAAAAAATGAAATGATAACAAAGTTTAATAAGGTGCTCATCACACTGAACTTGCCTACTAGATGCAGATAAAGAAATTATCTACTAATACTTGCTTACTTAATGGTCGAAACTCTGTTGCTTCAAAGTGACAAGATCACCTACTAACTATAAATTCTAATATCTATTTCTATAAATTATCCGAGTTTCAGTTACCCAATTTATGGTAACTCAATGTTTAAATTTTAATTTTTTTTGTATGGCCTTGAATTCCTATTCCTTCTCAATGAAAGCAGTTTGTTTCATAAAAAAATGTTTAAATTTTAATACATCAAACATTGAGTGGATTTATTTTTAATTGTGCGAAAAACTAGTTGACTGAAGCAGTTAAGAAGCACGTGGAAGAGAAGGTTGGCAAGGCAGTCCAGAAGCACAGTCACTTAGTTAGAGAAGTAGATGTTAGACTTTCAGTTAGAGGGGGGGAGTTTGGGAAGGGTCCAAGGATTAGAAGATGCGAGGTACTCTATTGCTCCTTTATTTTAAATTTATCCATATGAATTGAACCCTGGTTCTTTTCCAAAAATGTTTGTGTTTATATAGGTTACTTTATTCACAAAGAAGCATGGAGTTGTACGGGCAGAGGAAGATGCTGAGACCGTATTTGCAAGCATTGATTTGGTATCCTCCATCATACAGAGGAAGTTGAGAAAGATTAAAGAGAAAGATTCAGACCGTGGCCGACATGTGAAAGGATTTGACAGATCAAAAGTAAGAGAACCTGCACCCATAGTAGTTGAAGATGAGGAAGAGGAAGTTTTTCAGGAAAATGGTGGAGAAGTTATTGACGAGGTTATTCCTTCAACCTTTGGGTTTTTACTACGAGTTCATTTTGCTGTATAGTATATACTAATCATTTAAGGTGATATTAGCTTATAAAGCTCATGTATGCCATGCCTGTTAATTGTTTTCTACATGTCAAAGCTTATTACCAGTGTCAGAATTACTAATTCGTAGGAGTCTGTTATCTGTTATTTCTAACTGAGCTGACATTGTGTTCAACTGTTATTTTATTGATCCTTTGCTCTTAATTTTTGTTGTCCATTCCAATGTACTTTATCGTTATAGCTTTTGGTTTACTTGCTGTTTATTTTGTTTACCTTCAATTTTGGTTGGAAGAAGCACTTTTGATATTCATCCTTTTTAGATGACGATCATGTGTCATAAACTGGAAGCTCGTGAATATTATGCAGACATGGTTAAAATATTACTTTTTCCTTTTCATGCCAGCAATATTATTCTTTGGTATCTCATTACTCATTTTTATCTTGATTTCAGATTGTTCGGACAAAATACTTTGATATGCCACCTTTAACAGTTGAAGAAGCAATCGAACAACTCAAGAATATTGACCATGATTTCTATGGTTTCCGGAATGAAGAAACTGGTGCGTTGGTTTGATTATTACAATAATGTTGTTTTTTGGGACTCTGTGCCGTTTATATCGTAGCTTATGTCTTTATCTGTGGCTCAGGTGAGATTAACATCTTATATAAAAGAAAGGATGGAGGATATGGACTTATTATCCCAAAAGAAAATGGCACAGCTGAGAAATTAGAGCCTGTGACAATCGAAGCAACCAGAGAACCATCCTTGGCGGAATGATGGGAATTCACGGAGGAAGTTTCACGTTCAAGATAACTTACCACTGTTACCTTTGCTTAAAACTTCAAAACTTCGACTTCAATATGCATCTGAAGGCCTTTCTTGTAGAGAGTATATAGATTTAGATTTGAGGCTATTTGGTGATGAAGACAATATTGGAACGACAAATGAGTAACAAGTAAAATAAGATGCAAAATATTCTAATGAACGAATGATTCAGCTTGCGGGGGTGTTACCATGAAAATATGTTCTAATGAAGAAATGATTCAACATGCATCTGAAATCTATTACCACCAACGGCGAAACCTCAGCCCTTAATTTGGCTTATTTTTTCTGAGTTAATTTTCAAAAACAAAAACAAAAATTTCTATATATATATATATATTTTCAGTATATGAGTTGTTGACTGAGAAATTCAATCACCATCAGTTTTCAAATCAATGATGAAATTAAGATTGATTGCATTTAGTATTTGAGATTAATTAAAAGTTGTATTTACTATTTGAAACTAATTAAAAGTTGTATTTAGTATTTGAGACTAATAAATTGACAAGTTTTAGGGAATATTATATTAATCTCATTCAAATAATTATCTATTTATTTTTTATTCAAATAAATTAATTATCTCAATATTTTTTAATTTGAATTTTTATTTAAATTAAATAATCTAGTTGTTTATATGAATCATATTCAAATAAATAAAGAATTATTAAATTATAAGTTTATTGGAATAAAAAGTAATTAATTATTAAATTATAAGTTTATTGATGAATTTATGTGAACATCGACTACTATAAAATCTCGTTGCGGTGCCAAAAAGACGGAACTCGCGCATTTTGTTCAAGCATGGCAGCTAACTTCTGGACTTCATCGCACTAGTATGGTCCTGCTTAACTGATTCTTACAGTTTTTATATTTTGTATAATTTTTTTGTTATTTATTTCTTTGTGCGAATGTAACCTGCAGCAAACAACTCCTGGACCAAGAGGAGGTCGATGTGGTGCAATCGCTCGATAAAGATAGGGGCATCACTCTTGAAGACTTCAAGCTCATTAAGATGCATATGGCTAATTGTAATTACCCTTTTCCTGTCTTCTTTTCTTTTTGATTAACACATCTCTTATCTCGTACTGGTTGCCGTGTTTTTTCTCCCTCGGTTCTCGAAATTGAAGTTAAATACGCAATACATTTCTCTTCATTTCAAAGTAGTTTTGTTCTTTGGACTGACATTTTCGAGAAATATGTAACCGATACTGGGCGATACCCCATCTATCTCCAGCCCGACTTACCCACGTCAAAAGGTAGGGAAAAAAAAAAAAACAAGAAAAGAAAAGATCAAGAAGAAGAAAAAGGTTTTTTTTTTTTTTTTTTTTTTTTATAAATATTATTTAAGGAAAAGAAAAAAAAGTTTGGGAGGTTTGCCGCAGAAAAGGAGGCTCTTTGGTGGAAGGTGGTGGATGCCAAGTTTAATGCCTTCGAAGGCGGTTGATGGTCCCTACCCAATAGGAAGAAATTTAGAGAGCCTTGGAGAGACGTTCTCAAACTTAAGGATGTGTTGACTTCCAGAATTAAGCATTTTCATGTATAATGGCCTTATTACCAAAATTTGGGAAAATTGATTGATGCAAATTGGTTCTATTTCAATTACTTTCCCCAGACTTTATGTATTCCTCAATAGCAAGGGTCAAGAACCTTTTTATTGGTAAAGTTTGGAACCCTCCAAATGCTACTTGGAACCTTAATTTAAGAACAAATCTCAGTGGCTTGGACTTTGCATTCTAGATTATCACACAGTCAGAGACTTTGCATTCAACCACGTTGATGATAAAGGAAGTGGACATATGTTGGTTTTGGGATTTGTCATGAAATTTCCATAGTTGTGAAAGAAAATGGCTATGTATCGAATAATTTCAAAAGCCATTTCGTTTAATGTAGCTAAGGATCAAAATCTCTCCACACTCTTAAAGGTTCTATATTTTATCCTAGTTCAGAATTCTTATGCAAAGAATGCACCACTGTGGCCATGAAATGAAATAATAGTCTCTGAATCTGATCCAAAGAGTTAACACCCCACATAAGACCTAAAATGGAAAGAATTTGACCTTCTTGTAGGCAGATAAGGGTTACACAGAGGACTCAAAGAAGGATTAGTGGACAAACCATCCCTTGGGTGATCTCTTCTTTATTAGTTTGATTTTTCTTTTCAGTCTCTTTAAGTTTGTGTCCACGAACATTTTTCCATCTTCTCATTTACCGATGAGAAGTTTGTTCTTGTTAAAAAACAAAAAAAAGGGAATAGGTTGTTCTCTGATTCTCGTTTTCTTTTGTTTCAGATATATTGAAGTTGGCCCAAAATGTGAAAGTTAGACAAAGGTAGCCATGATTTGCCCATTTTCTTTTATGATATCATTCTTTGTCATAATGTCATAGGATCTTGTCTACAATTGCGTTGAAAGTGCTCAAAATATCTAAATAAAAATATAATTTATGTCTTATGTTTTATGAGATGGGTAGAGTTTCTAACATTGAAGCAGCAGGTTCAATTGCATTGGTTTGCTTCTTCAATGTGAGGCATGTTTGGAAGGTTCATGCCTTCCCAAAGCACGGAGGCTTGTGCTTAACGCACCCTCTGCACTTCGTTTGTTCTTAATTTTTAATTTTCGAACTCTTAACCTAAACCGTGCATTTAGGTTATTACTTCAAAAATATTAATTATTTTTTAACACAAACGCACCAATGCCGCCATTAGCACATCCTATGCCTCTTCAATTGTTTCTCTCTCTCTCTCACACACAGTCACTCTTTCTCTTCTCTGAATCTCTCTGTCCCTCTCAAGTCTCCTTTTCTCTCTTTCTTCCTCTTTGGTTTATCTTTCTCTTTGATTCTATTTTCCTTGTTGAATCTTGGGAAGACTAAGTATGAAAACCATAGATAAATCTTTCCAAATACCTTCAGGAATAGGTAATGGGCAGTAAAGACCAGTATTTTGTCGCTGTCCTTCGGCAATTTGTGAACCATCTTTGAACAAAATTATGGATAGCTTTCCTCATTTGAAGTAAAAAATGTTGAGAATGTAACAACTTCGATGTTGGGCTTAGTTAGTTGGTGGTTGTACTTTTGGTTTTCTTTGGTGGTTTTTGTAGTAGCCACTATTTTTTCAGTATTTGAAGGAGGCATGTCTGTCGAAGTTGTTGGAAAGCTTATCTCTATTTGGTTGTATTTGTAATTCGTACCTTCTCTTCTTTTGGAAGTTTGTATCTTTTAGAGTTTTTCATTACATCAACGAGAAGTTTCTTGTTTCAAATTAATTCACGTATTCAAATAGAAATTCACCTAGCTTATGTGCTTCTTCAGGGAGCAGCATATGTATTCTTGATCTTTTATGCATTCTGTATTTATTTTTATACAGTTATCTCAACAAGCAGGTTTTTCTTACGACTTTCAATCATATTATCAGGGTTGTTGCAACTGCTATTACATATATGAGACGTGTTTACACCAGGTACAGTACAGTAGAATTTTGTTCCAGAATGGGAATGTTTTTGTTCTGCTGGCATGGGAGTTTCGTTGCCTGCCTCTTGTCCTTTCTTTGGTTTTTTGGTAATTTATGTTTCTGTGATGATAGATAACTCTTAACCATTGGCCAATTAGTGCTACTTCAAGAGCCATTCCAAAAACTTTTCAACTGCTGACAACTATGTTTAATATATATATATATAGTATATATATTTCTCAAGGCTGGACAAATTATTACCAATTCATCAATGAAGGATGGGCCAATTCATTCCCTCGTCATTTCCATTTTATTAAATCCATATATAATTTCTAAATCTTAGTCTCTCAATTTGTTATGAAGCACATTAATGAAGTTGTTTGCAATTGTTTTTTTTCCAGAAAGAGTATGACAGAATACGATCCACGATTAGTGACTCCAACCTGCATATATTTGGCTTCAAAAGCAGAAGAAAGCACAGTGCAAGCTAGACTTCTAGTGTTTTACATTAAAAAAATACGTAATAATTTTTTCTCTGACATGCTATAATTTAATTATTTGCTTCCACTCAATAGAACATGTCCTTGGTAGCTTGCGAAAAGCTATAACCTGTGGTTTTTGCCCTGCAGAATCTGATGAAAAGTACAAGTATGAGATCAAGCATATATTGGAAATGGAAATGAAAATTTTAGAAGCCCTTGACTATTATTTGGTGGTATTCCACCCTTATCGTGCATTGTCTCAGTAAGTAATCATATTGTTATGCACCCTTGACTATTGTTTGGTTGCAGCCTTATTTGTAAAGGAAACTTAACTTTTTATTTTTTCACTGATAGAATAGAAAAAGTTGAATTACGAATTTGGTCTGAAAAACCTAGGGTGCATCTAATAGGGGTCCCGACACTTCCATAGATCATGGGAAGCCTTAGAACAAGCCAAATCTATTCCATAGGATTCTGGATCGTTTGCTGATATTGTAATATCTAATTTAGAGTCATAGCTCATTTGATCCTCCATAATAGGTGCTGATGCCGGATGGATTCTTCTGTTCTTAAAATTTCCCCAAGGGTAAGAATTTTTTCTTGGGTTAGAAAAGAAAAGGATGTGGTTAGTTTGGATTGGAACTCACACATGGGAATTTCGCGCGATGATTGGTTTTAAATTAAGAAAGTTATTGTCAAGTTTTTTGAGGCTTTTTTTTTCTATTAACAATTCATTCCTGACTGATAAATCCTTGCTGCAAATGGAAGATGGAAAAATTTTAGGCGGTCTCAGGTCAAATGGGAAATTGATGAATCTTGGTTGATTCTATCTAAAATTATATTCCTTGGGACAAATAAGTTGTCCATCCTAGAGGTGAGAACTTTTTGACTATTTGTCAAATTGTTTTTTGAACCATTTTTTTTTCTTCTCCTCTGGATTCTTGCAGCTTCTTCTCCCAGAGTTCTCTTCCCATTCTTTCTCGCTTGCAGTCTGCCATCCATTTCTTGATTTGCTCCCATGTCCATAGAGTTTCTCCTCTCTTTGCTGCCTCACGTTTATGATCAGCATTCTGTTTACACAGCCACTCCCATGTCCATGGTTCTTCTTCCCCCACTGCCAAACAAATTAAAGTAGTACCCAAGAAAGAACAACCTTGATACCAATTTGTTATGTACCCAACCGAGCAAGGAAATACTCAAAGACACAAAGAACAAACAAGAACACCAAAAGATAGAATTATATGAAAATATGCTATAATATTGTAAGTAAGCAACAATATAATGTAACCCCTAGCTTTTCGAGAGGGCTAGACTCTTCGAAATTCACTCACAAGGAAATCCTACAAAAGAGCAAATTTGTCAAACCATGGCATTTTGCTCTTTTTTGTTTTTATTTTTTCCCCTCCTGTTTAGTATGTTGATTTTTGACCAAAGACAAATGCGAGTAGCCCAATAAGCACCTCTGAATTAAATCTTTTAGAAAACACCTACTTAGACTTCAATCTTTTTGGTTTATGCTAATTTTTCTTGTCCTTTTTGTTAACTTTCCCTTTCTGTATGCCTTTTCATATATATTTAGAATCGTGCTCTTGTTTATCCTAGTTCCTAACCCTTCTCCCCCTAAAAAAATGGCAGGTTGCTCCAAGATGCAGGCCTGAATGACATAAATATGACTCAATTGACCTGGTAAGGATTTGATGGATGCATTATTCATGTAATGCTTCTTATCATTTAGCTTTTTTTTTTTCTTGCTCTTCTTTGTTTCAAAGTTTATAGAAAAAAAGCATAAAAACATATATACATTATTAAAAATGTACTAGGACTACCAATTATTTTAGGGTAGTTGTATCAATAGTTTAGTTTATGAGTATTTTTGCGGGCTCATATGCACCTACGAGCAATAAGTGGTGCGCACATGCCACACGCACAAGGTGCTTTTCACAATTGCAAACTTTCAAGTACGGGAAGGTCGATGTTGCAAAACTCGCTCTAATCGACGAGCATGTTAGCCAAGTAAAAGTCAAAAGTCGTGAACATGTCGCTATATGATGCAACCTCACTCATGTTTTGAGAAAAAATGGTTATATTTTTTGAAACGGAAACAAGCCTATTTATTAATAATGGAAAAAGAGACTAATGCTCAAAGTACAAGAGAGTTATACTAAGAGAAAAATTAGAAAAGAAAAAAAACATCCAAACAAACTACCAATACAAGGGAAAAAAAAGGACCAAAACAAACAATCGCAATGAACAAGCTAAAAAGGTGATAACCAATAGAAAAAATGAAACTAAAACAGGACCCAAATGAAATGATTTGAATACAAAGCATAACGAAATAACTCTCTCAAAAGGAAAACATTTGAATCTAGAGACTAGCAAGAAGATACAACTGAGCGATCTCAAAGCTATCATGCCAAAGTAGTCCAAAACCTAGAAAAGGCACAAAAAAAATCTTTCAAAATCTCAGCATCAATCAAAAGGTTGTACTTCCTTTTGCAACACCTCAACACCCCATGTTGATCTTCAAAGACAAAGTTTGATGTTTCAATTGAAAACACATCCCCCAGACAAGTAGAAGTACTAAAAATATTCACCAAAATATTTCTCCCGTAAGCCACTCTAATAGATTCCAACACCTTTTTCGACCATAACACAATTCATGATGAACAAGATAATCTCAGAGAATAGACTTGAGAAATATTAGAAGAGCAGCCATAGTTTCTGCAATGAAGACTTCCAAAGATGAGATGCACGAAACATTAACATTCTCTTTGACTTCTCTTTCTGCTTTCTCTTACTATATTGGAATAATATTGGAGGTCTAACAGCATGGGAGGACTGAACGGCTAATTAAGCCAATATTTGCCTTCTTTGCTTTTCAGAAGTGCTATGTAAGGTTCCTTCACTCCTTTATCCATAAGATGGCCCTCTACAAAACAATCTTTCCATTGATTGTTTCTTCCACTAGTTTTTTTTCCATATGCAGCCTGTTTATCTGTCAAGAACCCTCCAGTCAGCTGTCTCTTTAAACCAAGATGATGCCACAATCATTGACTAAGGATAGCAGATCCTTAGGCAATTCCGAGGGTACTTTGAAAGGAAGGGTGACGGCTTCATCAAATAAGGCAGTGAGGTTTTCCCCTTCAATTTCTGCATTACCCTTGTGATCAAAACCCTTCAATTTCTGCATTACACTTGTGATAAAAAACGTTAAAGAAACCCAAAGGTTCCTCACTACTGAGACTAAAAGTTGAATCCAAGGCCTCAATGTGCTAAAAGGTGAATCCAAGGCCTCAATGGGAAGCTTTTCAGAGTAATTGGCAGCAAGACAAGGAGAGCCTTGCATCAAATTTACTTTAGAGTTAGAGTTGGGAAGTTTCGAATAATTGAATTAGCAGGTAGGAGAAACTGAGTTTACTGACCTGATGAGGCAATTAGAGGTCTGAATTTTGGGAGTTGCATACCTCCAAAAGGTAGGGATTACATTATGAAATAGATGGCTCAGAACGGTGAATCCGAGAAGGGGCTGAAAGTGGAACTTTGAGAGCACAACCATCATTAAACTCAAAGGCTGTCCATAAGTTGTTGAAGGATGTTTGCTTCCGAATATAATGTGAGGTATGCAACTTCCGAATAGTGGCTGTTGTCCAATGAGTGCAACCATTAAATTGAAGAAATAGTTTCCAACTTCACTCACCATGGATGGGCTGGTTTTAATTATTTTTTAGTTTTGCTGTATTGGCTGGATTCTACTCTCATTGTAATAGGTTGGATATTGTTCTCATTGTTGCAATAGGCTAGTTTAATGGGTTTTGATGTTTTGGTGCTAAGGGGTGTCAACCTAGTTGAGATGTCTGGGTGCACCTTCTGATCCCTATTATTCTTCTTCTTTCGCTTGTTTGGACTTCTTTATTTAGCTCATTGTATATTTCTCTTGTACATTGAGTTCTTATTATTAATAAAGAAGTTTGTCTCCGTTTCCAAAAAAATAATGTGAGGATTTTCGGAGCTTGAAAAAATTTGCTACATTTTGCTGATAGGCCTTTTGTAGAATCCTGAAACTGAAGGGAGTGGAGATGTGTTGGTCGGAAATGGAGAGAGTCGTTGGGTGGGAGGGGAAAAGTTTTCTTTAATTACTTTGGAGGATATATCATAATTATTCATGATACTAATTAAAGAAGCTTTATCCTTTTTTCTCTCAATAAATCTTCAGCAACCGAATTAAAATTACTCTTAATAGTAATTAAGTGGGCCTTTTTTTCTTTATTCCTCTCACTTGATGGCTCTTCGTCTACTGGAGTTTTAAAAACAGAATCAACAGACGTGGGCCCTGCTGCCAATTTGCAACAGATCTTGGGTTTGGCAACATTCAAAGAGGGGGACTGTTCAGATGCCCATGCAATTAATTCACTTTCAACCTGATTGCCGACCTTTGTCTTCTTCTTCGACACTGGTGGGATAGTCGGAAAAAGCTTCAGAATTTCAAAAGGATTTCTACTCCTAGGTAGAGCTGCAAAAACTGATTTTGGAACATTCACTACTGATGGAAAGGAGGAAAGATCAAAATTTTCATCTAACAAGACATCTCTAATTCTCAAATGATCAATTGAATTTTTAAAATCAAAATGTAGATAATATTTTTCCTCTTTAGATTTTTGATTTCGATCGTTGATGGCACAACCACACAAGTTCTTCTTTACTTGAACTCGAGCTTCACTACAATTTGTTAAATTTTTCAATGTCAATAAGACCTCCAAAGTGATCCCCAATAACCTCAAAGGGACTTCTACACCAATAATCCAGAGGAAGGTTTTTTATTTTGAGCCAACCACCGTAGCCTTTTAAAACAAGTGGCCGACTGTGTTTGATGTCGAAACATCTTTCAAATTTGAGGTGGAAATTCTCCCAAGCATGCCATTTTCCTTCCTCACGGACGAAGTCAATGATTCCTTCCTCACGGACGAAGTCAATGATTGATCCTTGATCGATACTAATAAGGGCATTCTCATCAAATAGAGGATTTATTACAATTTTCGTTCTAAAAAATTCTTCCAACCGCTTACGGATCAATCTCCAGTCATCTGAAGCAAATAATTTTGATATACCCAAAGGTTTTCAAAGTTAACCTTAGCAACTTCATGGTTCTTGATCAACCATTGCCTTCTGTTTTGGAGGGGAAGGATGACTGTCCACTTCTAGCTTCCTTTTCTTTTTTTACTAAAATCCTGGCTGACTCCCATTTTTTCAGACCTTGGAGCTGGGAGTTTAGAGCTACTGGACTTAGCCTTATCAACATAACTCAACTTTTCTACCATTTGCGGAGAAGGAAAACCGGAGATATTACTAGAGTACCATCTAACATAGTCCATTTTTTCTACAAATTTTTCCAGGAATTTTTAAAATGACTTCCATCCTTGCTGATCTTTTCCTGAGCAAACTCTAATACTGAAAAGACCACCTAAATATGGCCAGTGATCGTGGCTTAAGACCCATTCGGACTTTGCTTGAAACTTTGAAATTCTCAATCTTCCTCTGTCAATGTCCCCAAATTTTTTGAAATAATTGTTCGCCGGAGTTCTGAGTAAATCAGAGATTACTGATTGAGTCCATCTGAGTTGGCTAACAGAAATAGAAATGCTTCTATAGGCTTCCACATTTTCAATGAAACAACTATCTTCCTCTTTCCAAATACAGTAGTGGGACTGATCGATTTTGCAACTGACAACCTCCATGTTGTGCTTTGGGACTTGTCAGAAAAGACTGATGAAGAAACCAACTATTGGAAAAGGGGAGGAGAAGGGAGAGAACTTACCCTTTTTTTTAAAGAAAAAATGGTTATATAAAATGTGAAAGAGAAAAACATTGAAAGCATCATTAAAGAAAGTATTGAAAGCAATTAACACCAACACGAGGCTTACATGGAAATCCAAGCATCAGGAGAAAAACAACGATACTTTAGTTTTATTATTTTCTAATAATTACAAAGGTACAATTAACTAATAATTATAGAGTTACATTTAATTCACTTATTCATTTTATGTCCCTTCTCATCTAATTGTTGGTTTAGCATATTTTCTATGCTCAAATCAGTTTGGGTCTTTGATGGTTTGTTTAGCTCCAATGTGCGCCAATTACTAAAGGGGCCTTATTTATCAAAAGAAACCTTTTCTAATTTGGGTTAATTTGATAAAAGCGCTTCTAATTGAGATTTGGTTTGAACGTAACCAACGCATCTTCCATGATCAAAAAAGGGATTGAGTTGACATCGTAGAGATTTCTAAAAGAAACGCAGCAGCTTGGTGTTGTTCAAATGTAGAATTCAAAGATTACTCCATTCAAGATATCTGCCTCAATTGGACTGCCTACATCTGATGAGATTCAATGTAGTTCCCCCGATTGCCAGTTCAGAATTAGTGCTTTTGTAGTTTGGATGGGTTTTATATGTATTTCTGCCGTTATGTTTTTACTTTTCAGCTCTGCTTTTTTCTACCGTAGGTAGCTTCTGTTGTTATTTTGGTTGTTACTTTGGTATTTTCATGACCTTAGTATTGTTCTTGTACTTTGGTCTTAGCGCTTCCATGGTATTTTCATGATCTTAGTATTGTTCTTGTACTTTGGTCTTTTCTTTGTATTTTGGATATGATGAGGGTGCTATGGGGGTGTCAACCTAGTTGAGATGTCCTCCATTTCTTGGCTTCCCTATATTCTCACTGTATAGCTCTCTTGTACATTGAGTTTATTAATAATAAAGAAGCTAAGATTTTTTCTCTCTTCTCTCTCCTCTCTCCTCCCTTCCCTCTCTATCCTTTCATCTCCCACCCACCCTCTTTCCCCTCACTCCGACCATGGAATGTCCGGTCATGTCTCCCCTTAGCTCAGAAAGCAGGCACGGTTTCTGTTCCCCTTACGGCAGCATCTAACACGGTGAATCAAAGTTCCAATTTTCCGGCAATGGAAGTAAAAAGCTGCGAAATCGTGGACTCTTTTTATTGCATCTGGTTTGAAGAGGGGTGGTTCCATATTGAAGATGTAGACTTCCAAAAAATCAACAGTTTATCCAAGAACCAATTGGAATGGTTCATTGATTCAATACCGACACTAATCAATGAACCAACTTGGAAGTTTTTCAATAAATCTGGGAGTGATGAAAATGGTATCACAAGACTATCCAAATTCCGAACCCCATCAGGTTGGTTCATGCGGTGTGTTGCTCGAAGTACCTCCGGAATGCAATCTTTCATCCACATCTACTCGGGTGAAATCCTTTAAGGTTGGATATCCTTCCTTAATATGATCAAGTCCTTTTTGTTGACTCATAACTATACCTCCTAGCATTCTACTCTCCATTCAGAACCCGGACAATCACGTCAGTAGGTTTCCCACCTTCCAAAGACAGGTTCAAGCTATGCAGACAAAGTGAAGCTTTAAGAAAAATAAAAAAATAGTGCACTCTGCTTTCAGTCCAGAAAAACAGTGCACGGTCTCTTTCCCCAAAAATCCAATCCTTTCATTTCAGAAAAGTAAATCTATGAAACATCCAGAGGAAAAATTTTGGGTGAGAAAAAGTGAAGATATTTTTGAGGAAGACTTCAATAACCTATGGGTTTTAAACAGACTTTTCTTTTTTGATGATTGGAAGGAAATTGTTTTTGATGATTGGAAGGAAATTGTGTTATATTTAGAGGATCTCTTCAAAGTCAAAATCAGTATTAACCCTTTATTTGCAGACAAAGCCATCTTCAAAATTACTCAAGGAAAGTTTGAAGATTTAATTTTTGCTCAGGACAAATGGTTCAACTATGGAAAATTTCATTTGTTATTCGAAAAATGGAATGAAGCCAAACACAACAGACCAACTCATATTGAAGGCTTTGGAGGATGGATGTCAATAAAACATCTTCCTCTTAATTTATGGCAAAGAAATATCTTTGAAGCAATTGGAGCCTACTTTGGTGGATTTGAAAGTATAGCTTTAGAAACACTCAATCTGATCAAGTGCACTGAAGCAAGAATTAAAGTTCGAAAAAATCTGTGGATTCTTATCGGCAACTATAGAATTAAAGAGTGAGAACCGAGGAAATTTTTTCCTTAACTTTGGGGATTTTGAACCTTTAGAAGTTCCAACAATAGTCCAAAGTGATTTATTTCAAAGTGATTTTTCCAACCCTATTGATTTATGTAGATTGAATTCAGTGATCATAGATGAAGGTCTCCAAGCCAATAGCCTCCCTGAAACCTGGAATTTTCTCAATCAGAACTCTCCTTCCATCTCAAGGGGTCCTTTTGAAGCACTTAGAAAGTTGGGGGGTGCAGAAGATATCTTGGACTGGCCAGAAAAAAAAAAAAAAAAAAAAAAAAAAAAAAAAAAATCCCTTGAAGCCCTGCTGGAAAAATTCCATTCCGGAAGAAATATTTGAAATTTGGGTTTGGCTGGCACCTCCACATGCTTAGAAGGTGAAAAGACTTCATCAGAAGAGAGAGAAACAGATCTCAAAAAAATAAAAAACAGCTACTTGGGCAATTAATACCTTAAAAAACGGCTCACTTAGCCCCCTCTCCCCCAACCAGATTTTTGCCATTTTAATGCTCCTGCAGGCTTTTTAAAAGAGGACACAAGAAGGGTTGGCCTCACAAAATTTATTAATAAGAAAACCAATGGCTTTTGGTATACTGACGAATTAGAGGAAGAATCAGAATCCTCTCCTCCAGCAAGGATTTTCACCTTCGGGCCATCCTCTGCTCTTTGTTCTCAACCAAAGCTACCGGCCTCTCCCAAGATTAATTTTTCTACTAAAAAGAAAGTCATTCCATCTCATGCCAGAAAATTTTCTAAGCATCTCAAGACATTTATTAAAAGGAAAACATCTTTCCGCAACATCTGGACGGGTTTGGCTAACTCTGATTTATTAGAGGAAAGTTGTGTGAAGTTACAAATTCCAAATTCAATTGGTAACAAGTCAGTACTACCCTCCTCTTTATGCAATAATTTTTCTCAATCCTACAAACTTTCTGGTTCATTCTCCAATTTTGTGCAAGGTACTACTTGTCGAAAAAAAGTAGTGAATCCGAAAGATGAAATTACGGACTTTGACTCAGTCACCCGTGTAAGTAGTGCAGAATTTGAACTAGCTGAGGAAGAAGATTTTCCAACAGATACAATGATTCTAGAGGCCAATGACCCTCTCGGTCCAGATTTCATTAAACTTTTTTCCTCCCCAGAAAAAGGAATTTTGTGCAAGCCAGCAAGCATCTCTCCACCGCAAGAATTGGTTCCATTCTTGTCAGCCTGTGAAATATAACTGATATAAGGCAGAGGTAGAGGCAGAGACAGCAAAGATGAAGATTATATCATGGAACACTAGAGGAATCATGGGACAATCAAAACAACTGGTTATTAAAAATCTTTTGAAGAAGTTAAATCTAGATATAGTATTGATTCAGGAGATCAAAAGAAAAGAAATTGATAGCTGCATTATAAAGGCATTATGGAGTTCAAAAGGAAATGGTTGGGAACTTGTGGAAACTAATGGCAGATCAGGAGGGTTGCTGATTATGTGGGATGAATATAAGCTGTCAATCATCGAGGTTCTGAAACGAGATTACTCTCTTGCAATAAAATGCAGCACAATCAATAGGAAAATAGTTTGGATTTCAAATATCTATGGACCCACACATTATCGAGAAATCAAATTTGGCCAGAGTTGTCTAGTCTTTCAGTACTCTGTACAGGAGCTTGTTGTTTGGGAGGGGATTTTAACATTACTCGAAAGATTCAAGAGAGATTTCCAGTAGGAAGATTAACAAGGGGAATGAGAAAATTTAATAAATTTATTAGAGAGTCAAAATTGATAGAAATTCCGCTGTCCAACGGTAAATTCTCATGGTCAAGAGAAGGAAGGTCAGTTTCACGTTCTCTGCTGGATAGATTTCTGGTAACTGCTGAGTGGGATGAATCTTTTGCCGATACTAGAGCCTCTCAGAAAGAAAGACTTACTTCAGATCATTTCCCCATTTTATTAGAAGCCAGTGCTTTTGAATGGGCCCCTCTCCATTTCGATTTTGCAACAGCTGGCTGCTCGATAAGCAGTGCTGCCAAATTATAAAAAATTCTTTATCCTTAGGAAATCATTAAGGATGGGCTGGATTTGTCATTTATTCAAAACTTCGAAAATTAAAAAGCTCTTTGAAATCTTGGTTTGTGGAAAGTGAAAAAGCCAGAAAAAACCAAGAAGAGTCTTTGCTCCATGCTCTTGCAAATGAAGAAATTAAGGAAGAATCCTTGAACATGTCATCCTTAGATAACATTGTGAAATTGTCTATTAAATCAGACATTTTAGCAATCTACAGGAGAGAGGAAAGAGATTTGATCCAAAAATCTAAGCTGAATTGGTTAAAATTGGGAGATGAAAATACTAGCTTCTTCCATCGTTTCCTTGCTGCAAAAAAAGACGTAGCTTGATCTCAGAATTGATAGATGATCAAGGTACTCCTACAGTTTCCTTTAATGGAATTGAAAGTCTCATCATTGAATTCTACAAGGCTCTCTATACAAAATCTTCTCAAGCTGGTTCTCTCCCTAATATCCTTGATTGGTCAGTAATTTCGATAGAACAAAATACAAGGCTCACCTCAAGATTCAGTTTGTCCGAAATAAAATCTGCACTTCAATTACTGGGGAAAAATAAGGCCCCTGTACCAGATGGCTATACAGCTGAATTTCTAATTAGCTTTTGGGATCATTTCAAAGATAATTGCCTTGCTCTCTTTAATGAGTTTTACGAGAATGGGAGGTTAAATGCATGTGTAAAAGAGAACTTCATTTGTTTAATCAAGAAGAAAGAAGATGCAGTAAGGGTAAAAGACTTTAGACCAATAAGTCTTACAACACTAATTTATAAGCTGGTTGCAAAGGTTCTCACAGAAAGATTAAAGAAAGTAATGCCAAGCATTATAGCCCCTTCACAAAGCGGCTTTCTGGAAGGGCGCCAAATCTTGGACCCTATTTTAATTGCAAACGAAGCAGTGGAGGATTATAGAATCAGAAAAAAGAAAGGTTGGATCATTAAGTTAGACCTTGAAAAGGCTTTTGACAGACTGGATTGGGCTTTTTAGAAAAAGTAATGCTCAAGAAGAAATTTGCCGAAAGATGGATCTTATGGATAATGGGATGTATCAAGAATCCTAAATATTCGGTCTTCATCAATGGAAGGCCAAGAGGAAGAATTTCAGCTTCAAGGGGTCTTAGACAAGGAGATCCTCTTTCTCCCTTCCTTTTTCTTCTGGTTAGTGAAGTTTTGAGCAGTCTCTTCTCCAACCTTCATAAGTAAGAAATGTTTGAAGGCTTTGTAGTCGGAAAAGATAGGATTCACATACCTATCCTCCAATTTGCAGATGATACGCTACTGTTTTGTAAATTTGATGAGGAAATGATGGAAAATCTTAGAAAAACATTACTAGTCTTTGAATGGTGTTCCGGTCAAAAGATTAATTGGGAGAAATCAACTATTTGTGGTTTAAATATTGAGGACAGCAAGGTTATTTCAACAGCAACATCTTAAATTGCAAGATAGAAAGTCTCCCGTTCATTTATCTCGGTCTTCCTTTGGGAGGTCATCCAAAAAGTGCTCGATTTTGGCAGCCCATCATTAATAAAGTCCAGGGAAAGCTAGATAAATGGAGAAGATACAATCTCTCTAGGGGTGGGAGGATTACACTTTGCAAATCAGTTCTATCCAGCCTCCCCACTTACTATATGTCTGTCTTCCTCATGCCAGAATCTGCTCTAAGTTCTTTGGAAAGAATCATGAGAAATTTCTTTTGGGAAGGAAACAAGGGAGGAAAGCTAAAACACCTAGTATAATGGGATGCTGTAATTAAATCTTACAAAGATGGAGGACTTAGTTTGGGCAATTTGAAGCACAAGAATCTGTCCTTATTGTCTAAGTGGGGATGGCGTTTCTCAAAAGAATAAAATTCCCTTTGGTGTCAAGTGATTAGAAGCATTCATGGAAGTAGCACTTTCAATTGGCATTCAAGTGACAAAGAGTCTGTGAGTCTAAGAAGTCCTTGGATTAGCATATCAAGGCAATGACGCAAAATTGACTCATTGGCTCTTTTCAAATTAGGTGTTGGAAGCAGAATATTGTTTTGGAAGCACCCTTGGATGGACATTATAACTTTGGAGTGTAAATTTCCAAGATTGGCTAGGATTGCAACCAATCCAAATGGGTCCGTTTTAGATGATGAGGAAATTTTAGATTTTCAGACCTTGTTGAGTCAGATTTCTTCTTCACAGCCAGCCTCCTTTCCAGATCAAAGGTTTTGGTCCCTTGAAACCTCATGATCCTTCTCGGTAAAATCATTGGTTAAGCATATTTCGACATCTTCTCCTTTGGAAAACTCTTTGTACAAAAGGCTTTGGAAATCTAACAGCCCAAGAAGGATAAATATTTCCATATGGATTATGCTCTTTGGAAATTTAAATTGTGCCTCGGTACTTCAAAGAAAGCTTCCCTCCCATGCCCTCTCACCTCAAGTCTGCCCCCTTTGTGTTAATAACATGGAAAGCATCCAACACCTTTTATTTGATTGTGTCTTTGCTTCTAAATGTTGGTTCCGCCTTCTCCAAGCATTCAATTTTTGTTGGGTTTTTGATCATGTTTTTAAGAATAATGTGTCTCAAATCCTTGCTGGTCCAAACTTGAAGAAGAAGACTGCTGATTGTTTGTGGGCTAATTCAATAAAAGCTCTTTTAGCTGAAATCTGGTTTGAAAGAAACCAAAGAGTTTTCCATGAAAAATCATCGACTTGGATGGAACGCTATGATTCTGCTCGACTGAACGCATCTTCATGGTGCTCATTATCCAAATTTTTTCAGGACTACTCTTCGCAGGAGATTGTTTTAAATTGGATAGCCTTTATAGCCTCCCCACCTTGAAGCTCTAGTTTTTCTTGTCTCCCAGATCAAGCCTTTTGCTCTAATCAGCTTTTGCTCAATCAAGGATGACTATTATTTTTGCTTTGTTTTCGGCTTGCTGCCTTGCTTTATCATCTTTTGGCCTTGTACTGTGGCCTTTACTTTGTTATTGTTCTGTTGTATTGCTTTTATTTAACCTACTATGTGGGTTTTTATTTTCGCTTATGGATGTGATGAGGGCGCTAAGGGGGTGTCAACCTAGTTGAGATGCCTGGGTGCGCCTGCTGATCCTCCCCCTCCCCCTCCCCTTTTGCTCTTTGTATGTCCCTCATGTACTTTGAGCTTTCTCTCTCTATTTTCATTATTAATAATACTGAGACTCGTTTCCTTTTAAAAAAACAAAAATAATAAGGAAGCTTGTCTCTTTTCAAAAAAAAAAAAAAAAATTACAGAGGTACAATGAGGGAACTTAAATAGAATGCAAAGGGCAAAGAAAAAAGGGAAAAGAAAGATTTATGGTAAGTTTCTATAAATACTTTTTTTTCCATAAAATACAAATTCTAACACTCCCCCCAAGTTGGGACGTAAATATCAATGTGGCTCAACTTGCTAATAACAAAATCAAAATTTGGTCTGAGAAATCCCTTGGTGAGAATATCAACAACCTGTTGGCTAGAAGGGATGTACGGAATGCAAATGCTCTCACGGTCAAGTTTTTTTTGGATAAAATACCGATCAATCTTAACCGTTTAGTTCTATCATGCTGAATTGGGTTGTTAACAATATTAATAGCGACTTTATTATTACAAAAGAGCTTCAATGGAGTCTCACATTCCTGATGAAAATCAGACAGGACTTCTGGACCCAAATTTTCTCACATTTTTTCAAACTCATAGCTCTGTATTCGGTCTCAGTGCTGCTCCTGACGACAACATTTTACTTCTTACTCCTCCAAGTTACAAGATTGCCCCAAACAAAGGTACAATAACCGGAGGTAGACTTTCTGTAAACAACATGTCTTACCCAATTTGAGTCATTATATGTCCCAATGGTCTTTCTGTTTGTCTTTCTAAACATCCATCCTTTACCAGGTGTCGTTTTCAAGTATCTCAGAATTTTGTTGACAACTTCCATGTGTTCCTCGTAGGGAGTTTGGATAAACTGGCTGACAACACTCATAGCAAATAAAATATCAGGTTGAGTATAAGTTAACCAATTTACCCACGAGGTGTTGATATTGTTCTTTATCAACTAGAACTTGATGATCAGAGTTTCCCAGTTGATGAAGGGGATACCCAACAAACACACAAGCCTAAGCTCGATGGGTAAATTTGGTTTGATTAGGGCCTAAATTGTGGACATAAGCGGTACACCCAAATACACGAAGGGGAACCTTCGAGATTAGACGAGTAGTGTGGTAGGATTCTTTAAGACAGTCCAAGGGAGTCTGAAGGTGGAGGATACGAGAAGGCTCTATTGATTAAATAGGCTGCTGTAAGAATAACATCTCCCCACAGGTATGAAGGAAGGGAAGTAGATAGCATAAGAGAACGAGCTACTTTCAAAAGATGGTTTTTTCGCTTGACCACCCCATTTTGTTGAGGAGTGTAGGCGCTTGAGTTTTGGTTAACAATCCCCTTGGAAGCTAGGAATTTCCTAAGGGTATGGTTATGGAATTCCCGACCATTATCACTCCGAAGAATTGCAAATTTTGTATGGAATTGTGTTTTAATGGTGTGTTAGAAGTTTTGGAAAATAGATGTAACCTTGGATTTATCGGTGATAAGGTAGACCCAGGTCAGACGGGTATGTTCATCGATGAAAGTTACAAACCACTGTTTCCCCGATGAGGTGGTGACCTTGGAAGGACCCAAACGTCACTATGGATAAGGGTAAACGGTTGTGTAGGTTTATATGGTTGAGGGAAATGAAACCCGATGTTGTTTAGCCCGGATACACACATCACAAGATAGAGAGGAGACATCAAGTTTAGAAAAAGGATGGGGAAACAAATATTGCATATATGTAAAGTTTGGGTGGCCTAATCGAAAATGCCACAATATACAATCATGTTCAGAAGTGCTAAAGTAGGAAGACAGTAAACTAGTCCTAGAGAAACTACTACCAGAGTCATCATCAAGAATGTAAAGTCCCCCTCTATGTCGGGCAGTGCCAATCGTCCTCCTCGAGCTCATGTCCTGAAAACAAACAGATTCAAGTAAGAAGATAGTTTTACAATGCAACTCACGAGCGATCTTGCTTATAGATAGCAAATTGTAAGACAATTTAGGCGCATACAAAACATTATGGAGGGCAAAACCATCAAAGGGAACTATTTGTCCTTTGCCAGCGATCAGGGCTAGAGAGCCGTCTGCTATCTGGATTTTTTCATTACCGACACACGGGGCATAAGAGATAAAGTGCTCCGAAGAACCTGTCAAGTGATCTGTTGCCCTCGAGTCTAAAATCCAGGGATTCTTCCCATCAACGCTAATAAGCCCAAGGGACTGAGGCATACCTGACTGAGCAATGACACTCAGAGTAGGAATCTTGGTCTGATTTGCAGTAGGGCCATTTGATTGAGAAGTGCTGGCAGGGGTAGTCTCACTAACGTGGGCACATCTTGAGTTCTGTTTCTCGTTGGAGGACCGTTTCTTACCTCCTGGGGGACGGCCATGGAGTTTCCAACACTGATCCTTAGTGTGCCATTGTTTCTTGCAGTGCTCACAAACAGGGATTGGTTTGCCATTATTCTTGTCACTATCATGATTTGATGATCGAGCACTAAAGGCAGCAGAGTTAGTGTCAGAGGTAGTCAGTACACCCATGGTATTAGTGCGGTCTTCTTCAAGACGAACTTCAAAACACACTTCCATTAGGGAGGGAGACGTCTTTGTCCGAGTATACGACCACAAACAGTATCAAATTTGGGATTAAGCCCTGCAAGGAAGTCATAAATATGGTCAGCCTCTTCAAGTTTAGCATATTGTATATCGTCATTTGGTGTCCCAAACTGTCTCTCTGCACAAATCCACCTCGTGCTAGGGAAGAGAGAGCTTGTTGAAATAAGTAGTCACGTCTAGGGTCCCTTGTTTGTAATCATGGACATGTTTTCTCAGTGTATACAATTGAGAGGTATTCAGTCGTTTCGAGTAAAGGGTTTGAGTTGTATCCCACAAATCTTTTGCTGTGGCAGTGTACAGTAGAGGCTTGCCGATTTGAGGTTCCATACTATTAATCAGCATGGACTGAATGAGTGAGTTCTCCCCTTTCTAGAGTCATTCCAAGGCATCACCTGGTGGAGGACGTACTGTCTCTTCAGTTTGACGTCAAACTGGTGGCGACCTTCAAGGAACATCTTTACCGATTGGGACCAAGAGAAATAATTTTTCCCATTTAATTTTTCACCCTAAAAATTTCATGTAGATGAACCCAAATAGCCAGTTATATAATTTGACGGTAAGTTAGGGAACAAAGTTATCGGGTTCTTGGAATACATCGGGCAACTTGGTTGGTTTGGAATGCGTCGAAGACTCGTCCGCTTCAACATCCGATCTGTTCTGTGGTCGGTCAGTCCCATTACCATAAAAAAACGGTTGCTGTGAAAGGTCAACGGACAGCGGATCCTTGCTGTACAGATTTGACAGATTTACAGTAGAGGATTGTTGTTGGAAGGGCATAGGCAGCACGTGGAGCTGCGGATGGCCGGAAGGGTACGATGGTTGGAAAGACGACGGGGCATAGGACATGAGTGGCGCGTGAGGCACTCTCTGGTCATCTAGCGGCGTGTACGGCTGCGAGGGTACTCCCATTGGGTATATCGGCGTTTTCTGGAGGTTTTGGAGCAATTTTTCCATGGTGCACGGCGACGGCAGCATTTGCGGCAGGTTTATATTCGATCTAGGTTTCTCTTAAGTTAGTTTCTAGGGTTTTGTTATTGCCTTGCTCTGATACCATATTGAAAGCAATTAACACTAACATGAGGCTTACGTGGAAGCCCAAGAACCGGGAGAAAATTCACGATCTTTTAGTTTTATTATTTTTTGATAAGTACATAGGAACAATTGAGGGAACTTAAATAGAAGCAAAGGCCAAAGAAAAAAAGGAAAAGAAATATTTATGGTAAGTTTTCCATAAATATTTTTTCCATAAATACAAATTCTAACACTTCCTTTTCTTCATACCTGTGGGCTAAGAAGCACGGACATGAATATGAGACACAAATACGACACGACACGGACACGACAACATACCATATTTTAAAAATCTAAGACACGACAAAGCAAGGACACATTTATTTTTAAAATATATATATCATATAGCAAAAGAAATTTCATAGTAAATGAATTGATGCATTTCTATGCTTAAAAGAGTTAGCTTGATGTATTTCATGCTCAAAAGTTATTATTATTGTCATACATGTGTCTTTTTAGTCTATTCAATAAGTGTTCTATGCATGTCTAATATATTTGTTGGACTAGCAAGTGTCGAATAGGTATCCACCACGTGTCAGAGTGTCCAAGTGGCCGATATGTGTTGGACACACCATCCAAACTAAAGTGTCCGTGCTTCTTAGCCCGTGGGGAGATGTCGTTCTTACAATAGCTTATTTAATCAATTGAATGCCTTCTCATGTCCTCCACCTTCAGATTCCCGTAGATTGTCTTAAGGAGTCCTATCCTTCTATCCGTTTAATTTATGAGGTTCCCTTTGGTGTGTTTGGGTGTACCGCATATGTTCACAATTTCGGCCCTAATTAGACCAAATTTACCTTTAGGGCTCATACATGTGTGTTTGTTCAGTATCCCCTTCATTGGCACGATTATACATGTTTTCATCCACCTTCCAGAAAATACTTTATTACCATGGATGTTACCTTCTGTGAGGATCGAACCTTCTTTCCCGCTAGCCATCTTTAGGGGGAGAATATGAGTGAAGTTCTCATTGATATTTACGTCCCAACTTGAGGGAAAGTGTTAGAATTTGTGGATTTGACCCTTAGGGTGTTTATGGAAAAAATTATTTATGGAAAGACTTACCATAAACCTTTTTTAAAAAAGTTTTTCTTTTTTTATGTCTGTGTGTATTCTATTTAATCTCCCTTATTGTACCTTTGTAAATCATTAGAAAATAATAAAAATAATAATATTGTGGTTTTTCTTTCGATACTCGAATTTTCATGTAAGCCTCGTTTTCGTGTTTATTGCTTTCAATAATTTATCCAGATATAGATGAGAAAAGTGCTTACGTAATGACTTTACTGGAAAAAAAACCCATTAGTTTCCCGTGACCAGTTTCTTTTATCCTCAACATTGGATAATCTTGTCCTTTCCAAGGCTAGGAGAGGTTGGAAATTAGAGATTTCAACCTCCAACAATCTTCTGAAATTAAGAGACCAAGAGGTAGGGGAAGTGGAAGTGTCCCAATGTTCTGAAATCGAGCCTTTTGGATTAAGGGCAATTCTGTACAACGTCGGGAATCTATTGCAGTGTTTCTATAATCTAAAAAAGGCATTGGTTTTATTGTGGTTATTTTTGTTTGTTTTTAACTTTTTGAGTAACTATCCAATTGTCCACGTACTTTTCTAACACTTCATTGATAACTGAGGATTTTTAACACTCAATTTGTATAGGGGACTTGTGAACGACACCTACAAGATGGACCTAATTCTTATTCATCCACCCTATTTGATAGCTTTGGCTTGCATATATATTGCTAGTGTGCTAAGAGAGAAAGACACAACTGCATGGTTTGAAGAACTTCATGTCGATATGAACGTGGTGAGTCTATTGAAAGCTAAATTATGTGAACGTGGTGAGTCAATTCAGTTTCTGTTGTTAGGATCATGCATTGAGTTTGTTGGCTGCTGTAATTTTTAGAGAGAAAATTGCACATTATTTATAACTGAGGATTATACCTTGATTGAGGAAAACCTAGGGATAATTTTTCAAAAAAGTGATTAGTAAGAGAACACCATAGAGAAGCTTCGAGTCTAGTTGATTCAAACCCGATTTTGTCTTTTTTTTTTTGTTTTTTTGTTTTTTTGTTTATGAAAAGGAAGTGATACTTTTTATTGAATCAATGAAAAGAGAATAATGTCCAATGAGACCAAAATAAAAATAAACAAAACAACAATGAAAGCAATCTAACTTAAACATAAATCTTGAACAGAAAAATATGCGTGGAAAGAGATATCCTTCAAGGATGACCTTAATGGAAGAAGCTTTGACCTGAGCAAAATCAAAACACTCTCTTAATGGAAGAGATTTATCCTTATTTATTTATTATTTATTATTTTGTTTTTTATTTATTGTTAATGAAAACAAACTTTTCATTGATAAAATGAAAATGTCAATGAAAAGAGGAGGTTAATCCTCAAAATACAAGGAGATACAAAGTAAACTTGAAAGCTAGGGATCAACAAATACATTTGGATAATTCAACTAGGTTTATGCATCCATATCACCCTCATCGACCTGTTGACTCAAAGGGATGTACGGAATACATATGCTTCCACTGCCAAGTCTTTCTTTGATGAAATGCCGATCAATCTCAACATGTTTAGTTCTATCATGTTGAACAAGGTTGTTAGCAATATTAATAGCGGCTTTAATATCACAGAAAAGCTTCAATGGTGTCTCACATTTTTTATGAAGATTTGACCGGACTTTCTAGAGGCAAATTTCTTCACATATTCCTAAACTCATAGCTCTGTTTTCGACCTCAGCACCGCTCCTGGCCACAACACTTTGCTTTTTGCTCCTCCAAGTTATAAAATTGTCCCAAACAAAGGTACAATAACTGGACGTAGACTTTCTGTCAACAACAGTTTCTGCCCAATTCGAGTCAGTATATGCCTCAATGAGCTTTCTGTTTGTTTTTCTAAGCATCAACCCTTTACCATGTGTTGATTTCAAGTATCTCAAAATTCTGTTGACAGCTTTCATGTGCTCCTCATAAGGAGCCTGCATAAACTGGCTGAACACTCACAACGAAGGAAACATCAGGACGAGTATGGGATAAGTAAATTAATTTACCCACGAGGCGCTGATATTGTTCTTTATCAACTGGAACTTGATCATTAGAGTTTCCTAGTTTACAGTTGAAATAAATAGAAGTGTCAGCAGGACGACATCCCAACATACCTGTCTCAGTAGCAAATCAAGGGTGTATTTTCTCTGAGACACGGAGATACCTTCTTTAGATCTGGCCACCACCATTCCAAGGAAATATTTCAGATTTTCTATATCCTTGATTTCAAATTCATCACCCATTCTATGCTTTAGTTGACTGATTTCTACCTAATCACCTCCAGTCAAAACAATGTCATCCACATAAACTATTAGAACAACAATCTTCCCTATGTTGGAAACTTTTGTAAATAATGTATGATCAGAGTGCCTCTGACTGTACCCTTGGGACTTGACAAAGGTAGTGAATCTGTCAAACCATGCTATGGAAGACTTGCCTTGTGTCTGTCAAGAGTACCATCTGCTTTGTATTTGAGAGAGAACACCCATTTGCATCCCACAGTTTTGTGTCCCTGGGGTGAGCACAAATTTCTCAAGTTCTATTCTTTTCAAGAGCCTTCATCTCTTTCATGACAACATTCTTCCATTTAGGATACTCTAAAACAGTGTAGATATTTTTCGATATTATGGTAGAGTCAAGGCTTGCTGTAAAAGCTCTGAACTGTGGAGAGAGATTATCATAAGAAACATAGTTGCAAATGAGATGTTTAGTACAAGACCTGGTACCTTTTCTTAGAGCAATGAGAATGTCAAGAGGAGGGATCGGACAATTTCTGTTGTAGGGAGGAATATGTCAAATGGTTTTCTAGAAATCAGTTGAAGCACATTCCCGCTATTATGGAAAGCAATCTGAGTTATGCAAATAAAGCCAAATAAAAAAAATGCAATGTGTCTATCACAATGAAAGCTTCAGGGGATTGCAGTAGTTTTGTAGCGCTGGCCAATACAAAAGTAGCGAAGGTTTCCCTTGTCCTTCCTCAAGTTTGAATACCAAAAAGCAAAAGCAATGGGTAATTAGGAATTTTGAAGTTATCCCAATTAATTTTGAAAACCTCTAGATCGTTTCTGCTCTTTGCCTTTGACGATTGGAGGAACATTCGAAAAATGTTAGACTACTATTTCCTAGCAAAGATAGTTATCAACCTTTGATGAGAATGCTCTCATTAGTCTTGACCAAGGCTCGATAAAGGATCTCATCAGTAATGAAGGAAAATGGCAGGCGATGGACTCTTTTCATCTAAAATTCAAAAGATGAGATAAACACAAATTTAGTTGGTTGCTCACCATGAAAGGCTATGGAGGATGGCTCAAAATAAAGAACCTCCCTTTGGATTATTGGAGTAGGAGAACCTTTGAGGTTATCGATGATCATTTTGGGGGACTTGAAAGCATTGCCATTGACACTTTAATTCTTACCAACGGCAGTGAAGCTAGGATTCAAGTTAAGTAGAATCTTGTGGATTTGTACCTTCCATGATTGAGATTACTGATCCTAAAAGGGAAAAGGGAAAACATTTTTCTAAACTTTGGTGATTTCAAATATTTGAATCCTCTCTTTTCTATTGGTGGTACTATTATGGTTAGTGATTTTTTAAAATTCCACACCAGCCGTTGATTCTCTCAACAGGTCAGTAACCGATTCTCCTGCTCCAATTTTTTTCAATTTCTCCAGTTTCATGGACCCCAACACAAAGGTAACGTTATTACGAGGCTCCCCTTGTCATTCTGTTGTTTCCACCAAGAAGTAGATAGATTTGGAGATAGACTCACCCTTCCGTGTTAGTAGTGAAGAGCCAACGGGCTTGAGGTGCCCTTCTGATCATAAGGCTGCTGTGGAGATTGAAGGGATGGATTTAAATGTTCTTTTTGATGCTGATTGTGCCGCGTTAGTTGATGCCCCTTGGTCTTCCCCGCTAAAATCTTTAGATTTTCCGAAGGACTTGGTGTCCGAGTCAAAGATTGTGGTATTATTCTGGTTTGAGCAATTTAGGATGTATTTCCATCACTGCAATTTTGTTACTACCACTATTGAAGGAATCTAAAATGGAAAGATTTGAGCTTTAGGGTCATTGGCTGGTTCTTTCCGGTGCTCTTTTAAGTCTGGAATCTAATGATTACTCCTTTCAAGTTTTATAGTTTAAACTGGGCTGTCTTCTTTTTTTGATAAGAATAAACTGGGCTTTTTCTAAGTTTTATGATTATTATGTTACTGATCCTCCTGCATCTTCCATATTCCGAAGTTCTACTGGTCCGCTGGTTTTGGAAAACCAGTCTTTTCTGTTTTTGGTTCATTTCTTGTATTGTTTTTTTTCTTCAGTTTTTTTTCTTGCTTTTTTGGCTGTTTTGCACGGTTGTAATTGTTGTACCAAGATTTTCTTTTGGTCTTTGGATTTTTCTTGTTTTAAGACGTTGGCACTAGTACGGATACGCCTCCTGATCCCTGCTCTTTTTTTCCTTCTCTATTGTTTTTATTGTATAATTTTCTTGTACTTTGAGTTTTACATTAATAAAAAAAGCTTGTCTCCATTTCAAAAAGAACCAACAAACCATTCTTCAAAAATTAAAAAAGGAAAACCAACAAAATATTAACATCTAAACCATTTAAATGAAATCAGTAAGTAGTTTGAAAAATTGGAAAAAGGATTAAAACTTATCACAGTTGGTGGTGACCACAAACCCAACCCAACCGATAGGGAAAAAATAAAATAGAATAGAAACGTTCAAATGGAGAAGAATAGGATGATCTGTTGAAGAAGTGAAGAAGAGTTGCTCAATTTTGCAACCTTGATGTGGAGTTGATCGTTTGTGGAAGAAGACTCGAAGAATACGTCGTACAAGCGGAAGATATCGAAGGGAGATGAATCAAGAAGTTGGACAAGTAGAAGAGATTGGAACAAAAGCGAATTCAAGCTATCTGGACAAATAGAAGCCCTCTAGTTCAAGCAAAGCGAATGCTGAAGTCTTCAAAATCCTTGCTGAGAGTGCACCAAGCTGAAGCGAGCTGCTGATTCAAAACGGTTCAACCAACCCATTTCTTTATCATGGATGGTTGCTCTCAAACGACAAATCTGCAAGCAAAGCTTTAACCATGTTCTCCCATAAAAGCCTAGGTCTCCTCTTTAAAAAAGGGCCCGATAAAAGCTGCTGTTCATTAAGGCTGAAGGTGTCTCCAAAGGCCCAAGCCACACGAAAGATTGAAAAGAGTTTCCACCAACCATTATATTTTCTTAATTTCCTAAACCCTAAAGTGTTAAATTTTTTCATGCCAAAGCGAAATACTCCCATTTATAAAGTTTTGGGTTTATAGAGTTTTATTAGTAGGAAAAAAAGGAATTTATAAAATTTTATTACAAATGGGGTAAAAGGGAAATAAACCTAGAATATTTCTTAACCCCTATTCTTTTTGCATTATTCTACCCTTCCAAAAGGAAAACCCATTCTCGAGTTTTTAGAAAAAATGAAACATCCAAGGAATTAATAAGCTCGTTCAATGGGATATGGCCGTCCTACATCTTAAACAAAAATATTTTGAATAAAAGAACCCCTAAAAATATGGAAAAGAGAAAAGGTTTAGGATATGTGGGTTGAGCAAAATAGATTGAATCATGGGTTCGGCTTCATGCGTATCACTTTCTTCTTCATCATGCTTCAGATTGGGTCGCACAATCTTCAGGTTAGAAGTACTAAAATTTTCTTCCTTTACGCTCCCACGCAATCAATTGAAAGAAGGGTTTTAATGCTTTTTTAATCCATTCGCACGTGATCACATACTTCTTCAATCATTATTGTCTAAATTGTTTCCATTTTCTTCAATTTCCGTTGTCTTGTTCAACAAAATAGATGAAATTTGATAAATGCTCTTGCATAGGAACATTATAGTCACTTTTTTTCTCATTGCAGGTCAAGAATATCTCAATTGAGATATTGGACTTCTATGAAAACCACAGAACGATAACTGAGGAGAGAATTATTTCAGCTCTTGGCAAGCTACCAATGAAGTCGTGAACGTGAAACAGATACTAATTCCTTAAAAAAAATTGTCATATCTTGGCAAGCTAGGTTCTAATATGTGAATACACAACGGTTGTTATCTCAAGGAATTTGTCCCAACTCTATGCTTATCAAGGCTCATGCGTAGCCAAGGAATAAAATCTGGATGGCAATATAGTGAACAAGATTTCGGCTATATTATATATCGATAAAATATCAATATCGACGTGCATTTTTATAAATGAAGAAATTTATTAAAGTTATTAGTTAAGATATGTTTGCATGAGGTTGCCAGAGAAACGTGCTTCGTGGATTCTCTTGATTATGCCTACGTTTGATTTCAAAAAGCGAAGCACGTAATGTTTTTGAAGTTGGAGTCTTGGAATAAAGCTTGTATCTTCAAGACTTTAAAGAAATTTCAAACTTCGAGGGTGGTGATCGGCCTCAAAGAAACTTCGATCTTTGAGCGGGTGGTCGGCTTCGGACTCTAGTTCTGAAAAATTTTCTTGTATAAATTTATGTCCACATTCAAATGAAAAACTCTATTTATAGGGTCCTCGGTGGGCTTCATGGGATGGGCTTCGTTGATCTAACATCTGACTAAATTATGCGTACTTTTTTGACCCATTGATCATTAGTCCAAATAAATAATTAGTTAGATAGAAATAATTAACTTGATCTAACGGTCATAATGAAAAACATGTGACATCATCAGAATCAACTAATTTATGTCTTTAATTTCAATTTGAAACATATATCAACTTTTAATTAGTTTCAAATTCAATTATTTATATTTTTTGTTAATTTGGTAAATGACGTGAAAATTTGTTATTGGTTAACAAATTTTTGTTCAACTTATGCCTCTTTAAGATTTATCCACTCATGACATGTGGATTGTACGTATATGAATCTTAAAAAATATAAAGTTAAATCAAAGATGAGCATTTTTATTACTCAACTTGACATTTTTTTATTACTCAACTTGACATGTGAAACTATGAACTTATTACGTGAGTTTGAAATTTTACTTTGAGATAAGGCTGAGGTCTAATTTGTGGATGCACCAAAATTTAGGATATGAACGAGATAAATAGAACTCTTTCAATCATGAGATAAAATTGAGACATCTTTGAGAAAAAAATAAAAATAAAGGTTATATATACAAGTTAATTTAAATTGAATTTTGAATTTTGGTACAATCAAAATTTAAAATTTGAAATTTGATATTTATGTTCGAAGGATAATATAAGAAAATTGAATTTTTTTTATTAAAAAAAATATTTGATAAGATTCCAAATCCAATATGTTAGCTAAAGTTAGTTATGGGTGATATGTACAAATCTGATTTGAGGAGAGAGTTGAATCCTTATCTCCTACAATATTAATTTTTATTTGTTTATATTTTTTCCTTATTTGTTTATGGTCTCTCTCTATAAAAAAGACAGGAATAATATAAAACTTTTTTACTCCCACTTTTAAGCTTTAAGTTAAACTTTGCTTAATATTTGACACCGCCTCTAAAATGGCAAGAAAAACAATTATAGCATTTAACAAATAGAACAAAATATAGAGAGAGATCACATAACTTTGACTCTTGAATCATAATTAAAACCTATGAAGCACGGATACATTATGCGAGGGAGAGAATCTGAATTTGTATTTAAAATTAAATGTAGCTGATACAGATTCCTCTAAATACACCTTGAATACGTGTTTCATAAAAATATTTATAAAAAGTGCAAAATACACTCTTATTAATCATACACCAAAATTATACTTGAACTAGTTACTAATGATGGGCTGCTAGAGTAGTAGTTGCAAGTGAAGTCTCTTCTTTGGATGTGTGTTTCCAAGACTAGCACGGTTAGAAATGAGAATTTCTGCTGCAAGCGCATTTTTTATAAACCGAATCAAAGTAACAGTATTAAAACGGAAAGGCCATTATTATAATTATTATTTTGTTTTTTTAAAATTGTTTGCAACTCATACTTAAGCTCAAACGTTAAATATTACACATCTCTCAGCTCTCGTATTTCTTTACAGAACCCACTACAGTAGAACAAGGATTTGACCCAAAAACATTTAATAGGTATTGATATTTCTAGTACAAGGAACTAGGGAAGCAGTACCTTCTTTCATATTTCATAAACATGGTTAACAAAAAGACAAATGGAAGCAACACGTGGATGACATTATTTCATAAGATTTTAGTATTCAGTATGCATGAATGTGTCGTTTCTTACTAGCTGCACATTGCTTCAACTGCTAATTTCTTAGTTGCCGTTGGACACAAACCCTTGTTGAACCCCTCTTCTCCTAACTCAAATCTACACTCGTTTCTATTAAGACACACCTGCACATAAGAGCAAACATCTTTAATTAATACAAACTGTAAACTAACAGAGATAAAAACCACTGCATATGCGAATAAAGTAAACTATTACCTTCTCAACCAGGGATATAGAATTAGGATCATGACAGTCACCTATACTATAGGATCCACAACTTCCCTGTGGAGTTCCAAAGCTTGCAAATTTAATTTTGGCTATTCGACCATTGTCAGGGCACTTCAAATCGACTGTTGCTTTGCTCTTTCTCTCTACATTTTCAGCTTCAGACCACGACTCAATCGAAGGATGCCCTTCTCCAAGATGGGCACATATGCCCAAGACTTTGCGTTTAGATAATCTGATTTGTGTTGGATCTCCACCTTTCTCTTCAAAAATCACCAAAATATTTCCAGATGGCTTGAACCATGATCTTGGAACGTGATACCTACAAAGTCAGGTTAGACAGACTTTGGCATTATTCCCTTTTTTAAAAATTAATTGATCTATAATATTTCAAGAAAGGGGATTTTTCTGCGTGACATACCACCGTTGGGTTGGTTCTCCACATCCGGTTAAGCATTTATCTGGTCTGAATTTGCCCCTGTAGTTGCACTTCTGAACGCACACATCATGAATAGAGCTTTTCCTGGGCCAATATCTTCCTATTTCTTCCCCATTTAACCATGCCAGGCCTTTACCCATATGAACCATATCCAGCCCAACGGGTTCATTTCCGGATGGAGGGTCCAGAATAACCTGCAAAATTGATTATAATGTAATCTGTTTTACAAACAAAACGAAAAGAAAAGGAATAACTCCTCTTTTCCACAAACCATGGATAACAACAGAACATTTTCTCACAGCAAAATGTATGATCATAAGTCAAATACGTACCTTGTACCAAGTCAAAGGTTGTTGCTTTGGGGGTTCCCTGGATGATAACCATTTGACATTTTTTATCCCGTCTGGCTTGTAAATACCAAAGTGCTCACCTTGCAACCCAATCTAAAAATTGCAGAAGTTATAATGTTTGTTTCCCAAGTCCCTTCAGAAGCTTTCAGGCCCACTTAGGGGGTATTTGGACTCCCATAATGTGATTGGAATGGATTGTAATGTAATAAAAAATTCATGTTTTGATCGAGCATTTTGAACCCAAGTTGTAATATTAAATTCATTTCGTTTCAACAGTTTTCAATTAAACTCTATTTTCTGTTCTCACTTTTTACAATTTCATTTATGTTCCGTTCTCAATTCGACAAGCATTCCAACACTCTGATTTCCAGTAATTCTGATTATATTCTAATTCCCCAAACACCCCTCCTTTAGTATTTCAAGGTGTGAACTTTAATTTTTTAAGAAAAGAATATTACATCACAAATATGGAAAGCTTGTTCATCTGGTGCATGGGAAGTAGGGAAGTTGGTAAAATAACATAAGTTGGACAAAATGTCATGTTCAATCCATCATTTTTAAGTTGTACATTTGATGATTCCTAAATGGTTGTGCTTTAAGCACTTTCAGCCTTAAGCACCTACCTTAAATCACCGATTGACCTAATAACTTAAGTTGATGGATGAAGGTAAACTTAATTATATATCATCTAACACTCCCCTCCCTCATGGCTTGAAATAAGTGAAAAGCCCAACAAGTGGATATTCGAAAATGAATATTAGTTGGAAAAGAAATAACAGTGCAAGAGCTTGAACACAAAACATCTATGAACTTGAACTCACTACTCTGACACCATCTTAAATATCCCAAGAGCTTAAGTTTATGGGTAAAGGTAAATTTAATTATATATCAACCTAATACGAGAGAGTGAGAACTACCTTGTAGGACCAAGCATAAGAAGACAGGTCCACTGGGCCATTGTTAAACCCTTCTATAACAACTTTTGAAAGTCCAGCTCCAACCCACTCATAAAATGGTCCAGCATTCTGCAGTATAGAAAAAGAACAATAAGCTATAAAAAGCGAAAAAGTAGCCCCATATAGTTCAAATGAGGTTTAGTCAACCGTTTAAGAGTTAGTGCGACTTTTGCAACTATTTACACTATTAGCATGATTCTGCAAGGGTTATAATTAAAAGATACAAGGATGCTGTTATTGCTTATATCAATGCGAAGAAGCGCCCCAACTGCCCTGAATTTTATACTACGATTTTTCTTTCACAATAGAAAAAGAAAATCTATCGTGCAGATGAGTCTTCTCTTTCATTTGGACCAGTAAAAGATTAGAAACATGCAACCAAAAAAAATCATTACAAAAGGAGAAAACCACAAAAAGGCTTCAAAGGTTGGGTACAGAAACAGAGCCCCCAAAAAGAGACGTGCAACTTAGGCAAAGACAACATCTCCCTGGAGCTTTAAAACATCATAATTTCACTCGATTGCCTCATCTACTTAAAATAGAGTATGATTTCAATTAAAAATTGTGTACAGTTCGGTTAGAGACAATACGAAAGCCCGAGATAATGGAAAAAGAAGTAACTCACTTGTAGACCAACAGTCATGCTTAGTAGAGCAATTTCATTTTTCCCTGCCTTGAGAGAAATGGCTTGCTTAAATTTGAATGTTATATCTGAACCATTCCCAGTTGCACTAACTGTACAAAGTAGTTGAAATATGTTAATTCGTGCATCCAAAATATTATATGCGAAACTTTAGAATGATCTACTGCGTAATCTATGCTATACATGAAAAAATAGATTAAGGGAAGAAATACATGATAAATATCAACTTACGTAATTTCATGTCAAGGGTCATCATTGAACAAATAACTAATTTCATTGAGATAAAAGAAAAATAAAATTAACAAAGTACTATTTCTAATATCTTTTTAATTAGTGGTCAATAAATTTTGAACTACTAATGCATCTCATAAATAAACTACTCTAATACTTTGCTTCCATACAAATAAAGAAAAAATAAATAATCTGTAGAAATCTCTATATGTTATTATAGTATGTTTAGTTTACTAACAATTGACTGTGTACATTGCATGTGAAATATGAGAGGTCGTGAGCAATGTGGGCATGTAAAAAAGTGGAGAGCAAAATGTGTAGACAAGGATTCTCTCTTTTAGCCGCTTTTAGATATAGTAAGATAATCCTGCAAAGATCTGTTCTGGATAAACTATGACCCTTGGTTCTTTTTCTATTGGAGATGGATAACATTGTTCAGTTTAGTTTGATTGTTAGTTTGAAGGTTAGTTCGATTATTAGTTAGAAAGGGCCCCATCTCTTAGAAGCTTAGTACGATAGTCATATTTATTAAACCACAAATTCATCCAAAAGCTTAAGCTAGTAGTTGAAGGCAAATTTAATTATATATCACTTGTGAGCTTGAAATATTTGGAAGGCCTAACGAGTTGAAATCAATTTTAATTGGGAAAGAAACGACAATGCAAGGGCTTGAACACAAGACCTCTTGTATCACCTGCTTTGATACTATATTAAACCACCAATTCACCCAAAAGCTTAAGCTAGTGGTTGAAGGCAAATTTAACCATCCGATAACAATTTGAGATGTGAATAGTTCTCTTCATGCCAAGGTTTAGACTTCCTCCAGTTAGAGAGGACTTGGGTCTAGCCTACTATTTCTAGAGAGCTGGTTCAACTCTTGGAACAAGTACAACCAACAGTGGTTAAGGTTGAGAGGGAGGATGACCTAGCTCCCTTGACGTTCTGATGCAATTGCTGACAATAGTGTCTGGGAGTCCGTGCAACATAGGCAACTGTTAGGATACCACCTAACAAGAATACTTAAGAACACTAAATATGTAAAAGTATACTGTAATATCAATAAATAAATTAGAGCAAGGAGCAAGATAACCACTAGCCTTTCTAGTCTTCCAAATTTCCAACTAAGAAAATCCCTCAAAATTCCCCACACTTTCCCCTCAACCCACTCTCACTGTTTACAACTAAAAGTCCTAACCAACATACTGTTGTAATATGCCCCTCCTAATAACCATATTAATATTTACTAATAATACTACGAATTCCATAACTAGGGGTCTAACAGCATTGTGATGCCTTGGACAAGCTTCCTTTGGTTTGGAGGTAACATTTCCAAATACTAATACACTATACGATGTTTGGGAAGCTGAGATGTAATCAGAATTATTGAGAATCAGAGAGGTGTTGGAATGCATGTTGAATCGAGAGGAGAAAACAAAAATGTGATGTTAAAGGGTGATAACAATGGAAAATAAGGTTTAATTGAAGATTGTAAGAAACGAATGAATTTTTAATAACAACTCGGGCTCAAAACATTCAATCCAAACATGAATTTTTTATTACATTACATTCCATTCCAATGCAATTACGGATGTCCAAACACCCTCTACATGGCTTACTGCTTGTGGACTGCTTGGAATTGGTCACAAACAAGTGATTAGGAGGCAGTCACCTAATATCTCTAGTGTATGTGTTTGCCCCAATGAAGTTGAGTCTCAGGACCAAGTATTCTTTGATTAGCCCTTCTAGTCAAGCTACTTGGGCCTTAGGTGGTGGGTGTTCCCAGAGAATATTTTGAATCAAAGCTTGATCGGATTTGTCATTTTGGTGTAGGCAAAAGTCTGAAGAGTAGCCGGATGACCTGTTACTAATCAAATTAGGAGATAGAGTGATTGGTGTCCATGGGCTATCTTGCAAACGTCCTAGGTGGTCAAGTCAGGTTGTGTGGTCCGATGTTTTTTCTCTATTGTGCTTCTATTAAGTGGATTCATGTTGGCTCTTCTCCTTGCAACCTACTTCCTTCCATTGTGCAAGTCTTTCGTCTCTGTGTTTAGTTTTTTTTCTTTAAATTTTTATATCTTTGGGTTGTATTTTCATTGTTCCTTGTCCTCAGGCCGTAAGGTCCATTTATATAATGAAATTTAATATATTTGGGGAAAAACTACAAATCTTTTCAACTAAATAGCATGTGTTTTCTAAGAAACAATATCATTAATGTATTGCCTAAAAAAATCATTAATTTATAAAATTAATAGGACTAATCAATTAAATACATGCAAATTATAACTTAAGTTTTTAAGTATATAACAAAAGATTAAGGGGGTGTTTGACACACCAACACTCATTGTTTGGCCCACCAGCTTTACATATCGATGGAGTTGAGTCGGTATACCAACTCTCCCTTCTCCCCAAGTTTCCAGCGGTTCACCCATCAACGTAACCACCATTGATGATTACCATTGCCACACTTTGAGAACCAACTTCAATGGCCACCTTCACACATTCAACTTCAAAGATTGATTCCGAGCTCCGGTAACCACCTCCGACGACCACCTTTGCGTGACCAACTCAACCACCTTCAATAACAAACTCTGACGAAAATCAACTTCGATGACCACCTTTGCACGATGAATTCCAAGCTCCAACAAAACTCAAAGTGAGGGTTGGCCTAGTGGTAAAAAGGGAGCATAGTCTCAATATTTAACTAAGAGGCCATAAGTTCAATTCATGGTGGCCACCTACCTATGAATTTATTTCCTACGAGTTTCCTTGATACCCAAATGTTGTAGGGTCAAGCGGGTTGTCCCGTCAGATTTGTCGAGATGCGCATAAGCTGGTCCGAACACTCATAGATGTATATATATAAAAAAATTCTAAGATCACTTTCGTGCAACCAACTTCTACCTCAGACAACCACCTACGACTACAAACTTTGGCAAAAATCATCTTTGATAATCAACTTTGACAACCACCTTCAAATTTGATTTCTTTGTTGAGTATATTTTTATTTTTATTTAATAGAATTCATATATCAAATGAGTTTTAAGAAATTGGAAAAGTATGTATGTAGTTGAATGGCAGAACAAAAAACAAAGCAAAAACAAACTAAAATAAAAAATAACAAAAAATACCCATAAAATGGAGATTTGTTTTTTTAGAACATTTTTAGCAAGAATTAGTGATCAAAATGAAGATACGTTCTTTGATGATTCTCCAAATTTGGAGGAATTGAATGTGAAATTGTTGAAGAAATGTGGTGGCATTTCATTGCCTACTAAGATGATGGGGGAGATTCAATTAAAAGAAATCACGAGAGGAAAAATACAAAGCAACAATAGGAAGGAAAAGAAAAAAAAAAAAAAAATGATGAAATTCATGGAGAAAAATTAAGAAAATCAAAAGTTTTGATTTCTTTTTTGTTTACATTTTATTTATCTATGCTAGTGCAAAAATTTTAATGAGTTAATTGGTTAATTGTTGTTCATTACCAAAAAGAAAGAAAAAAAACTTCAAAAAAAAAAAGCGGAAAAAATGCAATCCATATTTTATTCAAGGAAAGATACGTAGAATTATTCAATAAAAAAATTTTAAAACAAAAAATAGGTATAAAAACATGTTATTTAATATTAAAAAAATTGTACCGGATACCTCTAACACATGAACTCAACTTTGCACTCCAAACACAAACATATAAATTCCCCAAACATATAAACTCTGGACATTCTATCTCAACTCAAGGCCCCAAACAATCCCTAACTGTCATGTCATGCATGTTTTCAACTATGATTAAAAAGAAAGGAAGAGAAACGGCTGAGGAAAAGTATGTATATGTCCTCTGAGAGCTTGTGTCTATATAAAACCATAATTAAAAGGTGATGACTAATCAACCCAGACGTCCAAATCTACTCACTATAATTTATTAAAGATACAGTCAAAATAAAGAAGGCAAAGAATGAGATTCAAAAGAGGCAGAATACTATAAATTGAAACTAGTTAACATGCATCAGAATGCCAGTAATTGAATATGAGGTTAAAGACGTGATATTCAATACATAATTAAGCACCTTGCAGTTTCTTGTTGATAAACGCATGAAGAGCATGACCCTTTGATTCGACTACAAGAACTGGTTGACTTCCCTTGAGAAACTTTTCATTTTCATTTACAAAAATGCTGCCAATAAAGGAAATTATCAGTGATTGACACAACCTCCCATGTTTGTCCAAGCATACCTTACTTTGATGAATTATGATCCCAAAATTCAAGGCCACAAATAACGTGCAATAAAACAAAGATTCAGAAAGGTTACTTATCATTTACAAGCAGGCTACTCGGACTGACAAAAGAAAAAAAGACAACTACAAAATTTCCACACCAATAAATAAAATAGAAATAAATAAATAAATATAATCTAAAAGTAGTTTCCTTCCTTCAGTCCTTGACATATAAAAGATAACGGAAAACTTGATTAGAAGAAGAAGAAAAGAAAACCCTGGAGGAATATTTTGCTTAGATAATGGTATGAAACAATGCAAGCAATGATGATGAATGACAAATATTTGCTCTTCCGTTATCATCTTATTCCAATTTCATATGATAGCTAATCAATAAATTAGATATAGTTTTAGTTCTCTCTTCAAAGAAAGACAAACCTGGTCGTATACCACAGGTAATCTGTTGTATCTTTTGTTGTATTGAGGTGGTCAACCAGAACATTCTTAACAAAGTCAGCTTTACCCCAAATTCCAGGTTGCTCTACGAAGACTTCCCATTTGAGGGCTTTCAAGTCTTTATTTGTTGCATCTGCTGAAGGTTGAAGTTCTTCAGGAACCATTTCAACCATAGCTGTTTGGGACCTAATCTGTAGAAAGTGTTAGGTCCAGATAGCAGATTGAAAGTACATAGAACGAAAGCAATGACACATAGAGGATCTTTTTCTGAAACAGGACATACCATTGCTGTGTTAAAGACTACATTCTTGCAGTCGGGCAGAATACTAACTGACCAAGCAGGTAAATGATATGAAATATTTCGAAACTGGACTGTCTTATCGTCTTTTTCATCTATGTTAGCAATAAAGGCAGCACAGGCTCCAGATGAGTCGGTGTAGATATCAGCCTACATTTCACCAGTAAAATATTGAATAAGGTCTTCCAAATAATAATGATGATGAAAATAAATAGATAAATAAATAACCTGGTTATTCGATTTTACTGCCAATGTTAGAGGGAGGAAAGATAGTATAGAGAACTCATTTATTCATCAAAAATATTTGCTAGTGTCTCACCCAAATAACCAAAGTGGTCACTGCAATTTTAAAGACTTTAGGTAGCACAAAATCAAAGGGAGGACAACTCAGGCAGAAAACATGGCATATATGAGAATACATAATGTCTCAAAGTTTCTAGAAGGATATTTGGGTGTGAAACTCTTCTTTGTCCAATTCTTTTCTGGATCTGTTCAGTGTTTCCATGAAACAAGAGGCTAAGGTTGAGAACTGTTGGATGGCCAATGGCAATGGTTGGATTTAAACTTTAGGAGGGGGTTGTTTGATTGAAGATTCCAAGTTACAGCAGTTTGGTGGGTCTGTTTGATTTTATCTGGCTAGGGGGAGGGAAGGAATAAGTTGTTTAAACCTTAGATAACTCTAATTTTTTCTCTTCAAATCGTTTTTTCTCTATACTGTCTGGAAGAATTGGCTTCCAAAAAAGGTGGTCTTTCTTAGGCTGAAGGAGCGCTTGATCATTTGATCATTTACCATCCTTTTGCCACTTTGGCCTGTGATCGAAGCAATCGGATGGTAAAAGGAATTAAGGGATTCAATTTCTTCTTTTGTTTGCAAAAACAGAATCGATGATTAGTTATGATAGGAATGATGTTAGAGGGATATTAAGGGTATATTAGTAAATAGATAAGTAGTTTGTTAGGGAAGTTTGGTTTTAAATACAAAGTTAATAGGGAAGAGCAATATTTGGAATATGAAGTAGGGCTTGAGAGCATCTCAAGATCGGGAGGGTCCAAGTACCTTAAACACTTGGTTTGTTTGGTATTTTCATTATCATGCATCTTTCAATAGATTTGGGTTCTATCAGATTGCAAGAGATCCTTGGAGATTGGAACCATAGAAGCAGTAGAACGATTTTATGGGCCATGGTGGTCAGACTGCTTTAGAACTTGTGGCTCAAAAAAAAACTGCAGTATTTTTTAGGATAGGGTGTCTTCTTTTGCTTCTTTTTATAGCAAACTCAATTCATAGTTTCTTGGCAGTGCTCTAAAAATAGTAAATTCTTAGTAAATACAGCTTGTCCATAATCCAAATGAACTAGAAAGTTCTCTTAGAGCTGTTTTGGTTGTTTTCTGAAGGAGGGGGTTCTCTTTCCACCCTTGCATTCAGGCTGTGTTATGCATAATAGAAATCTTATCTGTAATCAAATATAAAAATAAATAAATTAAAAATTAAATTAAGCAATTTTGTTTAGTGACTTCTGAGACATGCATTCTCTCCAGCATTCGCACATCTGATCTCTTGGAATATTTCTTATCCAGTACATATATTAGTCCATTGACCAATTTAAACATTCAATAAAATATTGATTGCAAAAAATGGAAATAAGCACCAAGCAGCATGGAAGAATATTACCTCTAGAGAGGGACCTAATGAGATATATGTTGGCTCACTGTTAAGCAGAACACGCTCAGTCAACTTTATAGCCCTATGAAGTTCCTTCAGGTGTCCCCACTTTGGAAGCCTAGGCAAACCTATAATTGTTCAAAAAACAATGTAAATCATGATGCACTGCCTGGTTTCAACTTTCAACTAATCAAAAGTAGAGAAGACATCTTACCATATTCATCAATAGGTGCATCATAGTCATAACTTGTAGTAATAAATGGCCCACCAGCAGTACGACCGAAATTTGTTCCGCCATGATACTAAAGAAGAAGAATATTATTCTATAAGATTTGGTTAAATTGCTAGAATGACAATGGTAATAGAACACGGTCTAATTAATAAATAATAATGTAAAACAAGTCAATTACCATGTAGTAGTTTTGCAGACTACCACCTTTTTGGAAAAAGCGAGCAACTGAGAAAGCAATGTCCTCAGGAGGCCTATGAGGATCCCTTGCTCCAAATGTTTTGAACCTGGAAAATATGGAAACCACCATAACTATATCAATAGAGCATGGAGCAGAAAGCAATATGTGAATTTCTTCTGTTTCAATTGCGTGAGGGGAGATCATCCAGAAAAAGACATTAAATAAATCTTTGAGACAAATATTTCAGATTCTTCCATATAATATTTCATCTCAATCAACTTTGATAATACTACTAATAATAAAACTAGAAGTAAAATATAAAATCCAAATACATCCGTGGAATTTACAGTTTGTTTTATTAGTAAGAATTAACCATTTAGTATGGTTAACTTTAACAGTTAAATTATTCTAAATATTTCAATATTTTAATATTTTCAGATTATAGTAAAAACAATTAATTATACAAAATAGAATGTATTATATTAAAGAAGTGCATAATAAGAAAAACTGCTTAGTCAAGAATGAAATCAGACTAAACGATCAAGTGATAAAAATTATATTACCATCCAGGCCAATTCTCAGTCCACATCTTGGGCTTGTTTGGAGAATTAGGAGTGAATTGGTCACAGTAGAATGAATTGCAAGTATTAATCTGGAAGGCAGACGAAAACTATTCATCGTGATGCAGAGAAATATTGTTAATCTCAATTATTCAAATGTTACTAGTTTAAAGTATATGGATGGGCAATCTCAAATATAAGGAACATCGTTATTATAGAAAGTAAGAAACCTAGTACTGCTCATTCGTATGAAGCTATACATTGTGCACATGCCAAAGTTCAGCCAGCATAAAACAAGAATACATCATACAAATCCTTAACAAATACTACATACTTATGGTATTGTACAAAACATAACTGGAACTCCATTGCAATGTTTGGCCTTGTATTGTGACCTTTGATTTGATATTGTATTGCTTTTGGAAACCTGGTATATGGGTTTTTATTTTCGCTTTTTGGATGTGATGAGGGCGCTAAGGGGGTGTCAACCTAGTTGAGATGCATGGGTGCGCCCTACTGATCCTCCCCCCTTATTGCTCTATGTATAACCCTCGTGTACATTGAGTTTTGTCTCTCTATTTTCAATATTAATAATAGTGAGACTCGTATCCTTTTAAAAAAAACTCTGCAATGTAACAACACACGAAATATGAAACATCATGCCATAAACCAGAAATATTAAATAATGGCAAGATGAACACAAGTTATGAAGCTCATTGTAGATGGTTGAGCTTATTGGTTTTAGCTTCTGGAATGTGGAAAACAATCACTTACCCTTATAATAAAACATGTACGTAAACAAGTTAGTAAATTGGATGGGTTCAAGCTCCATAAAAGTCATTTCCTACTTATTTACTTGTTGGCCATTGTGCAAATTTTCAAACCCACAAGTGAAGGAAATGTTCAAACAGTGATATAAGATTAGATTTATCATAAACCATCCACCTAAACCTTTAGATTAAAGGGTGAATTAACCAATTAAATAGACGAAAGAAGTTATCATTGAAGGGTACTCTAACCACAGGGTCAGGAGCATCATATTGCTGACACATTATCCATGGAACGCCTATATTCTGAGAAACTGCCATTTGAGCAGCCCACATAGCATATGGCTTCCCTCCTTCTCCATAAACTCTTTCTATATCCCCGTACTCATTTTCTACCTACATGAGAAACATAACACATTACAAAAGTACAGCACGCAGTCTTTTATTTACACTATATTTGTAAACAATTTTCTTTATAAGAAAGTCTTCACATTCTATCAAAAAGCACTTGGTTGCAGGCATGAGATAAAAACCAGCTCAATCTATGGCTAGAATAGCAAAAGTACTTGCCTGAGACAAGATGATAGGACCCCCTTGCGAAGCAAAAAGCTTCTCCTTTTTCATTAGGCTCACTATGTATGTAGTGAACTTCTGCATATAAAACTGAACTCCCGCATAGTCACAAGGAGAGCCACAATGACAGAGAAACAGTTAAATGAAGCGCGTTAAAAACAGAACACATCGATGGTGTTAGTGGTCAATTTACATACCTTGAAAGATGCATTGTCTGTTCGAAATACAGTATTAGGAATGTAATGCAGCCAAACAGGTACTCCACTGCAAAGAGAAAGGGTAAGCGTAAAACTGAATTTGTTGAAGGTAAGTTAAAAGATGAAGTTCAAGTAAAGTTTACCCAAAGTTCCACTCGGCTGCAACAAAGGGACCAATGCGCAAAATTAGATACAATCCGGCATTGTGAACGATGTTAATGAATTTGACGAGATCAAATCGACCATCAAAATGATACTGAGGAAGAAGAGAGTAAAGTAAGTAAGAGTTAGTAATGGAAGAAATGAGGGAAGTGATTTTGGGGGTTGCATTACATTGTCAGGAGAGAGTTCATGACCATTCCAGAAGACATAAGTCTCAATGACATCAACACCTCCTTCCTTCGCGTTTTGAATAAGACTTGGCCACATCTGAGAGGAAGGAAAAGGTTAATTATAAAATGGAGAAAGCAGAAGATAGAGTAAATTAAATTATTATGCACTCACGGCAGGAACGCTGCGAGGATAGTGAATGGAAGCAGAGATGAGGAGCTTGCGGTGGCCGTCGATGATGAGGGAACGGCGGTCATAGGTGACATTGGCCGCCAAGCAAAGAGGAAGGAAGAGGCATAATACAAGAAAAGAGAGCTTCATAGTCATTGCATTACCCAATGTCCACTATACTAACTTCTGAAAATGTATTGTATTTAAGGCAAAAGGCAGAGCAGATCAAAGGTGTAGGAAAAACAACACACACATGTGCTGCTGCGGTGACGGTGGGAGTGACACTCTGCACACCACCTGCCATCTCTTCTCGAATAATATTCATTGATATTACTACCACATCAACATCTAAATATCCAACTCTTTTCCCTTTTCCAATAATTAATATTGATACTTTTTTAACCTTTTTTTTACTTTTGTTCTCTAAATGCATTTATTAACATAACATGTAAAAAGCTAGTTCGTATTTTATTAACCTAGAAATTAGATTTTATCTGCCAGAGTGTTAGAACTTCTGATTTTTTCTTTCAATAATAAGAATATAATATTTGTAGCAAAAGTATGTTTAAGTTTGTATGTCCTATCATAACCTTTTGTGTTTAAATTTCAAGAAATAAAAAGTTATTAAAAAAGACAAAGGAGAGGAAAAATAGTAATTATTTTAGGTTGAGATTAAGATAGAAAAGAGATCTTGTATTGAGTGTGGGGCCGCAATGAAGCAGAGCATTTATGGGGAACAGCTGTTGATGTCATTTTGTGTAGGATCCTTCACACTGACATATTTGACTGCCGTGCCTCGTCGGTTCGATTCCTCAGAAAATATTTCACAGCACGAAGATAAGGTTTGGATTGGATACGTTCATTTCTTCTTCTCTTTTTTTCTTACTAAATCCACGTCTTTCTAATTTCTAGACTGTCTCAAGTTTATAGTTTTTAAAACGAAATATACTACTTTTCGAGGCTTAACTTCCGCTGCTTTTTGTTTCTCAACTCTCAACTGTCTATCGTGGCCTTCTATTTTTCTAACATTTTCTTGAGGCAGAAACGATTCCATTTGGTAGTCAATGGAATAAAAAATTTAGAATGATTTTTAGAGAAATTATAGAGAAGATAAATTTTGAAATTATTTATAAAATATAGACAAACTTAATGAGGTGGGAAGAATTTGATATATTTGGTAAATTATTTAAATTCTTTTTGCAATATTTAAAAACGTTCCAATTTTTTATTTGTAAAAACTAAATCAAACCGATTTATTGGTTAAATTCAAACCTAATGGGATCGATTTTTTTCGTTAGATATATGTATGTATATTTAATTAAAAAAACAATTTGGTTATATAAGTTAAAAGACTTTTTGATTCGTATTTGAAATTGAAACTTAATTGGATAATTCGGTTTCAGGTTTTCTTCCAAGAAAACCAAACTCCATCTTTAAATATGCCTTTAAAAATGTCATGGTCATCCTTTCACATAAGGTGGGTGTTTTCCTTTGTTCGTTCTTGGAGTTGGTGTTTCACTTTTATGAATTTAGTTGTCATTTCCTTTCCTTCACACAAATTTTGGGAGGGAGGATTGCTTTATTTGGCTCCATGTCAATTTGATGTGTTTTCTGTCACTAGCACCTAGGAGTCTTTACGTCCTAAACATCTCTTGTGATGCGCCTTGGGCTCACCTCCTTTGATTTGGGGGTGATGTTCTTATGGGATCATTTCTTGGTTTGTTATTCTAAATTATTTGGCAAACTTGTGATTGTGTTAGTCGTTGATGTTCTAATGTCTATTACTTGTGTTTTGTGTGCTGTTGATGTAGAATCTATGAATCGTTTGTTCTTTGAGCGTTCGTTTAGTAAGACTATGTGGGAGAACATATTGTTGTTTGTTCGATGTTCTCATAGAATTTTGTTTTGGGTCACTAAGCTTGTCTTGAATTTGCCATTTATGCAAAGGAAATCAATTGGGGCAAGACTATGTGACTAGGGTTTGGTTTTTATTTTAGTTTTGGTTCGAGCATTTTGAGCTTTCTATATATGCTTGGAATTCTAAAGAAGATTAAATTAGAGAAAACTGCGAGAATGACAAAATATTGGATAACTAATTGAAAAATAGAAAATCTAAAAAAAAAAATTGATTTATAACAAAATCGCTTGATGTCCTATTCTTTTTATTTTTTTCCAGTCGATTTTACCCCTCTATGGTGAGAAATTTCTTTTATCGCAAGTACGATGTATTTGTGCAGATGAAAATTATACAATATAACTCTGAATCACAAATACAGTGTATTTGCAAATCAATCAGTTTTATAAATATATTAAATAAATATTTATTTTCAGGATGGATCTAATTGAATCAACATATCCTTAGATTTATGTCTTCAATTCATATTGGATTTGTAGGATTCAAATCAACTAATTAACAATTTATTTATATAATTCATAATATATATATATATATATATACTTTTTAAAAATAGCAAAATAAATTAAAATACTTACAAGTTATAGCAAAATTTTAGATTCTATCCATGATAGTCTTCTATCACTATAGCATATCAATGACTATCAGTGATAGAATTTGCTATAGCTCGTAAATATTTTGTAAAATTTGCTATTTTTGAAAAAATTTCTATTATTTTTCATGTCAATAAAAGGTTTGATAATATAATTTATTTATGGTACGTTTCATAAGTTTTGGTTTATATTTAGTAACATGCTATTATGTCATACGTAATACACAATTTGGATATTTAAAATTAAATGTTTATAAATATTTATTTTATTATTTGAATTTGAAAGTTTAGTTGAAAGATTTCCAAAATTTGAATTTAGAATTGCATCTTCTCCTAAAATCTTGTATCTGATATAACAACTTCATATTAATATTGTTTTTTCTCCTATAAATATGCATTTAACGATTATTTAATAAAATTGTTCATTTAACATAATAATAAATTCAAATTAGAAATTCCATAAAATGATTCATTTAACGATCCTTTCATAAATTGATTTTATTTCCCCTTATAATTAGGATGCATTTAGCGTCATATGAGTATTTTAAGAAAATTTGTACCATCCATAATCATCATTATGCTTGATTGATTCCACTAAAATAATGAATAACATCATTTAAAAAATTTAGGATAAGATTGTTAATACACTCTATTTATTTTCCATAAAGGTTATTTTAAAATTCATTTTAAACTTTGATTTGAAACAGCCAAAATTCTGAAATTTTGATTTTAAATGTCAAGATCCCACAAAAACCATGATAATAGTGTAATTTTTATCTTGAAGAATTATTTGATTGCACCAATATTTTGTTTATGAGATTTTTTTTAATTACACTAATATTCGATATTATTCAAAATATTCTTCTCTTTCGAACCTTTTAAAATTACAAAGCTGACAATAGTGTAGATTGATTACAAAGCCGACAACAATGGTAATTTTAAATTGTTCCAAGATATAGTCCTAAACATTCCGTGCATGGCGATATTCAAAGAAAAATTTGCGTCAAAGAATCTGATTAAAACTGAAGAAGAACAAACAGAGCAACTAACTGACTATAATGACAATATTCAAAGAAGAAGAACGATCCATGCAAACTAAAGCGACCGAAGTCCATATGTGCTTCTGAAGCAGTGCAAGGTAAAACGGCCGAAGAGACTTGGACTAATGGTGTTTTGCCAAGATGTGATTATGGAGAAATCTGGTAAGAAGGTGAACAAATGCTTTCAAATTGTTTTAAAACTATCTTTAGGGTTTGGAATGAAGAAGGAAGTAAGCGGCCAAATTCTAAGGAAAAAATGATTACCTGCAGAGATTTTAAATTTTGAAGGTATGAGATGGAGTTTTCCAATAATGACAACTTTTCTAATTTTATGTTTTTGGGATGAAAATTTTATGTAGCATATAATTTTTTTTCTTTTATCTTGCACCTCTTTAGCTCAATGATTCTAGGCAGATAAGTATGACATCCTAGCTTTTCCATACTCTATGACACAAAAAAATAGTCTATAGGTCGAGATCGGTGCTCGTTAGTGGTGTACTATGGTAGCACCCAAAACGTTCGAAAAATGGTCATGCAATAGCCTACAAAGAAACGACCCAATTTTGGATAGTGTCAAAAAGTCTAAAAAATTCATATCTAACTACTAAGTGGTCTTATTTTGAGTAATATTAAATTTTTTACCACAAAAACTGACTACTGATGACTAATACTCATTTTTTATTTTTGTCCCAAAACGTGTCTTTGAAAGTTTTAAGTTTTTTCTTTTTATCTTCACCATTTTAGCTCAATGATTCTGGGCTGATAAGTATAACATCCTATCTTTTCCATACTCTATGACACAGAAAAATAGCCTAAGAGTTGAGATCGGTGCCTGTTAGTGAAGTACTATGGTAGCACCCAAAAAGTTCAAAAAATGACCATGCTACAACCTACAAAGAAATGACCCAATTTGAACAAAGTCAAAAAGTCTCGAAAATTCACATCTAACTACTAGGTGGTTTCATTTTGATTAATATTAAAGTTTTTTTCCACAAAAACTAACTAGTGATGCCCCATACACATTTTTTATTTTTGTCTCAAAACTTATCTTCGAAGAGTTTAATTCTTTAGTTTTTATCTTGCCCCTCTTTAGCTCAATGATTGTTGGATCCTATCTTTACCATACTCTATGGCACAGAAAAATACCCTAAGAGTCTGGATCGGTACTTGTTAGTGATGTACTATGGTAGCACCCAAACGGTCGAAAAATAGTCATGCTATAGCCAACAAAGAAATGACCCAGTTTGTAGAAATGTCAAAAAGTCTAAAAAATTCACATCTAAGTACTAGAAGGTCTCATTTTGGGTAATATTAAATTTTTTACAACAAAAACTCACTAGTGATGCTCCATACTCATTTTTTTATTTTTGTCCCAAAACTTGTCCTCGAATCGTTTAATTTTTTTGCTCAATAATTGTGGGTTGATAAGTGTGGCATCCTATCTTTTGCAAACTCTACGACACAAAAAACTAACCTAAGGGTCGGAATTGGTGCTCATTAGTAGTGTACTATTGTAGCACAAAAAACGTTCGAAAAATGGCAATGCTACAGCCTACAAAGAAACGACCCAACTTTGAAAAGTGTCAAAAAGTCTCTAGAATTCACATCTAACTACTAGGAGGTCTCATTTTGAGTAATATTAAAGTTTTTTCCACAAAAACTGCCCATTGATGACCCACATACTGATTTTTTAATTTTTGTCCCAAAACATTTCTTTGAATGATTTATTTTTTTTGCTTTTATCTTGCACCTCTTTAGCTCAATGATTGTGGGCTCATAAGTGTGGCATCCTATCTTTTTCATAATCTATGACACAGAAAAATAGCCTAAGGATCGGGATTGGTGCTCGTTAGTGGTGTACTATGGTAGCGTCCAAAACGTTCGAAAAATGGCCATGCAATAGCCTACAAAGAAACGACCCAATTTTGAACAATATCAAAAAGTCTCGAAAATGTGAAATTCACATCTAACTACTAGTTGGTCTCATTTTAAGTCATATTAAAGTTTTTCCCACAAAAATTGACTATTGACGCCCCATACTCATTATTTTATTTTTGTCCCAAAACTTGTCTTTGATTAGTTTAATTTTTTGTTTTTATCTTGAACCTCTTTATCTCAATGATTGTGGGCTGATAAGTGTGGTACTCTATGACACAAAAAAATAGCCTAAGGGTTGGTATTGGTGCTCGTTAGTGGTGTACTATTGTAGGACCCAAAACGGTCGAAAAATGGCCACACTATAGCGTACGAAGAAATGACCCAAATTTGAGCACTGTCAAAAAGTCTCAAAAATTCACATCTAATTAAGTACTAGGTGGTCTCATTTTGGGTAATAATAAAGTTTTTCCTACAAAAACTGACAGTGATGCTCTATACTCATTTTTTAATTCTGTCCCAAAACTTGTCCTCAAATGGTTTAATTTTTTTGTTTTTATCTTGTATCTCTTCAGCTCAATGATTGTGGGCTGATAAGAGTGACATCCTATCTTTTTTATACTTTATGACACAAAAAATAGCCTAAGGGTCAGAATTGGTGCTTGTTAGTGGTGTACTATGGTTGCACCCAAAACGTTCGAAAAATGGCAATGCTATGCCTACAAAGAAACGTCTCAATTTTGAAAAGTGTCAAAAAGTTTCGAAAATTCACATTTAACTACTAGGTGGTTTCATTTTGAGTAATATTAAAACTATTTCCCAGAAAAACTGCCCAATGATTCCCCATACTCATTTTTTAATTTGTCCCAAAACTTGTCTTCGATTGTTTAATTTTTTTGTTTTTATCTTGCACCTCTTTAGCTCAATGATTGTGGGTTGATAATTTTGGCATCCTATCTTTTGCATACTCTATGACACAGAAAAATAGCCTTAGGGTCGGGATTGGTGCTTTCTAGTGGTGTACTATTGCTAGAACCCAATACTGTTGAAAAATGGACATGATATAGCCTACAAAGAAACGACCCAATTTTGAACAGTGTCAAACAGTCTAAAATTCACATATAACTACTAGATGATCTTCTTTTGAGTAATAATAAAGTTTTTTCCCAGAAAAACTGACGAGTTATCCAGCATACTCATTTTTTTTATTTTTGTTCCAAAACTTGTCTTCGAATGGTTTAATTTTTTTTGTTTTTACCTTGCATCTCTTTATCTCAATGATTGTGGGCTGAAAGTGAGGCATCCTATCTTTTGCATACTCTATGACAGAGAAAAATAGCCTAAGGTTCGGGATTGGTACTCATTAGTGGTGTACTATGGTAGCACCCAAAACGTTTGAAAAATGACCATGTTATAACCTACAAAGAAACGACCCAATTTTGAACACTGTCAAAAAGTCTCAAAAATTCACATCTAACTACTAGGTGGTCTCATTTTGAGTAATATTAATATTTTTTCCCACAAAACTTACAAGTGATACCCTATACTTATTTTTTTCTTTTTGTCCCAAAACTTGTCTTCAATTGATTTAATTTTTTTTTGTTTTTATCTTGAACCTCTTTAGGTCAATGATTGTGGGATGATAAGTGTGACATCCTATCTTTTGTATACTCTATGGCTGAGAAAAGTAGCCTAAGGGTTGGGATTGGTGCTCGTTAGTGGTGTATTATGGTAGAACCTAAAACCTTCAAAAAATGGGCATGCTAGCCTACAAAGAAACGACCCAGTTTTAAACAGTTTCAGAAGCCTAAAAAATTCATATCTAACTATTTTGTGGTCTCATTTTGAGTAATAATAAAGTTTTTTTCCACTAAAACTTACTAGTGATGCCCCATAATCATTTCTGTATTTTTGTCCCAAAAATTGGCTTTGAATGGTTTAATTTTTTTTTTTTGTTTTTATCTTACACCTCTTTAGCTTAATGATTGTGGGCTGATAAGTGTGACATTCTATTATTTGCATACTCTATAACATAGAAAAATAGCCTAAGGGTCGGGATTGGTGCTCGTTAGTGGTGCGTACTATGCCAGAACCCAAAACGGTCAAAAAATGGGCAGCCTATAGCCTACAAAGAAACGACCCAGTTTTTAACAGTTTTATCTTACCCCTCTTTAGCTCAATGATTGTGGGCTGATAAGTGTGACATCCTTTCTTTTGCATACTCTATGACACAAAAAAATAGCCTAAGGGTTAGGATTGGTGCTCGTTAGTGGTGTACTATGGTAGCATCCGAAACGTCCAAAAAATGACCATCCTCTAGCCAACAAAGAAACAACCCAATTTTGTACAGTTTAAAAAATTCTTGAAAATTCACGTGTAACTACTTGGTGGTCCCATTTTGAGTAATATTAAACTTTTTTCCCACAAAAACTTACCAGTGATTCCCCATTCTAATTTTCTTTATTTGTCCCAAAACTTGTCTTCGAATGATATACTTTTTTTGTTTTTATCTTGCACCTGTTTAGCTCAAAGATTGTGGGCTGATAAGTATGGCAACCTATCTTTTCCATACTCTATGACACATAAAAATAGCCTAAAGGTCTGAATTGGTGCTCGTTAGTGGTGTACTATGGTAGCACCCAAAATATTTGGAAAATGGGCATGCTATAGCCTAAAAAAGAAAGGACCCATTTTGAACAGTGTCAAAAAAGTCTAATAAATTCACATCTAACTACTTAGTGCTTTCAATTTGAGTAATGTTAAAGTTTTTTTACACAAAAACTGACTAGTAATGCCCCATACTCTTTTTTTTTTTCCCCAAAACTTGTCATCGAATGGTTTAATTTTTTTGTTTTTATTTTGCACCTGTTTAGCTTAATGATTGTAGACTCATAAATGTGGCACCCTATCTTTTGCATATACTATGACACAAAAATAGCCAAAGGGTCGGGATTGGTGCTCGTTAGTGGTGTACTATGGTAGAACCCAAAACGTTCAAAAATTGGCATGAAGCCTGCAAAGAAATGACAAAAATTTGAACATTGTCAAAAAGTCTCGAAAACACACATCTAACTTCTAAGCGGTCTCATTTTGAGTAGTATAAAAGTTTTTTTTTTCCAAAAGAATGACCACTGATGCCCCATACTCATTTCCGTTATTTTGTCCCAAAACATTTAATGGTTTAATTTTTTTTTTATCTTGCAGCTCTTTAGCTCAATGATTGTGGGATGATAAGTGTGACATTCTATCTTTTGCATACTCAATGAAACAGGAAAAGAGCCTAAGGGTCGAGATTTGTGCTCGTTAGCGGTGTACCATGGTAGCACCCAAAATGTACGAAAAATAGCTAGTCTATAACCTACAAAGAAAGGACCCAATTTTGAACAATGTCAAAAAGTCCCAAAAATCACATCTAACTACTAGGTGGTCTCATTTTGAGTAATCTTAAAGCTTTTCCCTTAAAAACTGACCAGTAATGCCCCATACTCATTTATTTTATTTTTTCCCAAAACTTGTATTCAAATGGTTTTTTTTTTTGTTATTATTATTTTTTTTTATCTTGCACCTATTTAGCTCGATGATTGTAGGTTGATAAATGTGGCATCCTATCTTTTGAGTACTCTATGACACAGAAAAATAGTCTAAGGGTCAGAATTGGTGCTCGTTAGTGGTGTACTATAGTAGCACCCAAAGCGTTTGAAAAATGGGCATGCTATAGCCTACAAAAGAAATGACCCATTTTCGAACAGTTTGAAAACTTCTCGAAAATTGTCTTCGAATGGTTTAATTTTTTTGAATAATCTTAAAGTTTTGAGTAATCTTGAGTAATCTTCGAATGGCCTACTTAGTGCTCTCATTTTGAGTAATCTTAAAGTTTTTCCCTCTAAAAACTGACCAGTAATGCCCTATACTCATTTTTTTTTATCTTTTCAGGAAACTTGTCTTCGAATGGTTTAATTTTTTTGTTTTTATCTTGCACCTGTTTAGCTCAATGATTGTAGGTTGATTAATGTGGCATCCTATCCTTTACATACTTTATGACACAGAAAATAGCCTAAGGGTCGGGATTTGTGCGCCTTAGTGGTGTACTATGGTAGCACCAAAAACCATCGAAAAATGGCAATGCTATAGCCTACAAAGAAACAACCCAATTTTAAACAGTTTAAAAACTCTTCCAAATTCGCATCTAAGTACTTGGTGGTCTTAGTTTGAGTAATCCTAAAGTTTTTTCCCACAAAAACTGACGAGTGATGCCCCATACTCATTTTTTTATTTTTGTCCAAAAACATGTCTTCGAAGGGTTTAATTTTTTTGTTTTTATCTTGCACCTCTTTAGTTCAATGATTGTGGGCTGATAAGTTTGGCATTCTATCTTTTTCATACTCTATGACATATAAAAATAGCCTAAGGGTCGAAATTGGTGCTCGTTAGTGGTGTACTGTGGTAGCACCCAACACGTTCGAAAAATGGACATCCTATAGCCTACAAAAAAGCAACCCAATTTAAAAATGTTTTAAAAAGTCTCCAAAATTCGCATCTAACTACTTGGTGGTCTCATTTTAAGTAAGGTTAAAAGTTTTTTCCCACAAAAATGGTCGAGTGATGCCCCATACTCATTTCTTTTTTATTTTTGTCCAAAAACATGTCTTTGAAGTGTTTAATTTTTTTGTTTTTATCTTGCACCTCTTTAGCTCAATGATTGTTGGCTGATAAGTGTGACATCTTATCTTTTGCATACTTTATGACAGAAAAATAGCCTAAGGGTTGAGATTTGTGCACGTTAGTGGTGTACTATGGTAGCACCAAAAACGATCGAAAAATAGCAATGCTTTAGCCTACAAAGAAACGACCCAATTTTGAAAAGTGTCAAAAGGTCTAAAAAATTCTCATCTAACTACTTGGTTGTCTCATTTTGAGTAATGTTAAAGTTTTTTTTTCTACAAAACTGAACAGTGATGCCTTATACTCATTTTCTTTATTTTGTCTCAAAACTTATCTTGTAATGGTTTGGTTTTTTTTTTTATTTATTTTTTTTTTTTTATCTTGCACCTGTTTAGCTTAATGATTGTGGGCTGATAAGTGTGGCATCTTATCTTTTGCATACTCTATGACATAGAAAAATAGCTTAAGGGTCTGGATTGGTGCTCGTTAGTGGTGTACTATGGTAGAACCCAAAACGATAAAAAAATGGAAATGCTATAGTCCACAAAGAAACGACCCAATTTTATACAGAGTAAAAAAGTCTAAAAAATTCACATCTAACTACTAGGTGTTCTCATTTTATGTAATATTAATGTTTTTTACCACAAAAACTGACCAGTGATGCCTCATACTCATTTTTTTTTGTCCCAAAATTTGTTTTCGAATGGTTTAATTTTTTTGGTTATTATCTTGCACCTTTATAGCTCAATGATTGAGGGCTAATAAGTGTGACATCCTATCTTTTGCATACTCTATGACATAGAAAAATAGTCTAAGAGTCGGGATTGGTGCTTGTTAGTGGTGTATTATGGTAGCACCCAAAACGTACGAAAAATGACCATGCTATAGCCTACAAAGAAACGACCCATTTATGAACAATTTAAAACAATCTAAAAAATTAACATCTAACTACTAAGTGGTCTCATTTTGAGTCATATTAAAGTTTTTTCCCACAAAAACTGACTAGGGATGCCCCATACTTATTTTTTTATTTTTGCATAAAAAAGTCCTCGAAGGGTTTAATTTTTCTATTTTTATCTTGCATCTCTTTAGTTCAATGATTTAGGATGATAAGTGTGGCATCCTACCCTTTGCATACTCTATGACATGGAAAATAGCCTAAGGGTCGAGATTGGGGCTCGTTAGAGATGTACTATGGTAGCACTTAAAACGTACGAAAAATGGCCAAGCTATAGCCCACAAAGAAAGGACCCAATTTTGAACAGTGTCAAAAAGTCTAAAAAATTCACATCCAACTACTATGTGGTCTCATTTTGGGTAATATAAATGTTTTTTCCTACAAAAACAGACCAATGATGCCTATACTTATTTTCTTTATTTTGTCCCAAAACTTGTCTTCGAATGGTTTAATTTTTTTTATTTTTATCTTGCACCTGTTTAGCTCAATGATTGTGTGCTGATAAGTGCGGCATCCTATCTTTTGCATACTCTATGCACAGAAAAATAGTCTGAGGGTCGGGATTGGTGTTCGTTAATGGTCTACTATGGTAGCACCCGAAATGTACGAAAAAGGGTCATGTATAGCCCACAAAGAAACGACCCAAGTTTGAACAGTTTCAAAAAGTCTAAAAAATTCACATCTAACTACTTGGTTGTCTAATTTTTAGTAATGATTAAGTTTTTTCCCACAAAAATTACCAGTGATGTCCCATACTCATTTTCTTTATTTTGCCCCAAAACTTGTCTTCGAGTGGTGTTGTTTTTTTTTATTTTATCTTGCACCTGTTTAGCACATCCATTGTGGGCTGATAAGTGTGACATCTTATCTTTTGCTTACTCTTTGACACAGAAAAATAGCCTAAAGGTTGGGATTGGTGCTCGTTAGTGGTGTACTATGGAAGCACCGAAAACGTACGAAAAATGGCCATGCTATAACCTACAGAGAAAGCACCTAATTTTGAACTGTGTCCAAAAGTCTCGAAAATTCATATCTAACTACTAGGTGGTCTAATTTTGAGTAATATAAAAGTCTTTTTGCCACAAAAATTGACCAGTGACGCCCCATACTCATTTTCTTTATTTTGTCCCAAAACTTGTCTTCGAATGGTTTAATTTTTTTGTTTTATCTTGTACCTAGTTAACTCAATGATTGTGGGCTGATAAGTGTGACATCCTATTTTTTGCATACTCTATACATAGAAAAATAGTCTAAGGGTCGGGATTGGTGTTCGTTAATGGTGTACTATGGTAGCACCCAAAACGTACGAAAAATGGCCATAGAAAGGACCCAAAGAAAGGACCCAATTTTGAACAATTTCAAAAAGTCAAAAATTCACATCTAACTACTCGGTTGTCTCATTTTGAGTAATGTTAACATTTTTTCCCACAAAAATTGACCAGTGATGCCCCATACTCATTTTCTTTATTTTGCCCCAAAACTAGTCTTTAAATGGTTTTATTTTTTTGATTTTATCTTGCACCTATTTAGCACAATCATTTTGGGCTGATAAGTGTGGAATCTTATTTTTTGCATACTCTTTGACACAAAATATAGCCTAAAGGTCTGGATTGGTGTTCGTTAGTGGTGTACTATGGCAGCACCCAAAACGTACGAAAAATGGCCATGTTTTAACCCACAAAGAAAGGACCCAATTTTGAACAGTTTCAAAAAGTCTAAAAAATTCACATCAAACTACTAAATGGTCTCATTTTGAGTAATGTAAAAGATTTTTCCCACAAAAACTGACCAGTGATGCCCTATACTTATTTTCTTTATTTTATCCAAAAACTTGTTTTCGAATGGTTTAATTTTTTTGTTTTTATCTTGCACCTGTTTAGCTCAATGATTGTGGGCTGATAAGTATGGCATCCTATCTTTTGCATACTCTATGCATAGAAAAATATGTTGAGGGTCGAGATTGGTGTTCGTTAGTGGTGTATTATGGTAGCACCCAAAATGTACAAAAAATGGTCATGCTGTTGCCCACAAAAAAAGGACCCAATTTTGAACAGTGTCAAAAAGTCTAAAAAATTCATATCTAACTACTAAGTGATCTCATTTTCAGGAATATAAAAGTTTTTTCCCACAAAAACGGACTAGTGATGCCCCATACTCATTTTCTTTATTTTGTCCGAAAACTTATATTCGAATGGTTTAATTTATTTTATCTTGCACCTCCTTAGCTCAATGATTGTGAGATGATAAGTGTGACATCCTATCTATTGCATACTCTCTAACACAGAGAAATAGCCTAAGGGTCGGGATTGGTGTTCATGGTTGGTGTACTATGGTAGAACCCAAAATGTACGAAAAATGGCCATGTTATTGCCCACAATGAAAGGACCCAATTTTCAACAGTATTAAAAAGTCTAAAAAATTCACATCTAATTAATAGGTGGTCTCATTTTGAGTAGTAGAAAAGTTTTTCCTACAAAAACAGACCATTGATGCCCCATACTTATTTTCTTTATTTTGTCCCAAAACTTGTCTTCGAATGGTTTAATTTTTTTGTTTTTATCTTGCACCTGTTTAACTCAATGATTGTGTGCTGATAAGTGTAACATTCTATCTTTTGCATACTCTATGCACAGAAAAATAGACTAAGTGTTGGGATTGGTATTCGTTAATGGTGTACTATGGTAACACCCAAAACTTACGAAAAATGGTCATGCTATAGCCCACAAAGAAAGGACCCAATTTTGAACAGTTTCAAAAAGTCTAAAAAATTCACATCTAACTACTCGGTTAAATGATTGTGCTAAATAGGTGCAAGATAAAATTGGGTCTTAGTAGTTATTACTAAAAAATTCACATCTAGCATTCCAAGCTCTCTCCACAATGATTCCAAACTCTAGCCAAATTGCTGGTTTTACCGTCTGGGCATATGATTTGTGCTTTGAAGGTGACCTATTTGAAGTTGCAGCGCTTGTTGGACACAATAAGGTGGTTGAGGGATATGGGGTTGATCCGATTGTTAGATTCCTTTGGGAGAAACCTTGCAACACCTAGAGACCGTTTGGAAACTTAGATCCATGGCATAGTTATCGACACACATAAGAGTGAGTGCAGATGCTTGAGAAATAGAGCATTTTCCCTTGGAAGAGCTCTCTCTAGAGGAGCTAGTTGTTTAAGGAGGAGCCTGATTAGGCTGATTGGGAGGAAGAGGAGGCGGAGGCCTCACTGGCGGCCAGAGTTGGCCAGAGTTTGGAATCATTGTGGAGAGAGCTTGGAATGCTATTAGAGAGCTTTAATTTTGAGAGGTTTAATTTTAAGAGATGCTCTCGTGATAGATAATCTGTAAGGCAATTCTCACTGCCTTTTATAGGCTCAATTGAGAAATCAAAACAAGATAGGATTGTCTGCCATCCTGCAAAGATTTGTTTTGACACAAGATTCTTTACATCTTTTCCAAATATCAATTTACCTGCCTTTAAATCAGTCCTCACAAAAGAATCTTTGTTGATAAGATCTCTTTTGAACTTTTGGACGAAAATTACTATTGCAAAAACATCCTTTTCAACCGTGGAATAGTTTTGCTGAGCACTATTCCAGACACCAAAATGGAAACAGACAAGGGATTCTTTTTCGCTTAATTCTTGTTTGAGGATGCCACTGTAACCCTTCTCGAATGCATCAATTTCGACGATCATCTTGGCTTTTTCATCCACAACCGATAGGCATGGAATGCCTTTAGCCATGGATTTGATTGATTTGACTGCTCGTGTATGCTCAGTCGTCCATGGTTTTGGATTTATCTTTAGTTTGCCATACAGTAGCAAACAAATTGTCCGAAGGTCTTTAATAAAGTCTCCAATATAATTGACACACCCAAGAAATCTCTGTAGCTAGGTCTTATCTTGAATTTCATCAGGAAACTTATCCACGAAGTCAACAACTTTTGGATAGGTTTGATGATTCCTTGATCAATATCAAATCCAAGAAATTGGATTTTTGTTTGAAACAACTTAACCTTAGGGAGAGAAACCGCAAGGCCATTTGTTTTAATGATATCGATAAACATATTTAAATGTTTAAAATGTTGATCAATAGTTTCAGAGAATATCAAAACGTCATTAATGTAAACAATTATGAAGTCTTGATGCTTATTGAACATGTCATTCATGATCTTTTGTAACTTCGATGGATAATTCTTAAGACTGAATGTCATGAAATTTCATTCATATTGGCTGAAGGGAATGTTAAAGGTAGTTTTGTATCTATCCTTTGGGTTGATTTTAATCTGCCAGAATCTAGATTTCATATCAACTTTTGAAAAGATTTTTGCATTAGCGATGCGCTTAAGAAAATCATGTTGATTAGGAATATGATACCTAATCCATTTGATTACCTTATTAAGGGGCTTGTAGTTAAAAAACAGACGAGGAACATCGCGTTCCTTTTCAGCCAGATTGTTAACGTAAAAAGTCGCATAAGACCACGGGCTTTTTGATGAGCTTATTAATATTTTCTTCTGGAGATCAGATATATCTTTGAAGCAAGTGTCAACTAAGTCCTTACTCATTTTTGTAGGAATTTGAGCTTCTTGAAAGTTTTCAACATAGTGAAGATCGACTATCTATTTTTCTGGCTCAAAAAGCATTTGGCAAATTGGAACAAATCTCATAATCAATCCTTTTGTGGACAGATTGAATTTTTATTTGTACAGAAGGCTTATTGAGTTCCTCATTGATCTTTCGACCTTTGATGTCATCATGAAGAAACTCAATTTGCTTTTCTTAGTTTGATATGAGATTGAGACTTCTGATAATCTCGCTCTCAATTGAAGAAAGATACCTTTGAATTACGAGCTTACAGAATTCAAAGATGATCTATTTGCCAAATTTTTTAGAAGATAAACCCTTATCAGAAACTGTAAATGAGTAAATTTGGGTAAGAAATAGAGTACCCATTATTGTTTCCTCAATAAGACCTTTGACGAGGAGAAATGAATTTACCAGGCAGACTTTGTCTTTGCAAACGTGTACCTTCGAAATTTTGTATTTGATTTGTAAGGGATTGTTATTTGCACATTTGAGAGTTTTCCTAGTGATCTCAAAGTATTTGGAAGGAATTATCTCTTCTTGGATAACATTTTGATCAACTTCAGAGTCAATTAAGGTTGTTGCTTTGAACTTGTAATCTTTAACCTTTAAAGTGACCTTGGTTACCCATTTTTTATCAAATCCTGATCTCCATAAGAAATAGATATAAGATTCCTTTTAATCTTATGAACTATGTACAAATTTTTAAAAACGGGAATCTATTTCTGAAATACAACTTAACATCTTCCACTCCACAAATTGAAATGACATCTTCCATTCCAATCTTGAGTGTCATCTCACCCTCTTCGAGCTGATTAAAAGAACTAGTTTTGATAGCGTGTATAAATATTCGTTATTATAGCTCCTTTTATTAGAATACTGAGGTTAAAATGCACAAGAAGATAATCAAAATGCATAACTTGTGTTGTAAATGCATAAGTATTTGGAAATATACTTTACATAATTATTATGCATGTTTCACGCCATTTTAATGTCTAAACGCTGGATAATGAACAAATAAAGAAACTAAATAATGACAGGAAACATCTCTCGTAAGGACTACGTGATAGGGAACTCATTTGGCGATTAATGTCTCCAGGCGAGGAACAACGTTATCACGTGAGGAAGGGTCACTAGAAGACAAAGAGTGGTAGTTGGAGCTAATGTGACGTGCAACATACACTTTTCGGCGGATGACGCTGACAAGTTCAGAAGAATAGGAGTTTCTCGCCAGAATGTTGCCTATATAAATTGGTGCAAGAGGCTCAAATAGGCCAAAAGTCCTAAAGAGTGGCGGAAAGGAATAGTCTTTCCGTCGTCTGTAAATGTTTTCTTCTTCTTCTCTGATCAGTTGTAAAAGCGAGAGCTTGACTGCTAAAGAGGGAAGAATCCATATCTCTGTCATCCCCTAACTTGTAATATCTCTCATTCTCCTTCCTCTCCATTTTTTGTACTTCGTTGTAATATATGTTGTTCATATTGTACAATGGCCTAAAGACTACATTCTTTATATATATCGCACATTTATACCTTTTCAATCCATGATTTCTTGACTTTTCATTTGTCAAAGTGTTATTAGCAGTTTAAGTCAGTGATAGTCTTTAATAAGAAGTCTAGCTTATAATTCTTATCGCATTAGTTGAGTTATATTCATTGCTTGGTCAGTGTCAATCGCCAACTACCAGAAAGGGTAAGTAGCAAGGATAATGTTAATGCGCGCATGGAGGAATTTGGCAACAAACTCCACCTGCGAGATAACTTTCAACATTTGTATCCCAAAAGGCAAACAAGTGTGGACATTAGGCGTCGAGAGGTTGCTACCCTTAAACGCAAAGTTCTATAAGTCTTATAAGTGAATACTTCTAGATATATCTCACCTAATCAGACTTAGTCATGTGGATCTCAAAAGGAGACTATGTGTGGCGTTTAATACTCTAAGAGCAGTACACCTTAATCATAAGCTGGTTAAGTAAGTTAAATCACATCAAAGCTCTTGCATTGCTTAATCGCCTAATAGTGCATAGACCTTCCTTCACTCTTTCTCGCATACAAGTTAGTTCACATACAAGTTAGTTCACATACAATTTCATTTCACATCCATTTACTCTCCTTTACAGATTCTTTAGGTGTGCATAAGTAGTTAATTCTTCTACCGCCTAAGTAATGAGTAATTCGCTAGAACTAACGTCTATCAACAATTCCTAGTGTTTGATCCTAGATCATCCAAGTAAACCTATTATTTCGTTTGCACTTAAACAAGCAGTAGAAAAACTTGTACTCAACGAAGACTTAAGTATTATGCGATGAAGAGGTATATCGCAAGCATCGTACATAACCCATGACTCATCGTCTAGAATCAAAGCATGCGATACAAAGAGTTACGGTGAGCGCATTACGCACGATGACCTGACTTAGTGACGTATCGCATTTGCGTTACACACACAAAATTAGTAAGTCCAAACTCACACAACCCAAGTTTCCTGTAAAGAAGAGCAAACATGTCTAGTGGCTCCTGAATCAAGTATCCAGACATTTTGATCATTTTCCACTAAACATGTTTCTAAGACAAGTAAATCATATTTACCTTCTTTTTTATTCTTCTTAAACATCTCTTGAAGGGAATCCATGATCTGACGTGCAGTGATCATGCTCTCGTGTTTCTTACTTAGTATGTCAAAGATACTAGACAAGAGATAGACGCGGGCCTTGTCATTGGCTTTTGTCCAACGGCTATTTGCATTCCTGACATTCTAAGATGCATTTCGAGCAGAAAAAGAAGGACATTCCTCCATTAAGACGAAGTATAGATCATCATAAATCATAATCATATTCAGGTTTGACTTCCACGTCATATAATTTTCACTGGTTAATTTTTCATTTTTATGTAGTTGAATAAATGAAGAAGAAATGTTGCAATATCAAACAATTGACCATATTAGTTATCTTTGTCTTAACCTATTCAATAAAATAATTCAATCAATTCAGCAAAAACAAGCCATCAAAGAACTCTAATCACACAAATGATTTAGTTTGTGTTACGATACTTCAAAAGTTTATAACAACAGCCCCGAAGGTGATCAACCACTCCTCTTCTGAATTGAGACAATCTCAGGTAATAACTAATACCAGAATAACTCATATTTCTATAGTCCTTGGCTACCGTTATTCGGTCAAGGATTCATTAACTAACTTAATTCATCTCGTAAGTGTGACCCTATTATTTTCAGATCCTAGAGGTACGCTTCAACAGGCTATCGAAAGGAAAGACAACTGTTGAAGATTAACCTAAGAAACCCTATTCATTTCTAGAGTTTTCGTAATTCTGACTTCTCCGAAGAGATGGTCACTCTAAAACGACTGGCAGGTGGATCATAGAAAGCTCACGGTCTGGAGGAGATCGTAGGATACGTTGACATGCGTCCTTCTTTCGCTTACTATAAACATTTTCCCTATTCACCTTGTTATTGACCCATACAAACACTTTTCGAAGGGAGACCGCGTCCAGGACGGCATGAAGCCTAGTATGGATCTCACATATGAACTCATAAAGATGTGAGAGCTAAAATTTTGATATATCATATGTACCATTTTTCTCCCACTAAAATATTCTATTAATTAAGGGTTTTTTGTACTTAGCTAAATTTTGGCTAAAAGAATCTAACTTAGTGATCTATTCTTATTATAACTCTTATAATAAAACTTTACTCTCAAGTTTCTAGGTGTATTAAATCATTTAATTTAACTAGTGGCATTTTATGCTAATAGGAATAAGGTTAATTCAACGCCGATTCTAGGTCAGTTCCCAGGTAGGAGGTGTTTCGTAAACCATCAACTTAAATACCCCAGCCTTAGACAGAACTTTATCGGTGGAGTTCCCTTATAATCTTAAATCCTATTTACTCTTAAAGTTTCTAGGTATATTAAACCATTTAATTTACCTAGTGACATCTTATGCTAATAGGAATAAGGTTAATTCAAAGTTGATTTCGATTTAGTTCCCAGGTAGAAGGTGTTTCGTAAACCGTCAACTTAAGTACCCCACCCTTAGACAGAACTTTATCGATGGAGTTCTCTTATAACCTTAAATCCTATTTGTCCTACTTAGTTTTATTAAACTAAAGTAAGACATAATTCTAGTCCTATTAGAATTAATGTGATCTTAGTTCTATTTAATTTTAAATAATTTAAAATTAAATCAAATCAAAGTAATCCTATGATCCTATGTTTGCATACAATTTTTTATTATAGGTTGACAATTTCTAATTATCAAATTTTATAACTATTATAAAATTAATTAATCAGTCCTATAATATGAATACTATGGTTTAATTAATTAAAATCAAATTATAATTAATAAATCGTACATCATGCAAAACATTACATTAATATAACAATTATATTAAACTATGAATGTATTATGCTCAATGCAAAATGATTTTCATCTTAATTAATATAACAATTATATTAAAAAAATATGAAAATCAATCAAGCATACACAAGACATTTATTTAAATATAACAAATTATATTTAACTAAGTAATGTCATGCATCATGTTTATTTAATTTCATATATTTAAAATATAAACATACTTTAAATAACTCATGAAATTCAAAATCATATACTAATATCATATATTATAACATATATAATAAATAAAAATGCATGAGCATGCTTAGAAAATCATGCAACTAAAATATAACACTTATGTTTAAGAATGATGCACGATAATTATAATCCTAAGATGAGATTTTAAACTATATTACATACATTGTGCATATAATTAATTTAATCAAACATCAAATGTAATAATAGATTAAATAACAAAATAGATCGAATTTGGTATCCCTAAATAAATAAATAAATAAATTTAATTATATTAATTTAATTTAATTAATTAAAATAAAAAAACGAAAAAACAACCATACACAAATAGAGGCTTGAACCTACAACCTCCTTCAAACATGAAGCACCAGAAAACACCACATGGTACTTTGAATGCACGCATAAAAATTATATTTGTTTTTTATTATTATTTTTTTTAATCAAATGTTGTTGCAACTCTATACAGATTGAAACTACACGGAACTGAAAAAAGAAATCCTCCATAAATCATCACTTCACAACAACTCTTGCCATCGAACGACACTGACTTACAAACTCGATTACAGAATTAAAATGTCCAAAATAGCAGGCCCTTACATTAATCAAATTAATGAAAAACTGTAATCTAAGGTGCCAAAATTGAAAACATCTATTTTGCAAATCTCATTCATAATGCAAAAATCTCACCTAACCAATACAAATTTTAAAATTTTCAATTAAAATTTGAGATGGCTCTATACCAATTGAATAGATAAAAGTCCTATGCAACGGAAGATTTTGATTATAGATTAGAGATGTAAAAACTTACTGAATTTGACGCCTCTAAATCTACTAAAACTTCAAATTGAGACACCACCCGTTGAATACCTTCTATCCTTTAAGATTAGATTAGTTTGTGGGAACCAATTGGGATGGAAAAAAGTTTATAGAGAAACTATTTTTGTGGAGAGCAAAAACATTGACTTAATTAATTAAGAAAAATTATTTTTCTTATGAATATTTATAACTCCATTTCCTTGAGGGTAGAAGAGAATCATGAGATTCTATTAATTTAAAAAATATTAAATTAATATAAATTTCAAATCAACTAATTAATTAATATTTCATTTGAATTATATTTAATTAATATTTTATTTAAATCATATTTAATGGATATCTCCCAAATATCTTATAGTTTTCGATTATTTTAATTAAATCAAATTAAATTAAATTAAAATATTAATTAATTCTTCAATTAGTTAATAGCTAAATTAAATATCTTATATTTAACTTAAACTAAATTTGACTTATATTCAAATATAAATTTCTCTCATAACCAAAAATTTTAATATGAATTCAATTCACATTAAATTAATATTTGAACTCATTTAAATATTTTATATCTTATAAATTAATTTTGAATCATATCCAAAATTAAATTTATATAATAAAGTTTGATTAAAGTGTAAACTTTATATTATAACGTATCACCGTACATTATACTAATTCCTAATGTAAATTTGAACATTTCAAATTACAACCAGTATAAATAAATCTCATTACCTTTTACGAGTTAGGAAATGGGACCTAATGGACCTATAGATTAGAAGCTACAATAATATGTGATTAATTGGCTAAACTCATTAACCACATTAATCAATATTTGTTAACTGTATGGACACTCCACTAAAGACTCACATCTAAACTCTTCTCACTGTAGATATATTTCGGTATCTCTAGATATAGACCAATAACAGTAAGTTTGTCCTTCACGAGTGTTCTTAACACCAGCTGGGTCAAATTACCGTTTTACCCCTAAGTTACATCTAGTTCTTAAATATCAATACTCCTCTAATGAACAATCTGTTTATGGTCCAACCAATAAACATAAACCCCTCTCATACCATAGAGAGGGTATGACTCTTTGTTCAAGTCTTGGAGACACCATTTAAGGGAACACTCATCTACTTACCATTAAAGTATGGAATGAGTGAATTCCATCTTATGTAATTATGTTTTCAGCTCCCCACTCTGTCTTGTCCCCAAAATGATAAGCATATTGAGGCGACAATCTGGTCATTCTCACTCATACAAATCAAAGGACAATCTCTCGTGAATAAGAGTTCATAATACACTCAGGATAAGCCTAATTTACCTAGGTCATCCTAATGAAATAGAAACATAACCAGTTAACAGAGTTACATTTAGAAACATAACCAGTACTATTTCGTGGTTTAGTCTTATGTAAACTCATTGCATAGGATATTGCATAGGATACCCTTACTTGCATGTCACCTACACGAACGCATTGGATTATTGTGTTTGTATCAAATACAAAATGAGTCGTATCCATAGTGTTACTATGATAAGGTACCCAGTCTTATCTCTATCGAATATCGCCATAAAAAATAAAGATGAAGAATAAAAATAAACTAAATCCAAAACAGTCGTACAATAAAGTCAAACCTACCATAAAAGAAATTCGTAGGCAAACATGAGATTATTGTTAGTAGGAAAAATAATATCGAATTTAGTGTAATTCAAAATAAAAATCTTATAAACAAAATATTGGTACAATCAAATAATTCTTCAGGATAAAAATCACAATATTATCACGATTTTTGTGGGATCTTGAAATTTAAAATCAAAATTTTAGAATTTTGGCGATTTCAAATCAAAGTTTAAAATGAATTTTAAATTAACATTTATGGAAAATAAATAGAGGGTATTAACAATTTTATCCTAAAATTTTAAAATTATGTTTGCCATTATTTTAGGGGAATCAATCGAGCATAATAATGTTTATGGATGATACAAATTTTCTTAAAATACTCCAATGCATCCTAATTATAAGGGGAAATAAAATCATTTTATGGAAGAATGAGTAAATGAACCATTTTATGGAAATTTTAATTTTAATTTATTATTATATTAAATGAACAATTTAATGAAAGAATCATTAAATGCATAATTATAGGGGAATTAACAATATTAATATGAAGTTATATTAAATGCAAGATTTTAGGGAAAGATGTAATTCTAAATTCAAATTTTGGATATCTTTCCACTACACTTTTAAATTCAAATAATAAAATAAATATTTATAAAATTCAAATAATAAAATAAATATTTATAAACATTGAATTTTAAATATTCAAATTGTGTATTAAGTGTGATATAATAGCATGTTATTAAATATAAACCGAACAAAACTTATGAAACTTACCATAAATAAATTATATTTTCAACTCTTTTTTTGAGAGAAAAAAATATGAATTAAAGATGTGCAACAATGAAATATATATATATACTTAAATAATGAAAAAAGAAGAAGGATGACACCAAACTATCCTATTTTTATCGATGATTTTGTCCTAATACTATTTTTGACATTTTATTTTATAAAAAAAATGTTCTGATTTTGGAAATGTTATCCGAATAAGTCATGATTTTAAATTTTGAAACAAAATCTAAAACAATTCTTTAATGATTTGGATTTGTATTATTTTCAAGTATAAAAACTCCATTAATCACCTCGCCAATATTTTCTGAGCTTCGTACTTCCGAGTTTGCCATCGCCTCCATTTAACGAACTCACAAACACCCAAGCAATTTTCGCAGGAACCAACAGTTTATTTTGGTAAATCCATTCCATATATAAACCCCCTGAATCTTCAACTTCCCCTCCATTTGCCTTCTTTCAATCCATAACAATGGCGGACGCTTCAGACGAAGCGTCTTCATCATCATCATCAACTTTAACCTTCAAATCGAAGAAACCTTTGCGTTCCAACCCCAAATCTTTACTTGAGGATCCACAATCCTTGAGCTCCAAGACGCCGGAGAAGCCGGCGGAGCTCTCTACCAGAGCTAGGAACCGTAAGGTTGCGCTTTCGATCGAAGAGGTTAAACGAGCTGCTCAGAGTGTCCCTAAATCGAATCGTCAGTTACCTCTCGATCTGGCTACTGAAGAGAGAAAATCGGTTAGAAGACAGATAGATTTGTTGTCGAATGGAAGTCAGTCGGTTGATAATAAGTCTAAAAAATTGCCTGAGAAGTAAGTCTTTTTGTTTCTCGATCCTGTAATGTGGCTTATTGATGGTTGGCTGCTCTTTTAGATCTATTTTGAATGTTTGGTAAATGAGTTTTGTTATTATTCTGGTGTTTGCAGATTTGAGATGCTTTGTAAGTTTTTTTATAGTTTGAATTTTGCAATGCGGTTCTTGCGATTTAAAGGTGTTGCATCCAACTTCTCTAACGTTTGTCCTACCATCGAAGCCCTCACTGATAGGTACTTATTCTGCCTTCCACATTGCCTTTTTCCTTTCCATCTATTTATATGTTGATAGTACTGCAGGTTAATTTAGAATTTTAGGATAATTTATCTGACCGGCCGCTTAAGTAACAGTGAAGAAGTTTGTAAATTTTGTTTTTCTTTTAAATGCAATTGTGGTTGTTCAATACGAAGTTAGATTGACGATATTGTGATGACAGTTTTTAATTTTGTGGCATTCTCTGTTTTCTGATTCTGAATTTGATGGCTATGAGCGCAGGAGGTTTACACATAGTCATTTGGCTCAATTCAAATTTATTTTACCTGAAACAATTGTTCTCAAGAAGGTTATGGTCTATGATGAGCAGACCTGCTGTATGAAGCCAGATCTTAGCATATCTTTCAATTTTGGTGTTCTAGAGAATCAGGAGGACCAATATATGCAACTGAGGAAGTTGTTTCGGGCACGTCTTTCAGAATTTGTGAGTTTCCATCCAGAGGTATGCCATAATTTTCCTTCTGTGATTTGTAGATATTAGTGTTTAACTGTATATGTGCTCACCAATCCTAGAAGGTTGGTTCTTTCCATATGAAATTGAAAACGTGAGGTTCCTATATCATTGTTAGTACTTGCTCTGTTGAAAACAGTGGACATGAATGTCTTTAAACATAGTACATTGATGCTTGATGGATGTTGCTTCTTCATAAATTGTACAGTTTAGGAATTTAGGTGGTATAACAAGGAGTTGTAGCATTCTGGTCATAGAAGTTTGTTGTTATCATTTGCATGATGGTCCCCAAGTTGGCTTGATTTCTCTATTTCATTTTGGAAGTCATTATTTTTCTTATATTTTGGATATATTGTTTCCTGGTCCTTCAGAATTTCTATGTTCTAATGCATGATTCTATATTCAGACTGATGATGTTCCAAAGGATTTGCTGCCGAATCCATTCAATTTCCGAAGCCAAGATCTTGTCCCAAAATCCAACTTGCTATCCCCTATCAAGACATCAATTGAGCAATTGGCCCCTGAGCAACCACAGTCATCAATAGAAGGGATTTCTTTTAACCATCATTCAGAAGAAAATCAAGGTTTTCGGATAGTCAAATCTACCGTGCATGTAACTGGCCCGAGTAAGCAGAAGGAATTCATAGGGTTATCTCATTTTTCACCATCTTTTGGCCGGTGTTTCTCTCAAAAAATTGTTGAGGGGGAAATAGCAAACAATGATAAAGTTACAAAGCCTTCTAACCAAGTTTCATCTTCATCTTATACTGACGTTGAGATGAATATTGACACAGAATATTCTATTTTAGCAACTTCAACTAAGCCTTTCTCCCCCATTAAACTACCTTCCAACTCAACGTGCAATGTACATTCTCACGAAAACTATGCTTCTCCAATTCGTTCTTCGGGATTGGCCCTTCCTACAACGCCCAGTAATCCAGCAGGCAGAGTAACCATGATGATAGAATGTGACCAATCGACAATAGCTAATGATATTGATTCAACCCCACGAAAGCTTGTTTCAACCCCAACTCAGCTGATGCCTAACACACCTGCAATGCCTCCACCAAAACGAAGTTTCATGACTTCTGATGACGATTCTTCTTTCTCAACAAACAAGTTGGTCAGACGTTCACCCCGTACGAGATCACTCGTATTTGACACTCCTACAAAGGAAGATAAAAACAATGATGAGACAGATGTTTCACTCAATGCTGACATTCTAGATGTTTTATCTCCAAGCCTTGTAGAATCTGTATGACCATTCCCCCTCTTATAAGCAACTTTCCCTTAGTTTATAGTAACTGATATTACCATTGCAGTAAAAAATGACAATATACTAAGAATTTCTGGTGTTCTTGATCTGCAGATTAGAGAGAAAGAAAAAAAGATCAAAGAAGAGCAAATGCCGGCAATAACACAAGCTAAGAGACGACAGAGAATGATTGCTAACTTGCCAAAACTCTTCAATACTATCTTTTTCTTGTACCACAAGCATACAGTTATTAGAAAGCAGGAGCTATTACACAAAATAATGGCTGGCAGTGACAAAAGTAAGCAAAAATCAATACACTTGTTTTAAAATAGATTCCAATTTGTTTTGATTCATTTCTATTTTTTATACTCATAGAAGAAATTGAAGAGCAACTAGATTTGTTGTTCGAACTTGCACCCGAATGGATTTCTCGAAAAGCTACATCTAGTGGTGATGTGCTAGTTTGGTTAGCTTTCCTTTCTTACACTCTTATATTGCAAGTTGTGTATAATCATCCGATACTGAACAAAAGAAGAACTTTAGCAAAAACTTATGCCTCCATATAAAAAAAAATGTGCTATAAATCCTATTTGGTTTCATACTGCAGCATCAATAAATTGTCGAATGTCCAGTCAGTACGTGTTCAGCTTGAGGAAGCTAAGTGAAGAAAGGAGTTGAGAAGTTGGTCTACCTTTGGTTTCCTCCGCATCTACCTTGCATACACAATTGAAATTTCAACTCTCTTCATCAAGCACCAGCCATTTTTATTATAATGGTCGTAGGTAGCTTTCCGCTTTAAGATGCCTGGTTTAAGGAACAGGACAAATTCTTCAAATGCCGTGCATCGGCTGTAACATATGGTTCTCGGTGAACACTAGAATGTTTCTATAGGATTTAGTAATCTCTTTTGTAAAAAGGAAATAAATTTATTGTTGTATCTTAATACTATTATTATTCTTTTAAGAATAAAAGAATATGTAGAATAAAAATTGGTGGCTAATACATGTATAAGATACAAATTTAAGGATGTAAGAATTAGATTAGATAATAAAAAAGTATTGTTTATCAAAACAAAATGTAGTAGAATTTTCTTTAATATATTTTTTTAATAACATATTTTTTTAATATATGTGTTTTTTTAAAAAATAGAATTTGGAAAAAAATATATGTATAATTTTGATTAAGAAATAATCAAATTAAATTTGAAAAGGTGAATTTAATAAGAAATATTGAATATTGAATATTGAGATATTTAATAAATATATATATATATAACTAAAGAAAAACAATAAATTAAAATTGAAAGGTTGATATTAATTTTAATAAGGAAAGATATTTTTTAGATTGAAATATTTAATATATATAAATAATAAAAAAAAGAAGTTGGAGGTCCACAATATTTAATATATATAAATAATGGAAAAAAAGAAGATGTTGGAGTCACATATAATATATAAATATAAATAAGAGAACCCTGAGAATGACAAAATAATGGATAATTAATTGGAAAATAGCAAATCTTAAAAAAAAAATTATTTATAGCAAAACCTTCTGATGTACTATTTTCTTTTATTTTTTTTCCAACTGATTTTACCCTTCTATGAAGAAAAATTCCTTTATTGCAAGTACAATGTATTTGTATAGATGAAAATGATAGAATATTACTCAGAATCACCATTATTTTCAAATCAATATGTTTTATAAATATTTAGTTTCAAGATGGATCTAATTGAATCAACATTCTCCCTATATTTATGACTTCAATTCATATCAGATTTTCGGATTCGTAGGATTTAAATCAACTAATTAACAGTTTATTTATATAATTCATATATATATATATATATCCTAATAGCTATTTAATTTATATTTTTTTCTCTCAATAAAAGGGTTGATAATATAATTTATTTATGGTACGTTTAGTTTTGGTTTATATTTAGTAACATGCTATTATATCACACGTAATACACAATTTGGATATTTAAAATTCAATGTTTATAAATATTTATTTTATTATTTGAATTTAAAAGTGTCGTGGAAAGATATCCAAAATTTGAATTTAGAATTACATCTTTCCCTAAAATTTTGCATTTGATATAACTTCATATTAATATTGTTATTTCCCCTATAATTATGCATTTAATGATTCTTTCATGAAATTGTTCATTTAATATAATAATAAATTGAAATTAAAACTTCCATAAAATGGTTCATTTAACCATCCTTCCATAAAATGATTTTATTTCCCCTTATAATTAGGATGCATTGGAGTATTTTAAGAAAATTTGTATCATCCATAAACATTATTATGCTCGATCGATTCCCCTAAAATAAATAATAGCAAACATAATTTCAAAATTTTAGGATAAAATTGTTAATACCCTCTATTTATTTTCCATAAATGTTAATTTAAAATTCATTTTAAACTTTGGTTTGAAATTGCCAAAATTCTAAAATTTTGATTTTAAATTTTAAGATCTCACAAAAACCGTGATAATATTGTGATTTTTATTGGAAGAATTATTTGATTGTACCAATATTTTGTTTATAAATTTTTTATTTTGAATTACACTAATATTCAATATTCTTTTTCCTACTACCAATAATCTCATGTTTGCCTACAAATTTCTTTTATGGTAGGTTTGACTTTATTGTATGACTGTTTTGGATTTCGTTTATTTTTATTCTTTAGCATTATTTTTCATTGTTAATGGCAGAAAGAATGCCCCTATGTCTGTCAGAGATCAAGCAAATACCATCTCGATCAGTAACGTATTCGATAGACGTGTTTTCCCCTTCCACTATAGCAAATGCAAGAGGAAATATATGACCATTTGCATCGATAGATAAAGCAGTTAACATTTTTCCCTTTTACTTTCCATACAAATGCGATCTGAATTAATGACCTACAATACTTGAACCCTTCTATTGCAGGATCAAATGACCAGAAAACCCTTCCAAAAATGGTTGTACTTGGTACATCGGATTGAAGAAAAAACCAATTAACTCGAGTTTCCCGATTATAATGTACAACGACACTCAACCAATACGGAAGCTCATTATATGATTTCTCCCAATCACCAAAAACAGCAATCAAAGCTTTTTTCTTCGCTTGCCAAACTCGTCTATACTTAACATTGTAACCGTATTGTTGTTTTATGATTTCCACAAGCACAGGCACAGTAACACTAGGATCAACTTTCACTATGTTTTGAATTTGAGCACTCATGAAATTAGAATCTAGCTGTGAGTGATCTTGTGTTAAATTTGAGTATAGACACGAGTGCTCTCCTTGGAGCCTAGTGATTTCAAACAATTCGTGGCTCTTACTTCTTAATTTGTAGTGTTGTGTCACACAGTACTTCTTAACGGCCAACTGAAGTCAAATATCATTCCCTTCTGAATTAAACAAGATGTGTCTACAGATACATTTCTATCTGCCAATGTAGAGCCTTGTTCACAAACAGAATTCGCAATGTCCCAATCTATTTGTGTAAATATATCAGACGGGATCATTTCATTCTCTTCCTCTATATTTTCTTCATTATCAAATAATTCATCGACTTCTACATCTATATCACTATCTCCATCATTACCAGGTTCAAGAATAACTAACCTAAATAAAATAATAAAATCAAATAACAAACCTAAACAGTGTTATGACTATTGTTATTATTATTATCAAACAACCCTATTTTTGTCAATATTTTTAGAAAACACATTATTTTTTAAAATAATCCTATTATTCATTATTATTATTATTATTTTGTTGTTGTCGTCGTCGTCGTTGTTGTTGTTGTCGTCGTCGTTGTCGTTGTTGTCGTTGTCGTTGTCGTCGTCGTTGTTGTCGTTGTCGTCGTCGTCTTTGTTGTTGTTTTACAACCACCTAAATTCTACTATTTGTAAGTGAACACTAAAACAAATTCTATACGATTTAAGTTGCAACTACAAAACACAAATTCACATTGGTTGATTTTTCTAAATTCATAACAATCTTCCAAATTATATCTTTAACTTAACTAGCTTATGCAAAATTATATCTTTACACTTAACTGGTTTATGCAGTGAGGAGTGGTCTATATTCATTTAAAATTATGATAGGATTAAACCCATAGTCTGAAATGGGTTAAGGAACACAAGCAGGTAGACTGTATTAAAACTTTGACAAAAGATATTCATTACCAAAAGCTAGAGAGAATCATGGCAGCCTCCCTTACATAGAGATGATAGAACTGAGCAATAAAAAAGGCATGACACAAAGCAAACTATTTATTAAATTCTTTATATCATTCCAATTTTGTCGGATAATTAAAGAATGTAAAATTAGTTAATTTCGAGATCAAGATGGAAATATCAATATATGACTCAATAATATAAACTATTAATCTTACAATTTTGCCGCTAGTATTAGCTTCTTCCAACTTTTGGTCCCAAGCTTCTTTGTTGTGATTAGATGGACATTTCCAGCAGCAAACTCAACATGATGATCAGAGTTATCATCTCTGGTTTCAGACTAGAAATAGGGAACATAATAACATCCCAGTTAGATGAGTGTTAACGATTGCATAAAACAAGCAGCAAGCAACTTTGTGAAACGAAAAGATTCCAAATAGATACAACCTCAAATAGTCTAGATGTAAAGCTTCAACTGAAACGAACAAGAAAATCTATTGAGAAATGTGCTGACAAATATGTCACATATTTCAACAACTACTAGTTACTGATCCAAGATTACTCTGTTAAACAAAATTCACTTACAATGGACGAACCTACATTTGAATAAGAAAAATTATAGCAGCGGATTGCACCAACTTCTATTAATTCATAATGTTGATCGCATTTACGAACACCAATTTCTAAAACAGAAGAATCCAATAACAAAAACGCCAAATTCCAAAAAACAAACCCAGCAATTAAAAAAATGAAATGAACTTCTTTACCCAATGATAATCTAGTTAATTTACCAACGATACAATGCTCATAGGCATCTACAGTTTCAATAGCCATAATTTCACTTCATTTTGTTCTCTTTTTGTTAATTACAATTGTTGTGGATCCAATTGTGTTGTCTTCCATCATAAAGATCATGATGGAGTTTTCCTTTGATTTTAACCATTACACCTTTAGTGATTTTCAAGGTACAATCCTCTAGTTTACATGTGTAGCCAGAGCTTTGTCAAAAACACCTAGACATATCAAGTTTCTCTTAAGGTCTGGAACATATCTCACATCAGCAAGTTCTCTTACCTGATTATCAAACATCTTGACTTGAAAAGTTCCAGTTCGTTTTATGCTACATTCTTCAAGATTTCCAAGAAGAACTTTACCTCCTTCCACGTTCTCCAAATTCTAAAACCAATGCTTATTTGAATTCATATGAAAACAGCACCTAGAATCCAAAATCCAATTCAACATCAAACTCACCTTGTCACAGCTAAAACCTCAGTGACATCATAATTTTCAGTTACATTTGCATTATGATTATCATCATCTCTCTTCCCTTCATTCTTTCTCTTGTTTTCCAGCTCATTTTTTTCTAATATGCCCTTTCTTATGAAAGTAGAAGCATTCTTTCCTTTTCCTTGAGATTTATATTTACCTAGACTTGAACTTTTATTTGACTTTTTATCGGATCTTTCTCTAGTAACAAAAGCCTTTGAGTTCTTTACCTTTGACCCTTCTTCAGTTCAAGTTCTCTAGATCTCGGGGCATTTAGAAAAATATATCCAGTCAGACTATCCCAAAAGCGTAAGCCCAAAACGTGTACCAACCAACCGTAGATCGATCAAAATCCAATTCCAGTCCAAAAACGTAAGCCCAAAACTTGAAAACTCAAGGAAATTTCTCCAATTAATAAAACAACCATCACAAAAATACTTGTACCAACCAAACACCATCATTATGAGACAATAGCCGTCCAATTCAAAACCATTACCTACCTTTCCATAACAAGCATGGAAATAAATAAAAACAGTGGCGGATCCAGAAATTTCGTATAGGGGCACTATATAACAAAGACACTAAAAAAATGTTAAAAAAATATTAATTAGCTTTAAAAATTAATTAATTTAATACGTATTACAATTGTCTTGTACGAGTTTTCATGTTTTGAAATCGATCCACGATAAGTTTATTATCTAACTTATCCAATAAATCTTTCTCAATATAAGCTATAAGACAATCATTCATCCATTGATCTCCCATTCGATTACGCAATCGAGTCTTCACAATATTCAGAGTAGAAAATGTTCTCTCTATAGTAGTTGTTGCAACTGGTAAAATCAATGCCAATGTGAGCAACCGATAAACTAATGGGTAGACCTTATCTCTTTTCGTAATGACCAGTTTCACTGCAAGATCACCAATATTTTTTAGTTCAACAAACTCTAAACGCATATCAAAAATGTAATTTTGAAGTTGATCCTCAAGCATAGAGAGTTCAATAGCCGAAAAGTTTCTTGTAATTTGGACTACCAACGTGAGTTTGCAATATCTCTTTTTTCTTCCAATTGGAAAATCATTCACTAACAAAACATTCCCCTACTGATTCTTCGCTTACTTCTTGTTTAAATAGGTAACAACATTAACAAAATGCAACATCCTTTGAAATGCTATATTCTAACCAAATAGGATATTCTTTAAACCAAGCTAGATTAAATGTCTTAATTTTGCCCCAAATTTTTTGAATGGAAAAGTATGATTTCGAGGTTGACAAGGACCTTTTTGTAGATATGCTCTATGAACTTGATCTTGAATATTATAATTATATTCATAAATTATAGTTCTTAGACCAGGATCTGCTGGTAGTTCTTCTAAATTGATTTCTGTATAAGATCTATCGGAATCAGGTATTTGTCTCTTGTTTGAAGATGATGTCTCTATAGTTTCTATTGTTGATTTTCTTTTAAAATATCTCTCCATATTGATATGTTTACTCTACAAATTAGTATTAAACAATATAAGTATTATGATTTATCACATAGATTAAAAAGTAAAAACTAAAAATATTAAGAAGAATTTGAACTTACTGGTGAATTGATACGATACTTATATTCTAATGATGAACGAAAAAAAATTATCTTGTATCGTTTAATTCTGAAATAAAATAAAATAAATATATACCTAAGTAATGTAAATATATGAATTTAAAAATTGCATAAAAAAATATAAAATATAAAATAATACATTCTTCATGGAATATTGTTGATAGAGTGAAAGTTTGTTAGATAACAAGTGACTCCTAAAAAATAAGGTATGGTTTTATCTTATATATGTTTTTTTTTCCTCTTTTACGAAATTATTTTCCTTTTAGGAAATCAAATTATCTTCCTTTTAGGAAACCAAATCATTTTCTTTTTAAGAAATCAAATTATATTTTTTTTAGGAAATCAAATTATATCCCATTTAGCAAATCATTCATATTTGGAATAAAAATCATAAATCATTTTGAGAAATAAAAGTATAATTTGGAGAAGAAAATCTTTAAAAAACAACAACAATAGGTAAGATTAGAACACAAGATGTAGGAGTTACAACAGGGGTACAACCACTGAACCAGAAACCAATTTTACCTTTAAAAGAGCATTATTTAATATATATTGTATTTTTAAACTTCAAAATTAATATTAAAACACAAAAATCGAGAATGTGAGGGGGGCACGTGCCCCCTGACCCCTTCTTAAATCCGCCCTTGATTAAAAACAAAACTACTCATAAACTTCAGAATCCAAGGAATTAGAAAAAATATTAATAAAAAAATTACGAAACCAACTTAATTACGCACCACTAGTTGAAGTGAAGTAAAATTTTTATCATAAGAATCGAAAACAAGTCTTACAAGCTTGACGTTCCGAATTTGAAAGAGAATCCAGGTTCCAAATCGAGAATAAAGCTGGGAATGATGGATAATTATCGTTAACTCAAACAAAACAAAAAATTGTAATAGCAAAAACACATCAAATTCAGCAAAAAAGTAAAGAAATGGATAAAATAAGAGTAACAAGCTTGAGAATATAGGTGCGTGGTCAATTACCTCCTTGGCGTCGGCAGGTGCGTGATCACAACGGTAGAGGGAGCTAGAGCTGTCGACGTACGTTGGTAGGAGCTAGGGCATGTAGTTGATGAAAATAACTATAATGAATTATATAGAACTTGCTTGATTATTTTTATTGATAGATGTAAATATTTGTACATAATACAATGAAATAAATATGGTAAAATATAATGAAAGATAATTTACAATTAAGAGCTTAATTACAGGACAAGATATGGGATCTTGATTGACCTTAATTATAGGAGAAGATATGAGATCTTGATTTGTTTCCTAATATCCCCTCAAACAATGACTCAAGTTGAGTCTTGTTGCGAAGGTGAAGAAATGTTGGAGATAGAAGTGGCTTTGTGAGTATATCAGTAAGTTGGTTGTTGGGCCGAAAGTGTTGGGCTGAAAGTGAGATGGGTTGAAAAGAGGTCTATTTCCACACGTATGAGGATTGCTATCACGGAATAAATTAGAAGAGAAATTAGGGTTGCCCGATCTTCTTCCTTGTCCGTGGCTGTCAGTTTGCGAAGAAGGGTGAAAAGTGTGCGCGGTTGCCATAGCGGTGGGAATAGCTTCAATGGCGGACGATTTGGCGATGGTGGATTCTTTTGAGATGAGTAGGGTGTGGAGTTCTTCAAGAGATATGGTACTGCTTTGAGTCCTGATTGATGTACGGAAAGCATTGAAGGATGCAGGAAGGCCATTTAAGGTATGAACTAAGATTTCTTCATCTTCTAGAGAGACAGAGGAGACAAAGAGCTTATCAACGAGGGCTTTTATTCGAGAAGTGTATTGCTCGATGGTTTCAGAAGGATTTTTCTTTATGGTGTAAAGGGCAGATATGAGATCTAGAATATTGGATCGGGTATTGGAAGAGTATCGCTTTTCTAAGGAGAACCACAATGTTTTGGAGCGATTCTATGTTGGGTGACCTCCTGGGAATATTCCTAAGATGCATGTGAGTGAAGACAAAGCATGCTGAAAGGACTCGTGTTGGTCGTAGGAGATGTAGAGGAATGTCAAAGATCCGAATTCCATATTCTAGTCTGAATCCTGGCCTAGGGCGTTACACCGGTGGAGAGAGCGGGAGCCACCGACGTGCGGCGGTAGGAGTTAGGGCATGTACTTGAGATAACGTGAGGGATTGCGGTGGCTTTTGGCTTTTGAAGACTTGCGAGATGATTGGTGTTTGGAGATTGCGTGAGGTTAAGATTTTGAGAGTTTTATTATAATCTATTTTAATAATTTATTTAATAATTTTACTTTTATGACACCAGATAACTTTACTAAAAGTGAAATTCAAAAAACGCGAATTTTAGCATTTATCACAGTTTTTTTCTCTTATTTTATTTTGGGTTGTAGTTAACTGTCATCAAATGTCACTTTTCTTCTAGTGTTTATAATTAATTACACAAATCCAACAAATATTAAACCACTTGTACTTGGTTTGATCTCCATCAATTTAACTTGCTTCATTTTGTTTCTTCCCATAAAATGGTGGCTGGTTTAATTTTCTCCATTTTCAATATCAACTTAGTTAGATGGGTTGATTTTTGATCAATTGGTTTTTCAAAAGGTTAGTTTCAACAACAATTTTTTTTAATCTTTTAAATATAATTCATAGAGATAGATCCAAATAATAATATTGTTTATTTGAGCTAAAATTGGAGTCCAACGGTAGATTTTTGTATTGGTCCAAAGCTTTAAGGCAATTAAAACTATATTATATAATTTTGGTCTTTTGCATTTTGTAATTTGTACTGCCCCTCTTATGATATAATATAATACACAACTTTAGACAACTAAATTCTCACATTTGTTACTTCTCTATACTCACCATGACTTGGAGAATATTTGGTGGCATTAACTCAACTCATTAAACACAGAAATTGTTGTGCATTATTATATATACATAAAAAAACTTCAAAAAGCTTGAAAAAGAAAAAAACAAGCATGACATACTTTTATACTACTGGTTTAAGACTCTTGAGCGTTAGGATATGAATATTTTTTATGTACACAACAGATTACATCATGGAATGCGTTAATTAAATTGTCATGAAGGTGAATTAATATTTATTGTATTTTTACCGTCCATAAATGTGAGAAGGTTACTTATTTATTCAAATTCGATATTTAATAATTTTTATTGGTCGTACAAAAATGTAGATAAAAAAATTGGGTGTACGAATTTGGTAGTGTAGATTTAACAACAATTTTGGATGCTGTGAAGATGATGATGGTTTTCAGACTCTTCTGCTCCCAAACTAAAGAAAGGCGTTTGAATGCTTAAATGCATAAAGTAAAAGCAAAGCTAAAACAAAACAAACTCTATACGGAACCAGGAGTTTAAAGCAAATAATTCCTCTCATTATATGACTCCCAGGTGTGGAGAGAAAGAACATCCAACTTTGGATGTATAAAGAGATCGATTAAAATACTAGATTGAGATATGGGTAAGTACCACATGAGGAGTAGGATATAGGTGAAGACAGTGATCGTAATTTCAGATAACTGGTTGAATAAGTACCAGAGGAAGACAGAGATGACTTTGTGAATTACGGTGGCAACAAGCTGCAAGAGAATCATGAAACCATAAGGTCTCCATATATAAATATCCGAAAGGATTAGAATCCATAAACAGAGAACTAGAAAAAAAAAACAGAAATATAAAAGAAAAAGAAAAAAAAATCACATGCTCAAAAGGATCACTTGTTTCTTCTGCGGAAGGTGGTATGAGAGGAACGATGCATTCTATAAAGCAGGTCCTGTAGGAAAAATACAATTTCTTGAGTGTAGAATCTGACCCTGCATTCAAATATGACCAATTATCCACCACTATGGAGTAAAACCGTAAAAGGCATAGCATTCACCAAAGGACTGTAAAAGGCATCGCATTCACCAAAAGGAGAATAATGTCATCTTAAAATCGGTTTATTCCTCTTAATTAAGTAAAATATCGAACGCTCTTTTAACGGACAATTTATTTTGTCCATAATAGCTTTGTTCTCACTTGTTAATAAATGACCTTTTCCCCACTAAATTCAATAGTTAAAAAAACTGGATAACTAAATACATACCATTAATACTAGCCTTCAAATCTATTAAATACAGTTCTGTTGGCTTATTCCAAATAAAAAAGATGATTTATTTCACGAGTAAGCTGTAGAAGAGAAGCCCCTCATGCAAAATAATACTATAGTTAAGACTAAAATCAGCTGATAACCCGATGCAATCAAAATGCTGATAACCCGATGCACCGCATCCTTCTGTAATATTGGAGATTCCACTGCCACAATAGACAAAACAAAGAAACTGTCCATAAAAAGAAATGAGGTGAATTGGAGAAGATATAATTGTAGTATGAAAGAAGAAGGAACAGTACAAGATTCTTCATAAAGATTGTCGAGAACAAGTTCTATAGCGTCATCTTCGAAGCCAGGGTAACGAGAGACAAATGAAACAATCTCATCAAGAGATTCCAGTTCGATGCAGTAAAACCCGCTGGTTATAGCTTTCCAATGTACCTTTTCCCTCAAAGTTAATGTATTGGGACTTTGTTCTCTCACTTCATCAGCTGCAATCAAAATGCTGATAACCCGATGCACCGCTTCCTTCTGTGATATTGGAGATTCCACTGCCACAATAGACAAAACAAAGAAGCTCCATAAAAAGAAATGAGGTGAATTGGAGAAGATACAATTGTAGTATGAAAGAAGAAGGAACAGTACAAGATTCTTCATAAAGATTGTCGAGAACAAGTTCTATAGCGCCATCTTCGAAGCCAGGGTAACGAGAGACAAAGGAAACAATCTCGTCGAGAGATTCCAGTTCCATGCAGTATAACCCTCTGGTTATAGCTTTCTTATGTACCTTTTCCCTCATAGTTAATGTATTGGGACTTTGTTCTCTCACTTCATCAGCTGCAATCAAAATGCTGATAACCCGATGCACCGCATCCTTCTGTAATATTGGAGATTCCACTGCCACAATAGACAAAACAAAGAAACTGTCCATGAAAAGAAAGGAGGTGAATTGCAGAGAAGATACAATTGTAGTATGAAAGAAGAAGGAGTAGTACAACATTCTTCATAAAGATTGTCGAGAACAAGTTCTATAGCGTCATCTTCGAAGCCAGGGTAACGAGAGACAAAGGAAACAATCTCGTCGAGAGAATCCAGTTCGATGCAGTATAACCCTCTGGTTATAGCTTTCTTATGTACCTTTTCCCTCATAGTTAATGTATTGGGACTTTGTTCTCTCACTTCATCAGCTGCAATCAAAATGCTGATAACCCGATGCACCGCATCCTTCTGTAATATTGGAGATTCCACTGCCACAATAGACAAAACAAAGAAACTGTCCATGAAAAGAAAGGAGGTGAATTGCAGAGAAGATACAATTGTAGTATGAAAGAAGAAGGAGTAGTACAAGATTCTTCATAAAGATTGTCGAGAACAAGTTCTATAGCGTCATCTTCGAAGCCAGGGTAACGAGAGACGAAGGAAACAATCTCGTCAAGAGATTCCAGTTCGATGCAGTAAAACTCTCTGGTTATAGCTTTCCAATGAACCTTTTCCCTAAAAGTTAATATGTCCATTCTTCTTTGAGACAATCTGCAATTCTGCACAATCATTGTGAAGGAATAATGATGGGGTTGATTGACGATGAATTTTTTTTATTTCTAATGTTTGTAACAACAATGATTGCTTGACGGAAATAGAGGAAATAGAGACTGACGGAAATAGAGGAAATAGAGACTGACAGAAATCGAGAAAATAGAGACCAACGGAGATGGGCGGCGGACGCGAAAGAGAGGAACGATGAACGGAGATGGGCGACGACGGCTTACGTTTGTGAGGAAGAAGGAGATGAATAGTGCACGAACTTCGCATCCTATATAATAACTAGTATTTAACAATGTGCATGTTTAATAATGGGAAATTTACTTTTTTTTTTTTAATTCACAGATATGATAATAATAGGGCTATCATGCTATTAGAGCGCTATTTGTTTTTTAAATTTGTTACTTTTCCAATTAAAAAAATGTAATTTTTTTTTCTAGTTTTACAAATATTTCTTTAATAATTTTAAATAATTTGAGTAAAATTGTTTAATATAATTTTTTAATTTAATAATTTTCAATAATTGAAGTAAAATTGTTTGTTGACAGACGCACAACAATTTTCTATAATTGTTAATTGTTTGTTGATATGTTGATAATGCACAAAATTAATAGCTTCAATAAATTATTATTTCTTTTGGAAAAGAAAAAAAAAACTTGTTATTTTCTTATTAGATTCATTAAAAATTAATTTTAGTTATATTGATGTTTTTAATTTATTCTATAAAAGAAAAGTAAAATTAATATAGAAATAAGGTTTTTCTTTTTCTTTTTTCTTTTTTGTGTGTATAATAGTTAAGAAATATTAATGAATTTTTTAAAAAGAAAATATCATGGTTTTACTTACATGCTTCAAATATCCTTGGAAAATTGTCAAAAATTGCCAAAAATAGGCCAAAATTGAGGGATAAAAGTTTTTTGGGAATGATTTTGAAAAAGTTGATTTTTAGAACAAATTAAGGATGAATTGTCTAAATTACCCTTCTTTAATTTTACCTTCCCTTCTCTCTCATTTTCTTCTTTTATCTCTTCCTTCCCTTCTATGGCACCCTTATTTTCTTCATCCATCAACTCATTCTTCTTCTCACAAAGGTAAAGGTAATTTTTTCCTTTTTCATCATTTTGTATTTTGTCTCTATCTCTTTTTCCTCCCCTTGCTTTTTTTTTTTTTTAGGATTCAACTGCTTAAATTTCTCAGGTTTGGTTGATTTACATTTTTGTTCAATTGCATATTTCTTTTCATATTTTCCCTTGACTGAAATACTTTTACACTTGTGTATGGAATTATATACCACTTATGCATGCAAATGTCAAAGTGGGAAATCTTTGCATATGGCTTGGCTTGCTTTTTCACCTTGTTCTCTTTGTTAGTGGCGTTAATTCTGATTTGTTAGGGATAATTATTATTGTCATATTATTCTTACTTTTTGTATGAGTGAAAGAAGCAGTTAAATAAGTCGAGGATTAAGGCCTAGAAGGTTGCTAAGGAGAAGCTTGGTCCCCAACTAAAAGTTATGGCTCCTATCAAATACGAATTTGTGATTTTGATCTATTGGAAAGAGAGGGAAGAATTTCAATGCAAAAAGGTGGGGAGGAGGAATTATAATTTTAAATAGGTCAGCGTCACATGGAGATGGAATGGCGCAAAGCAAAGCAAAACAAGGGTTTACATTTTTACACTCAACTCTACAAGAAGCACTTTTAGTCTACGCATTTTCACTTGTCTTTTGGCTGGCTGCTTCCAATCTCTTTTCGTGATCAATTATTTGAAAACACTAGCATCTTTGCTTGTATGTTTTTTGACATATTAAACTAATAATTTATACTTGTTCTTCTTTTAAAAGAGTATTGATGGCCCACTTTTTTTTTGTATTGAAATTACAATATGGGTCATGATTTGATAAGTTAATCATATCAACATTGCTAAGTAATCGAACTCGAAATAGTATTTTTCTCTTGATCTTTTATCCATCATTGTAGCCTAATGTTTCTTTTTTACAAATAATTTTCGAGAATTACCGCCTAGATTCATCTAGGGCTACAATGAGATGTGTAGGAGACAAAATACAAGGGCTTAATAGACTTATTAAACATTCATAGAAACACACCAAATGGCTTAGGAGGGTTAGCAATTTGATTTCATAACGCATAGTGAAAGATTGGAATGTGCGAGATGATGCGAGATATGTTCAGGATGTGTGTGAGATAAAACATAAGTGCATAAGAGGCTTACTAAACTAAATTTCTTGCACTCCTAAGCATATATTGTAACACCTTGAACGATTCCTAGGTATAATATATTTTATTTTTTTATTTCACAAACATCTTGTAGTCCAAAATATCTTTAAATCGCCTAAAACATGCTCAAAATTTATTTGGAGTTAAAAATTTTAATTTTTGGGGTTGCAAGATGTTTGCGAGATAAAATTTTTTAACTAAAAACTTGCTAAAACATGTTTAAATCATTATAAAATTTTAATTTTGCAAGTTCCGAGAAAGGTGTGAGATGCTTGCGAGATGGTAAAAAAAAATTGTAACTAGAGATTTGCTAAAACATGTTAAAAATCACTCTAAGTCACTACTACAAAAACAACATTACTTGACGCCTGCATTTTTTAAAAATCAAGTTTCTCCTTATTTGTTTCCAATTTTATTCTTTGTTTCTCTTTTCCTCTTTTCTTCTTCTGCTCGTTTTCTCCTTTCTCCTTTTTGTCTTCTCTCTGGCTGGGCATTCTCCCTTCTCAGTTTCGTCTTCTTTTCGACTAAGAGTTCTTCGTTTTCTGACTAGGCGTACTTCGTTCTCCTACTTCGTCTTCTCCCCGACTAAGTGTTCTCCGTTCTCCGTTCTTCGGCTTCGGCTTCATCTTCGTTTTCTCTCTAATTTCGTCTTATATGTACAACTTCGTTCCTCTTCTCTCTTCTCCGTCTACATCCTTGTTTTCTGACTAAGCGTTTCTCTCCGGCTTTCCGTTCCTCTTTCATCTTCGTTCTCATGTTAAAGGTATGTATTTTTTCTCTATTTCTTGATTCTCGACAGAAAGTCAAAATATGGTCTGTCTCCTGTGGATCTTCATCTCCCTTAAAATTAGGTTTCCATAATCTGGGTATTGTTTTTGTTGATGCGTTTATTTTTGTTACTGATGGATTGATTTAAAGAAAATCTAGAGGTTACCCACCCATTGATATTTTTTCTTTTCTATTAAAAATTAGAGGTATACTGACTTGATGTTTTTCATTCAAACATTAAACACGCAAAGTTAGCTTGAACGGATGAAATTTGTCTATAGTGTATTGGTTTCACTAGTGAATTGTCTGCTAAAACTCCATCCATTTGTACTGTGTTTGGTGTTGAGAAGCATTTTTTTTACCTACCATTTCTCTCTAGTGTGGTGCTAAATTGATAAGAATACAAAGTATTAAGATTGACAGTCAATGGCTTTGTTCATGGTTTGTTAAGTTTAGTTTATTTGTGTAAATTTGATGGCTTTGTTGACACCCTTACAATAGCTAAGTTTAGTGATTTTGACTGTTCAAAGTATGGCTTGGAGTGATAAAAGTTTAATCTGAAATTTATGATGCGAGTAAAGTATGCCTTCGAGGTTTTTTACTTCATTAAATTGTTACTTTCAGATGATTCATGTTGGAATCTTTTGTCCTAAAACTCGTAGTTTGTAATCATATTCTGCTCAATATAGTCGTTATTGAGAAATTGAATATTATAATCTTAAATTCAATAAACTAAGTCCCAAGGCTATTTCTGAGTAAACTTGAACTTTATGTGGAGACATAAACGTAGATCAAGTTCAAGTATATAGCCTAAATAGGCTATAGTATATGAATAATGGTTGGGCGCCTTATTTAGAGAAACTATGGATGCAGCCAGCTTTGTAGTAAGTACAAACGAGATGATCCTGAATCGTTCATGTAGTGACATGAAAGTGGGGGCATCCTATGTAAAGTGTTGACATAAGACTGAACCATGAAATAGTCACATTTTACGTTATAACACCGCTTACTGTTTAAAACTGACTATCTCGATTATTGATGACCTAGGTAACTTAATCTTAATCCTGAGCTAACTATGAACTCCTGTTCACACAAGATTATCTTTAGATCTGCATAGGTGACTGTAGCTCATCATCGTTGGCCCAATAAGCCTCCCATTTTAGGGGTAAGATCGGGTGGATAGCTGGGGACATAGTATGCAAGACGAAATTCACTTCTACCCATTTTAAGGTTAGTAGATAGGTTGTTCTCTTAAGCACTGAATCCAAGTCTTGAACAAGGGGCCCCACCCTCTCATTGGCCTGAGATGGATTAAGTTTATAGGTTGGACCTTAAACCAATTGTTCAATAGTGGATTAGTGGAACTTAAGGAGCAAGATGTAGTCTTAGGGGTAAAACAGTATTTTGACCCAGCCAAGGTTACGAACAACCTGTGAAGGATTAACTTACTGATTATGGTTTTATCAAATGGACACAAATATATCTATAGTGAGGGGAATGCAACTACGAGACTTTAGTGGAATGATCCGTTAGTTAACGAATGTTGATTAGCTCGGTCTAAAAGAGTTTAGCCAATTAATCTTGAATCGTTGGAGTCCATGATCTATAGGTCCATTAGGTTCCCCTGCTAGCTCATATGGAATAAACTTAGAAACATGTGATGGAATAAGTCGAATTGTTTGAATTTGGAGAAGAGAGAGAAACCAACAAGTATATGTGATATAGCCGTCAGATTTTAGATTTAAAATAGAGATTTATGTTTAAATTGGATTTAAATACTATAAATATGAATACGGATTCATACTAGAAAGCTCGAAATTGATGGAAATGGTCAAAGTTGTAAAAAGTCAAAATGTTGACTTTTTGACTTTGAAAAGTCAAACTTTGATCGGCCATATATTCAAATATGATTTGAAATTTGGAAAATGAACGCGGATTCATGCTCGAATGGTTGAAATTATTCAATATTGACTTTTGACTTGAAAGGTCAAATGACCATTTTACCCTTGGACGAAGTTGGTGGGAAAGTCCAACATTTTGTTGGATAATCCCACTAACACTTAGTGCGATATGTGGCTACATGAGATGTAGACACCTAGCCCACTAAGTTCCAGTAATTGTTAGTGGATTATTAGGTGTTGAGATTTGACTAACTAATTACATGAAATTTTGCATGTAAGGTTATAAATAGGGTTGTTTTCATCTATGTTAAAAACTTTTGCCCTTTCCAAGTAATTTTGGAAATTACAAAATCATTACTCTCCAAAATCTCAACAAAAATTCTACCTTCCAATTTCCATACATCTCCCTTAGTTGCTTCAACTAATCGGGTCCCACAACCCGGTTCTAAGTCCAAAGATTAGCAGATCATCTCTAGTGGTTGTCTCGGTTGAATTTCGTGAGGAGATATCAAGGATTTCATAAAGCTTCAAAGGTATATTTTCTTTAACCCTAATTTGTTTTAATTAGGGCCTTTTCAAGCATGTTTATCACTAAATAGTTTAGTTGCATATAAAGTAAAATTGATCCGTTTTTTTCGCTGCGTTTGTATGCTTTCTATCAATTCAATGGTTAAAGTTTAGTTTGAGCCTATTTTTTACTATTTTGTTTTTCATTTTCCATTGTGCCATTAATAGAAAACCCCCACTGATATGAGAAAAGAGATCCGAGGAATCAACCATGTTATTTTCTTCCTTCACAACTGCCTGCAAAACAAAAACCATTGATATTGGCTTGAAACCCATGCTTCCTCCACTGGTAATATGTTACTGCAGGAAACTCAATGATATGATCAAAGGAAGTTGTAGGAGAAAGGTTAGAACAATTAAAGGGTCATTTTATGCTTGTTCGTCTTTTATTTTGGTAACTTATAAAATGCATCCTTAGCCATTTCAAACTAGGTAAGTTTGTAGAGTTGCAAATTTAATGATGTAGCTTTCATTGAAATGTTTCCACTACTACTATAAAGATTATTACTTTCAGAGATAGAAATGTTAATGTCAAGTTTATTAATTAAGTGTTATTTGCTCCAGAAGTTGAGAAAATAGCATGAAACTTTGATGATATATTTTTACATTAGTGAATCTAAAATTGAAATGTACATATAAACTGTCAAAGCTATGGAATCACGTTTTTGTTATATCCACTTGAAATTAAGTTGAAAATGAATAATTGAAAAACAAGAAATGCTGATATTGTTGTATCCACTCGAATCTTATTACACTGGATCACACTGAAAGAAGGAAAGTTTATGAAATTGCAAAATATCCTAAATGCCATTTGGGATTAAAAAAAAAGAAAGAAAAAGCTTACTTCTGGATGTTTAACTAGTCTCTAATGCTTAATTGGTAGAAAAAGCTATTATAGATATAAAAGTTATATCACCGTAGACCTATTGTTATAGACCACACTCAATCTATTAAATGCAAAAAATTACTAAGGGAAATCACTTTTTTGATTGTGTGATCTTGCTGTCAATTGGTCTAATATTGTTTCTGATTTAAATTCTTACTCTCTCCTTTTTTTTTTCACTCATTGGAGAGATTTCTTGTAATCATCTATTTCATTCATCAATGAACATTTTCTATTTCCAAATAGATGATAGTCGGCGGATAAGTGTGGCATCCCATCTATTTTCCATACTTTATGACACAGAAAAATAGCCTGGCGGATAGGGGACCGGTGGGGCTCGTTGGTGGTGTACTTGTTGGGAGAAAAATAAAAACTGAGTCTGGGGCACCCCTGAGCAGTTTTTATGGGAAAAAACTTTAATATTACACAAAATGAGGCCACCTAGTAGTTAGACGTCAGTTTTCGAGACTTTTTAACATGGTTCAAAAATTTCGATTTTTTTCGTGGGCTATAGCATTGGCCAATTTTGGACCGTTTTGGGTGCTACCGTAGTGCACCACCAACGAGCCCCACCGGACCCCTATTCGCCAGGCTACTTTTCCGTGTCATAAAGTATGCAAAATAGATGGGACGCCACACTTATCCGCCGACTATCATCGGTCCAAAGAGGTTCAACAAGACAAAACAAAAGAGTTAAACCATGCGAAGAAACGTGTTGGGAGAAAAATAAAAACTGAGTCTGGGGCATCCCTGAGCAGTTTTTATGGGAAAAAACTTT